>VZZY01017194.1:921850-934163 GCA_013400335.1 Eurystomus gularis
GAAGCCGGCGGCAGCTGGCCCCTGGCACGGCAGCCCCCGGGCGTGGGGCAGGGAGCCGCGCCGGGAGGAGCGTTCCGGAGGCGGGGGGGAAACGCGGGACGCGCCGCTCCCCGGGGCTTGAGGCCGCTGTCACGGCTCTCGGCTGGGTTTCCGTGCCGTTTTCCCGCACGCCGGGACCTTGCGGCAACGCGCCGCCGTGGAAGCGGTCTGGGGTATTTTTGGCTTGCGCTTGCTCGCTCGGGTGGCAGGAGGAGAAGCCCCCGGAGGTCTCCGCTCTTTGTTGTCTGCGCTCGCAGCTGCCTGAATCGCGACCTGCACGTAGGGTTAACAGCGCTGCCTTCCTTATTTCAGGGCTCCAGGGGAAGATGCTGCCTCTCCTGACCTCTTGCGATTGAGATACCCGAGAACAGGTTCAGTCAGCATCCCAAGTTCCTGAAGAAGACACGGGTGTATTGGAATGAGAAAGCTGTAAAGGCTATTTCATTTTTTCCCTCCTGCCGTCTCTACTGCCCAAGAAACCACCGTCTGAAGCACTTCTCGGACTCTCGCCCCGATGCGTGAGGTCTGCAAAGCTGGCCGGCCACGACTGACCGTGTCTTGCAGAGTGGTGCTTCTGCACGTCTGTGGGACGTGCGTGGTACCCTGAAGAAGAATCACTCTCTCCGCAGAACTCCCAGAAGGAACGTTTTGTTACGGACAGCTCTTTCTGGATGTATATCCAGAGGGATTAATGCCGAGCGTCCACTGAAAAGTTGGCTTTCCCTCCGTTTTTCCCAGATGTATCATCTCCCCCATGCCCCAGGGACGCGCACAGTGGCGTGAACTGCGGATGCGGCCATGGAGCTTTGTGGACTGCTGAGCCACACGAGAAGGTTCGTTGAGCCCTGGTATCAGACACCGCTTCATGATGTCAGCTGAGCTGTGAGGGTGTTGTGCTGATCACCATAAAGCACACCAATGGAGTGACACCCTTCCCGAGAAGAGGCTGTTAAGTTTTACAAGGAAGGTTAACTGATTACCGTGACCTCTGTCAAGTTGCGAGCAGAAGATCTTTCCCCGTGCAAGATGAGCGCGTGTCTCCCTACCCTGAGATGCTGAAGGTGTGCTGCTGCTTATGACAAATCCAAGAGAAGAAGCTTTGTAAAATGGCTCAAACCAGCTTGCTGCAGGGAAAGCAGTTTTACTGTAGGGAGTGGGTTTTCCACAAGCTTCAGCACTGCCTCCAGGAGAAAGCTAACTGCAGCGGTGGTGCTGCCAACAAACCATCTCTTGTAGTGAGTTCTGGGAATAATACCGGTGTTGTCGCTGGGAAAGGAGCTGCCTGGGGTGTATTGTTGGTAGGAGGGCCCGGCAGTGGGAAGACAGCCCTCTGTACTGAGCTGCTGTGGCCAAGCTCGCCCGCAAGCCTACAGAGAGGCTTACACCGTCAGGCTCTAGCTTTCCATTTCTGCAGGGCACAGGACTCTGACACACTGTGTGTTGGAGGGTTCATTAGAGGTTTAGTCGCACAGATCTGCCGCAGCGGACTGATCCAGGGATATGAGGACAAACTAAGAGATCCTGCTATCCAAAGTCTCTTGCAACCTGGGGAGTGCGAGAGGAACCCTGCTGAAGCATTTAAAAGGTAAAAAAAAAAAAACAAAACCCAAATTAAAAAAATGCTGGCCTCTGTTTAGGTCTTCCTTCCAAAGAGTCTACAATGTAGAGGGTTTAAAACGTGTTTGTGTCCTGGCTTATCTCTATCAGAGCTTGCAGACCTACCATGGAAAAAAAAAAAAAATCTAACTTTGTCCTTAGAGCTGACATAAATATTTACTTCTAAACAAAATTTATTACCAACAGTGAATTTAATTACGTTTGTATATTTATACCCTCAGTTGTAACCAGTGTTTTGGAAAGACTCTAATTGACTTCAGAGTAGAAGATACCTAGTCAGTGGCCTTCATGTGCTGTGAAGGTAGGGTGGTTGTCCTTCACAGACCTGAAACAGACCTTACAGGACCCTTGCGAAAGCTTCCAGTATCGTGCTCTGAGAGGAAATGGGACTAATGGATCTCTGGGTCTGATCCAGCACATCGGTTTTATGTTTGCCTAAAACTATGTGGTAGGAAAATGTCAGTTAACTCCTTATGCTGCTTCTCACAAGATGCACAGATTATTGTCAAATCTTTATTGCTACTTATTTTAGAAGGACTCCAAAGTATTGAGTGGATCAGAAGTGTTGAGGGCTCACCCTGCTGCTTAGAAGGTTTGTCGACTGAATAAATTATTATTTTTTTTAATTTAGTGTTCCCTAACAAACCCAAGTCTCTTCAGCACATCAGTGAGAATCTTGTTTCTGTGAGGATGCTGATGTGTATGTAAGAGTGTATATCTATAGATCAGGCAGAGCAATGTGCTGTCTTGAGCACAGCCTTCACAAGCATGTGTCTAACGGTCTTTATTCCTTTGAGTCACAATGTAGGAAAATTCTTAGTAGATAAGGCTTTTCTCTAGCAGCAGAGCTTCAGCTGATTGTATAGCCAGTACACGACTTCCCCGGAATATTTGTTTAACTGAAGTTCTTTGGTGTGGTGTAATGATGTAACTTTTTGTGGGACTTAAGGGTCTATTTGATGATGTTTGCAATATAAAAAAATTTCCCATCTCTTTTTCCTTTTTTATTCCCCGACTGCTAAGACTGGGTAAACAAGTCCTGAGGTTGAACTGTAGTGCTTGCTCATATGGTCATGGTGGTGTAAAAGAGCCTTCTTGTTCTGATGGGTCTTAGGTCCTTGCCTGCTGAATAAACAGGATGCATGTCTACATTGTTCTCAGCCTAGTGTCTTAAAACAAATAGTCTAAACCAAGACTAATTCTGGATTTTTTTTATGTTTGCAGAAAGGTGCAACTTCTAGAAGCTATTAAGGTTGTAATTTCAGAAGTATTAAGCCTTCTCAATTTCTAATGACTAAAAACTGGGTGAAATTAAGTGTCTATGAATGGGATATCAGACTGGCCATCTAGCTTTAGGCAGTCTTTTAAAATCATGGAAGTGGATTAATCTGGTGAGTAAGAGCCTGTTTATGTTACAAGAAGAATTTATGAAAGAAGCTATTTACTGAAAGAGTGGTTAGGCACTGGCACAGACTGCCCAGGGAGGTGGTGGAGTCACCATCCTGGAGGCGTTTAAAAAAGGAGTGGAGGTAGCACTTGAGGCTGTGGTCTAGTGGTTAGGGACATGTTGGGATGAAGGTTGAACTTGATGATCCTGGTGGTCCTTTCCAACCATAATGATTCTACGATTCTCATATTTCAGATTTAAGGGAGATGAGGTGTTGGAGGCAACATGCTGGGCTGGGAATAGATGTTTTCAGCACTGTGGCAGGGGCCCAGGAGATGCTTGTTGACAGCACCACAAGCTTGTTCTGCTGCCTGTGGGATCCAATCGCTGTCCACAAACAAGAACTTGGCAACCCGCTTCCCACCATCAAATACCTCGATCGTTTGTTAATTGAACTTTTGTTAATGTATAAAGCATGTAAGAAATGTTTAACACAAAAGTAAGTTAGTGTTTTTCATGGTTTCTAAGAGTTCACTGCTGAGCACTCCAGTGTTCTGGTCTGGTGTATTTGTATGTGCTTTCTGTTAAGTCAAAGTTGTCCTGTGAAGTGAGTTCTAGGAAGACTTAACAGTCAGCTGATGGCTTTTCACATTGCTTGGAGGCACTGAAACAGCATAAAGATCTTGTCTCAATGCTCCATTGATTATACTTTATTTTGATTTATTCGGCAGAAGAGGGAAAAGATCATTCTTTAAAGACACTGTCAAATTTTTCCTCAGCTTTGTACAGCTGCTCCAGACCTAGCTATGTATTCATGGCCTAAAATGGAAAGACTTCTCTTCAGAAGTGCTAAACAAGATTGCACGATTCTATTTTTGTGCTAATTGTCCTAGAAATAGTAAGAAAGAAAAACTTTCCTATGCCTTGTCATGTGCCGGTTCGTAAACAATGTAAAATTCGTTAAAGTAGTTTATCTTTTTCTGAAGAACGTTGTTTGTTGTTTTTTTTTTTAAAATAGATTCTCTGCAACTTGGTAGTCATAGTGGTAGATGTGCAAGTGATGACCTGGAGAGTTAAGACTTCTGTCCTCCCATTTGAATGTCTTCTCTTAACATTTCTCAAGTATTTATGCTCTTACCATGCCCTAAAAATTCTTTCGGGGCGGGTCTTGCAGATTGGAAGAGCTGGAAGGGCTGATCTGTACAAATGTATTTAACAAGCATTTGTTGCTGCTGTGACAGCTGAGAGGAAGGATTGCTTCTGAGGCACTCCTCACCCTTGCAGTACTGGAGCAGAAAGCAGTCTTAAGTGTTAGAGAGCATGCTGAAGCCTCACATTCAAATTTTAGGTGAAAGTGAACCAGAAAGTGCAAAGGAAATGGCAAAGAGTGTTGACAGACTCCAAAAGCAAGATGAAATGGTGTGTTAAACAGAATTTAATTAAAAATGTCTATTAGACTGTTCTTCCCTATTCAAATAAAAAAATCAAAATCATCATAACCTGAACTTCACAATAGCATCTCTAGGGTTGTGAACAGGGGTTGATTTTGGTTTTGCCGCAGGGAGTTTATACTTCCAGCTATCGGTAGGAATACAGGCAGCTGTCAGTTATGCAAGTCCATGAGGACATAGAGGAACTCTGATATAAACCATGGATAATACTGAAATTTGTGCAAACTAGGCTGTAAAAAAGACATTTACCCTTATGATCCTGCTATGCATTTCTCAGACAAAGGAGATGATGTTAAAGACCTTCAGACAGTAGTGGAGGGTGCTTAATTACCATGTGTTGTACTATGGTTAGGATTAGTGGTGGAGAGCAGAGCTTGGTTAATTCACAGCCCAGAAAGTGGGTGTTAACTAGAAGTGTAGACCTAGTTTACCCTGAAGGGTTGATTTCTTTCTGAGTTGAAAGACATTCAGGACCAGAGCTCCCAAGTGAGTTTCAAGGAGTTTGGAGATAGAACATGTCTGTTAAAGAACAGTGTTTTTAAGCTTGCGCTAAACTCAACTTTAGTGTGTGCTGGTGTATTGGAAGCTTAAAGCAAAATCTGAATTTTGCTTGGGTGAATTGCTGAAATTAATAAATCCCCTCAAAACGGTGAATTTTCACATCTCCTCTGACATTGGTGCAGATGGAGCTGCTTTGCTGTCACTCACAGATGAAGTTTCTTGCTATTTTCTGCATGTCCTTCCAAGGAACTTCAAGTCTTGTGAGACTTTTCACATACTTGTTTCTCACATATTGAATTTAGGTCAGTGATGTTCCAGTGTTTTTTACTTGTGAAGTGTCCTAAAACTTTATTAGTAAAGTATTTCTAATACAATTACTTTAAGGTGGTCTGATCAAAGCGATTTTTACTGGGGGAAAAATCATAGAATGGTTTGGGTTGGAAGGGACCTTTAGGATCATCTAGTTCCAACCCCCCTGGCATGGACAGGGTCACCTCCCACTAGACCAGGTTGCCCAAAGCTCCATCCAGCCTAATCTTGGACACATCCAGTGTCAGGGTATCCACAGCTTCCCCAGGCAACATGCTTCAGTGACTCACCACCCTCAGATCGAAGAACTTCTTCCTTACATCTAATCCAAATCTACCCTTCTCCAGTTTAAAGCCATTATCCCTCATCCTATCACTACAAGCCCTTGTAAAAAAGTCCCTCCCCGGCTTTCTTGTAGGCTGTGAATTTAGATTTCCACTTGTTTGCATTGCTGAAATTGCATTCCCGTGCAAGTAGCTGTCCCTGATTAGTAGGGACCCAAGGAAATAACAATTTAAAAGGGAAAAAAAAGATAAAAGCTGCTGAACATATTCGTGATTGTGTAAGAGCTTCATAGAAGTTTTCTCAAGGTGATGTTACATCATCTTTACCAAAATGAATATAGTGGAAACTATGCCCCAGAATGTGGGTATCCTTTTCTCAGAAAGGACAACAGATTTATTTATTTTTCTGTACACCCTGGTCCTAAATGCAGTGTCATGGTTCCTTTTGCAGGTTCCCAGGCAGTCACGGTTTTTCTTCTGTTTCTAACTCCTGCTTTCCCCTACTCATATTTGAAAAGGGAAACCCCAGAGAATTAACTAAGCTGGATAGGCGACAAAAGGCATCAACACAAAAACTTTAATAGCAATGAAGAATTGTTGGATGTTGCAAGTTCTCCTCACCCCGGTGCTCTGTGAAGCTGCACTAAGTATCTGGGCTGTAGTTCCGATGTGTGTGCGTGCACAAGGGACTTGCGTTGTAACGGAATGTGACCAATAACATTAAGTGATGTAAAATGTGAAACAGTTTTATAGTTCCCTGGAATACGCAAATATCTCTAGACTTGATTGTAAAAGTCATGTAAGGTTTTATGCTGGCTGCAAGTCTGAAGGTGGAGCCTATGTTGACTAAAATTGAAAGTGGCCTTGTTGGAGTCATTCGTTTGGACGGCACTGATGTACAACAAATCTTGTGCCAATAGCTGTTATCTATGTCAAGTTACTTTTACCTGGTTGGAGGAGAGCTCCAGAGGATCGGGCCTCTGGTGTTTTGTGTTTGGCAATATGCTGGAAATCTCACAAACGGCAGAATTCAGAGTCAAAAACCGAGGATTGTCAACCAACGCTAAGAAGCACTTCCACCTCCCTGGCCCCTCACCTGTATTGGCTTTCCATGCTACTAACTTAATATTTTCTGGTTTTTTTTCCTTGTTTCTTTCAAGAGTGGCATAGCATCAGAAAGTTGCAAATTGCAGGTGATTGAGAGCTTTTACCATTATCTAAGTCATAAGGGGAGAACAGTTTTATTTCAAGTTTTGGATTCTTTGTCTGACAATGTAGAAAATCACAGGGTTTTTTTTTTTCAGCAAATTGTCCATGACTGTTGTCCAGGAACTTCAAGTCTGCAGTACCGAAATGCCATTTTTCTTGCTGTTTATTTAGTGTAGAAGAAGGAACAGGTTTAAAAATTGAGTTGTATGCAATAACAGACAAAGTGTGAAGAAGCTGCTCTTTTTAGAACTCCTTGTACAATCTCTGAAGCCAGTGTTATAATTAAAATTATAATGGATTGTGTAGCCTTTTTTGAACAATTAATTAGTGAGATTTTCACCGTTTTGGAGTAGCTTGTTCTTAATTGCAGAAACTCAAGTGGATTTTGGAGTGAATTGGAGAAGTTGAAGGCCAGCTCCTCTTTAATTCTTTCCTTTTCTTTCTATTTTTTCCCTCTTTTTAACTGTTTACTTTTGCCTTGTCTTTAGCTAACAGAAGGTTCCAAATCCACTTTAATGAATGAGGCTAGAGATTAATTGGAGTATCCTGACTTTCATGGGGTTAGTCTTTGGTACTTTACCGTACAAACTTGGAGTTTTCCTTGTTAGTGAATTAACCACATGCTTCTGCTGCTGTTTGCAGCACCCAGAGTTCTGTGACTGCTGTGAAAATAAGCAGTATTCATTTTACTCTGGGGGGGATGAGGTGGTAGCATGTGATATTAGGGCTATTTTTCTCTTGCTTCTATACGTATATATCATTTTAAAAAAAAAACCAAAATCCATTTAGTAAAAGTCTGTTTTTACCATGAGCTTAGGAGGAATTGAAATAGAAGAGACACTGAGAGGCAGCACATTAGGAGACAGTTATAGGTGCCTGAGCTTGGGCTACTGACAACTTGAGAGCTGCTGGGATTTCTATCAATTTATTCTAAGAGACATTAGTGGTTCAGTATTAATCTCTGTATGGAAAAGAAATGCCTTGACTTCTCACCCGAGCCTCAAAGACTATCTGAAAGTGTTCTACATCTTTGATCTTCTCCTTTCTTCTGCGAAGGGCTGCTACGCAGCCTTTCCCTCTGCTTCTTCAGCTCCAGAGCAGACTTAATAGCTGTAGCTTTGCAACGGTTACAAGGAGGGTGTGAACATAGATCTTGTCAGACTCTCTGATTTCATACAGCTATAAATGGTAGAAACAAAGCTAAGGACTAACTGTATCCTCTTTCATGGGAAGAAAGTTCTGAATGCGTAATGGATTCATTTACAAGACCCTTTAACGAACAAAGTTGTTAAACTTCCAATGTGTTTATTCATTTACCACATGTAAAGTTCAAATGTGCAAGTGATGGATTTCGACCTCAGGGGAGAAAATTGGAAAGGGGACTTTAGAAAATCGAGCCCACCATCTCCTTCCCCACGCAGAAGAAACCCCGTGTGTTTCTGAGAGATGCTTGCTTCATCTTATGCTTCACAATCCTTACCAGAAAAAAAGTTCCATATATCTAACCTAAGGTTTTTTTTTTCTTACAATAATCTAAGCTTGTTACTACTTACAGTGTTCTCCAGAGACGTGGAGAACAGATTCTTTCTTTCCCTGTGACAGCCTTACATATTTGAATGCTGCTTTATTCTCTTTCATCCCGTTTTTAAACTAAATAATTCCAACTTGTTAGTGTTTACTCAGGGGCCACACCGAAGAATGTATGTTTAAAAAAAAAATCTATTAGCTAAATAGTTTTCTGTATCTAAAGGGAGTTTTTCTTAGCAACCTTTTAGGTGTGTAAATATGCGATATTCTACTTTGGTACTTTCCTAGGATTTTGTCCATTACTACATCTTTCACTTATGGTTGACTAGAATCCCAAAGCTACTTGGATCCTAGCCTAGAGGAGCTTGGTCTAGTACAAGATTAGTATTCACTGATACAAGATTGAATTCTGCTTTTAGGGGGAGCCATAACCATTTTCAGTTAATAGCAAGCTTGTTTCAGTTAAACCAGGTTGTTTTGCCTTAGGTACCTTTTTGTAGACTTGCTGTGGTGCGTCAATGGGTTGTTCAAGATCTCAGCATCTACAGTGTGCCAAAGGAGAAGTGCAAGCAGTGCTCTAGCAAAAGAGGTTCTCAGTAGTCTGTCCCATGTTGTCTTTTGCATGTTTTGAGTCTCAGTTGGAGATTCCCCAGAAGTTGAATGTTGAAATGACAAGCTCTCAGTTCTGTGTGATTTAAGGCTAGATTCATGAAATTATTTAAGCCTCTCTGCGTTTTGAAAAATGTAAGGCTTGAAACATAGTCATGCCAAAACATAAGGAGCTCATGCCTCTTTTTATTGCTGATAGGACCATGTACTCAATCGTAGTGGAGTAATTACAATTCCCTTGTATTATCGAACTTCTGGTGAAGAAAGTTTGTGTCAAAAAATACGTACCTTCAACATCAAGTGGCCGAGGTGCTTTTTAATTTCAGAAATTTTACCTCTATGGATTTCGTTGGGAAGACTGGATGGTTTTACAGTCTTTACCTCCCCAGTAGATTAATCTTGATACTGTGGAGGCTTACACTTAATGATTGTGTAGCGAGAGGCATAAAGTATTAAAAATAGCAGACAGACTTCACAGCACAAAGCCTTTTACGACTCTTTAGAGGAATCAGCTACACATCGGCTGATATCTGCAAGATCAAAAGATCTTTTGAGATCTAATGAAGAAAAAATAGTGAACAAGACAGCCTATATGAAAGAAAGAAGGAACAGTACCAAAAAAAAAAGTCTTGTGCTGAACCTTAATACACTCCCCTGTGGTGGTGTACTGTGAAGATGTGAACAACTGCAGTGTATTAATGTTAAATGTGTGGCAAACTGCTCCTTGTCTTCACTGTAGCTTACTTATTACAGCAGTTCAAGTAATTATGAATACAGGCTGCGTGCTGACTTTTATTTTTATGTCGTATGAGTCTGTTAATTTACAAGTATTTACATATTTGTCTTGTATATTATAGAGACTTCTACTAAATATAGCATTTTTCTACATTTTAATTGTTCAGTAACATGATTTATTTTATACTCAAAAGTGATAGAGGCAGGACACTGACTGAAAATCATACCCATTCGTGGGTGAGATGAGAAATGTATCTTTCTAAGAGCATACACAAGAGGTTAAAAGGAATCTGCCAACTCAGCTTGTATTTCCAGCTCAGTGAAAGCGAGGTTGCAGAAGGTAAATTGGTATTTCATAAACTCGCTCTTGTGAGAGCATCTTGACTCGGATGGAGCTTCTGATTCATGCAATGTCTAACTGACGCTGTAGGCTTTTAACTGACACTAGGTTTCATGGAAAATGCTGTGTTCTGGTGTTCTCTAGACTTGTTAGAAAGTTGAGCGTTGCCCGAAGCTTAAGTACTTTGTGGCATATTTCTCTTTAGGCTTTTCTCTTAAATCTGTGGAGTTAACGGGTCACATAGCAACAGTTAGTGTTTCTGCAAGAGCGAGTTGTACGTTCTTCTTTCATTGTATGGAAGCACTGCATACAGGCTGAACATAATACCGTTTAAGGTTTTAACCTTTTCAGTTTAAATTACCATAAGAAAGTTTCCCGAAGGCATTTTAATAATGACAACTTACATAGACCTTTTTGTCTTCTACTTGTATAGGCATTAACATTTTGCCTTTAATCTATGTGGCTCAGCCTTAAACCTTACAGGTTTTCCTATAAGCTGTTTAGTTAGATGGACTTTCATAGCCATTCTCACTTGTTAATTATTTCCCTTCTCTCCAGTTTTCTATGCACATGTTCATAGCTTGTGCAAGGATTTAAGTTTCTTTTCTTCCTTTTTAATGGAAAAAAATGAAAAGGATTTGGCGGATTGTGAAGTAGAAAGGACTTAGTGTGTCTATATACAGGGAAAAGATAGTATTGAAATATTGCCTCCTGGAAGTGTTAGTGATGTGATGCATTGAAGAGGTTTCAGTTTCTTCTATGTCATGATGTGTACAATACACTGGGAATGGTGAGAAATCATTTATTTTTGTCTGGAAGTAGCAATGTTTTGAATAATTACTGCAAAAGTACTTTATGATTGAAGAATTTATTATTGAAGAATTACTGCTCAAAATAGAAATAATTAGGAAAAAAGGCAAGTGTGATGGAAAAAAAGAAAATAATTATGTTGGAATAAGAATTGAGTTGTGTATAGGTGTTCAAAGGTACTGCAGAGGAGGTGCTGCAAAGAATGTAGGTGGGCAGGTTCTTGGTACACTTGGTGACCTCAAAATGTGATGGGATAGCATGAAAGAACTGCAAATGAGATCAAGAAGGCAAATGGGGAAATTTACATAGCTGATAAAATGAAAGGGGCAAAACAGTTGCAGACAAAGCCCTCTCTGTGTTGCATGTTTGCAGATACTTTCCACACAAAGCAAGGATCGAAAAGTGCTTGTTGTTGTTAGAAGGCGATCAGACTTCTTGGCTCAGTTTTGGATGCTGTTGTTTAAATTGATGGAAGTGGGAGGAAGAATGAGAAAAAAAGGATCATATGTGAGTGGACTTTCGGTCCCTGACCCATCAGCAATGTCTTTTTCTTGTTTTTTTTTCTTTGTCACATATTAGTAAGAGTTGGTAATACTGGTGTGTGTGCGAAGAAGGGGAGATGAGCATCCAGCTGCACAGATGCAAGCTTGGGTGCTAAACATCCATGATATCTCAGCAGACAAAAGAGATTAAGAGAAAGGGGGCATGGCTGCATCCCATTTAAGGTTGTTTGAAGAGTCAAGGTGTCGTCCTGGAAGAAACAGAAAACTGTTCAGAAGCTCTAGATTGGTGAAGGAAAATACCAGCGGTATAGAGATGACAGTAACAGGCAGATATGAATGAACCTTGTGAGGAAGAACTCTTTAAGAATGGGATTACAGCGTGATTTCCATCTTAAAGCCGTTAATTAACAAACCTTGGTTTAACTACATTAGCTTTCCTGCAGTGATGATGAGCATGATCCAATCACTAAGCTATCTATCCCTTTTCTACACTTTCATGAAGCAGAGTCCAACAGGACATTGGAAAAAAAGCTCAGTTTGGTTTCAGTTGCTTTATTTTGTATTGGGGAGTGTTGCCACTTCCCTTGCTTTAGCTTCGTTCCACTTTCTTTTTAAAAAATGAAGAAAAAAAAAAAGTTCTTTTTCTCCTGAAGATTTTTAGCAGCTACTGCACATTCACATCAAGTTTGATTTTTATGACTTCAGCTATACATTTTTTCCTTAGTACCTTCTATTTTAAATAATGATAAAGTTGCTGTCCACAGTTTGTGTAGAAATTGTTATTGGGGGGAGCAGGGAAGAGAAGGATGTAGTTTCTGTCACTCATTCTATTGTAGTTAATGCTAAAAATAGATCTTGGTAAATGTAAAGCTATAGAATCAATTCCAAAGCTAAATGCATCACTGTTGTAAGATAATAAAATCAGGTTCTCAATGATGCTAACCTAACAACGTTTTTTAACGTAAATTACAGAGAAGATAAAGAAAGGATCA
>VZZY01017196.1:0-42533 GCA_013400335.1 Eurystomus gularis
AACAGAAATGAAAACTCTGCAGAATTTTTCTGATAAATTAGTTTCTATTTTAATTTAACAGATTTTTGTAGAAAAAAACCAAACCTTAATGTTTTGCATGTAAGTAGGCCAGCTTTATCTCTGGTAGATTCTCTCCAGGGAATGCCTGTATTTCCTCTCTAGGTCTAGTGAAAAATTAGAGGTAGCAAGATAACATGATACCATCTTTAACATTTGCATGTTCTTTTGTTTGTTTGTTGTATTTTTTGGTTGGCTGGTTGGTTTTTGTTGTTGTGTTTGTTTGTTTGGTTGGTTTGTCTTGTTTTTATTTTTTTGGTGGAGAATCTCTAATTTAAACAGTACACTTCAGGTAAAGAAATCCTTTGGAATGATTCCTCGAAGATTTCAAGTAATAGAATAAAACTTCAAAAACGTTTGGGGCATTCAGAGGCAAACAGAATGGCATAACACAAAGAAGGTTCCTATCTACAAAGAACTACAGTTTATAGATAAAGTTGTAGGGGTAATTTGACTTTTAGACCTTAAATGGCTGGTAATTTTTGTGAGATAGAAACTGCTTCACCAAAACAGAGAACCTGAGCTCATGACTGAAAAAGAAGAAAAACTAATTTTACTCAGGGTAGCAATCTGGAGGAAGGGACCAATCCATAGGAACTCAGCACATTTTGGAGGATATTTTTGTCTCCATATTTGCACATTTTTTCCCACAAGGCAACATATTATTATGTTTTTAGTGGAGCAATTTACTGTCAGCTTGAATAAACATCTGTAGGAACTAAATTTGTTTAAAGGTAGAAGTTCTTCATAGCACGTATTCAGTCCTCAGAAAGAATCACTATGTCAATCCAAATTAATGTCCATCTTTTTTTAAAAAGCTGTAATGCTTAGTAGCACATGTCAATTAATAAGCGGAGTGCTTATAATAATTGGCACTTAACACTGTATTATGAATAAGGTTCTTCACCTTTAATGTATCATAATGGATTGTAATTCTGCACGTTAGTATTACCTGCCAAAGCATACCGTTCTCACCTTCCTTTCCATCTTTGCAGACTATTACATAGTATTTGACAATGACAAGTAGATAAATGATACTACTTCACACATTGTTTCATTAGCTTTAGAAATGCAGTGTCTATGGACAATTTTTAGTGCTTTACAAAAGTCCTATAGAATTCACACAAATTATCAAGGTATGATTGTCCATTTTTTCCTAGGTGAATGCTTATTTTAATGATGAATTTTTACACAGGGCCATAGTAGAAATATTCTACACATACAGATTATTAACTATGTTGAGTGTCACCACTAGATACTTGATATTTACACAGGCATCCTTGTCACTTCTGATACCAAAATTCTAAGAAACTTTTTTTTTTTTTTTTGCATCTGCTGTTAAAACTCCTGAGCTACATTCAGGTGTAAATGAACAATAGACAGGTATCTTGAAAGCACTGGGATTGAGCCTAAGTGATCTCTCCTAATAATTACTATTTCTTGTGTGACAGTTCTGGAGCTTGGACAAACAAACCTGCCCATAGGAGCCACTGTTCCTGATCCCTTAGGAAGAACACGTAGTAAGATAAGTGCCTAGTAAATAACCACAACAGCCAGCTGAGGCTTTGCGTCTGTCATTTTCTGCTGGTAAATAAGTTAGGTCAGTTCTATATCACGGGAAAAAAAAAGGTAGAAAGAAAAAGAAAGAATGTTTGCACTTTTTGTAGCATAAATACACACTGTATTTGTTTAACCACACAGAGCAATACTAATGTTTCTCTTCAAGCCAGTACTAATTAAAGTTTGAATCAATCTCTCTGTCATTGCTAGCAATAAACTTTAGAATATATTTCCTTGTTTGGCTTAACAGCAGTGAAAGAATTCACTTCTTAGGCTTTGTTTTTTCAGTCCTGATATACTGAAGTGCTAATATATAGAAAAAAGCCTCACTGCCATTGACTACTAATCTAGTTATGGAAAGTGCAATCTTCCTGTATGATAACATCTAGCAGCTGAACAGAAATCAATCGACCTTTCTGCAGATAATTTGAATGAATTATAAAATCAAGAAAAAATACCAGGATACTGGAGCAAGAATATATATTACTTTCACAAAACTAGCATGATGAAAACTTCCTCTCCCCCAAATAATTACTTATATTGATTTCATTTGAAATAAAAACAAATACTGAAAACTCTTATTACAAACAAAGAAGAAAGGAAATAATTAAGTTTATGCATTGAATCTTAACCTCACAAGAAATAAAAGTGTCTGCATGGCCCTCCAGAGCTGCTAGGGTTATCCTCAGTTTCTTCATCAAACAAGATTCTATTTCTGAAGATGTTCATTTTATTGTTGAATAGCATAGAGCAGAAGTATTGGATATGCTATTATTTCAGTCAGTTGTGATTCTGTGCTTCCTTTGAAGGTTGTTACATTTAACAGACAATAGATGTAATACATAGAGAAAATTTCAGATTATTTTTACTATTAGGAATTTCTGTTGAAGGAATAAGTACTTTTCTTCTTGCCAAACTTTTTAAGAGCAGGATTACCATAGTTCCTAGTATAGCACACTTCAGAAGGTTTACTAGTAGTGTAGCAGCTGACGTTAACAAGCCTTATCTGCTCCTAGACACAAACATCTACTCCTAGGAACAACAAAAAAATCACTGAGTTGCCTAAGTATTGATTAGATCCTGGAAAACATATTTATGGTGTGTAAACTGCGGAGGCATCCCTTTATAATGGCAAATTGAGAAAAGCATTTAAAGAATTAGAAAGGGATTGCCGTTATGGCTAGCTTCGCCTGTGGAGAACCTGATGCCAACAAATGGGTAAAACACTGGCAGAAAATGGAACGCTCATTACATTTATCCTTTATGTTGAAAATTTAATACTGGATAAAACTGAGATGTAGATTCTTAAATGTATATGTTAATGTTCAATTATAACCATACAGAGTAGATGAAAAAAAAAAAAAGAACACCAGAGAAACACTGTATCATGCTCTTGACATTTTGAGTTTTGGTTTGATTTTATATTTATTTAAAAAAACCCAAAACCTAGATTATTGTTTCCATGTAGCCATTCTGGAGTTGTCTAAATTCAGAACTGCTGGAAGAACTTTAGAGGTTCAGACCAAGGTGTACGCTCTAGTTAGTACTTGACTACCTGCCTGAACTGACCTACAAAATGGCTTGAAAAATAATAATGTTGATTTAAAATGAAGGAATCTGTTCTTTGGAGATACCACTTATGATGTTACATAGTGTTAACATTATAATTCTGGGTTAAATTGTGACTCACCAGTGGACTGCAAAGAGGAGAGAGTCAGTGATTGTTTCCTCAGCATAAGAAAAGCAAAACCAGCATTTTTGTACAGACCACAGCTGCACCTTTAAAGTGGATGATCCCATTTCTAGAAATTGAGCAGTCTTGGAGTGTGCAAGCTGGTTCCTTTCAGAATAAACCAAATCAGCAGTTAAGGTTTGGAAAAGCACCTAATATTCTCCAACAAATAACTTTTTTTTCTCCTGTTCTGTGCTGTCATACAACTGGACTAGGGATAATTTGAAGTAAAAAGGAAAGAAAAAAACCAACCAAACAAAAAGAAAATGTTTACAATGGGTATAAAAGGTCCCCAATGCTAACTGTTTTCCTATGCAAATTCAATCTCTGTGCTACATATTTATACAGAAGTAGGCAATGGAATTTCCAAGTCATCCATCCCACAAAGGTCCTCAGCATTAGAAATTATATAAGTGTCTATCCTGGTTAACATGGCTGTCTATCACATTGCATGATGTGTGATGCAGTGGTTGATTTCCTTTTGCATTATGAAGCGTGCTTGGAATTCTACTTCTTAAAAATAATGAGCTTAATGGAATTATCATAGATTGAGTGCTCTTCATGGTTCTTCTTGCATTCACCTGTACTTTAGTGTCACAATGGAATAAAAGCACTCAACAGCACACAACCATAATCAAGGTGTATTGTTTGTGTAATTGTCATGGCTCAAGGAGATTGCTGTATCCTTAATTTTTCACTTTCTAACCATAGAGTGATAGAATTATAGAAACATTTAGTTTGGAAAAGACCTTTAAGATCATCCAGTCCAACCATAACCCTACTCTACTAAGCCCACTGCTAAACCATGTCCCTCAGCACTGCATCTACACAGCTTTTAAATACATCCAGGGATGGTGATTCAACCAGTTCCCTGGGCAGCCTGCTCCAGTGCTCGAAAACCCTTTCAGTGAAATTTTTTTCCCTAAACTTCCCCTGGCACAACCTCAGGCCGTTTTTGTGCTGATACCCACAGAACAGGTTTCAGTGAACAAAGGTGAGGTGCAGGGAGGTGTTAATTCAGCTTGGCTCTGTCTTGCCTTCAGACACCTTTGTCTGTGATGACCTGTGGGGGGTTGTCAAAAATGACCCAGCCCTGAGTTGTCAAAGATGAGGGGACAAAGGACCAAAACCTGAATGGAACCCACACAACAAACATTTCAACTACTATCTATTCTTGAGATAAAGTATCTCCATACTAGACATCACAAAATCAGTAGAACTAGTAGAGTTCACCCATGAAAAGATACGGGGAAATCCCCTCACACCAGCAAAGATAAACATTCTAGATAGTCCAGTTTCCTTGGGCATACCTCTGTGCCTTTGCTGATTATAAGGACATGAAACACAGAACTCTTCTAAAAAGTTCACCAGTCTGTAAATGAACACGAATAAATAAATTTCCCTTTTAGCACCCTTTCCATTATAGTTAAAACAGTGTAAAATACTGCAGTATATTAGAAGTTATACTTTTTTTTTCCCCAGGACAAAGCTTTGCTAAACAAATTAACTGGGTGGTGCTAGTTATAAACATAAGCTTTCCATAGATTTTTTAGCTTTGTAAAGACTCATTAGTATTTAAAAAAGGTCAGATGCTGCTCATTCTCAGTTGCCAAAATTTTTTAATGTTCTTTAGCTTTTTTTTGTCATTCATTCACCAAATATCCCTTCATTTTTCATTGATTTCTGCTTGTAGAGCCACATCAGCATCTCATTTTCCTGTATGTTCAAAGTAATAAGTATGTCAAGTTTTATTTGTGCTTAAGCACCACAAATATCATCTTTCCAAAATTATTTTGAAACAAGTCTTATATAGTGACTGAAAATGAATTTATAGATCCCTAAGTTATTGTGATACATTTGAAAATATTAATTAGTATCTGTCCCTTTCTAGATCTACTGTGAAGGTGAGAACAGCAATAAGAGATCTGCCTAGGAAATATTACAATTAGTAATAGAATGATAGCTTTAAAAGTATCAGGCACAGAAAACATGTCTTCCCTGATACTTAAAAAAAAATAATGTAAACCTTAAGGGAAAAGAAATTCCATCTTGTCCAAGCATGGGACATTATGAGAACAATTAGGAAATTAACAAATTTTTCCTAAAATATAATTGGAATTTAAAAGAATTATCTCATTGGAGTACACCAGAGATACCTGATAAACTGACAAGTATTTAACTGAAAACAACTAAATTTACTTGTCTTTGATTAAAAACAAAACAAAACAACAAACCAAACAAAGCTTTTCAGACCACATTTTGTACATGGAAACACAAATGGACATGTGTGAAAATCTGGAGAAAATAAAAAAAACCCCAAAGTCCCCTGTTTCTATGCTGTGTGTATTCATGAATGTCTACAGTTCCAAGAGAACAGGGCAAGAACAGCAATAAGCGCCCTACTTTGTGGTGCTTTGCTAAGGATTGGAGTCTACTACGGCCTCTTAAGTTCTGTAAGTCTTTTCACCAGAAGTCCCAAATAAGCAGATCAAAATAGAAGCCACATTTTTAGAGAAAAAATGGTGTTTTTTGGAAAGGAATGAAGTTATACTGTAGGGTGCTGTAAGGATAAAAGATTTTTCTGGTATTTGTCATACAAGCTTGGACAATAAACCTAACTGTAAGATAAACCCCCTCCTCCTCCTACTGTGCCAAAATTAAGGAAATGTTCAGACTGTGTTGAATCTAGGAGGCAGCAACTGGTTCACGAGGTAAGACACTATGTCATATTTTTTGCCTCCTAGCTGAGGCTACTGAGTCACTGCTAGTAAATGGTTTAATGCAACCTGTTCAACTTTATCCTGTGAAGGACCGAGAGGCACTCAAGCTCTCAGGCATGCATCTGGCTCAGGAAGCAGTGCCAGAAAGCCTCTCTTTCCTAGCTGCTATAATGCTCTGGTTGTTGGGGTTCTCCTTTTTTGCTGTACAATGAAGTTTCACAATAGATGTCTAAGCAGTTGATTCACTTAGCATTGGAATGAAGAAAACACGATGCTTACACAGTTGAGCACTACTTAAAGATAGTATAACATCTCTCTCTTTTATCTTCCATTAATTTCCTTCATCACATTCAGTTTCCAAATGTCTTCCCATTAATTATTTGATAAACGCTAGGTACACTGGAAACTTGAAGCTTTACTGAGACACATGACTCTTCTCCTACTTTAAGCCCATTCAAAACCTAAATCTATTAGCAGCTACCTGTTTGACAACTCCTTATATGCATAGTAGCCAGACTGATGGTGTTCTGACTGGTGACCAAAAGATTTCCCACATTTGGAGAAAAATACAACCAGGAAAAAAACAACAAAACAAAACCACAAAACCAACTTTTTTGTTTTGCTTTTAAAATTGAAATAGATTTACAAATAAATTTACTGAAATTACTGAAATTAAAATAATCTCATTCTGTCTGAAAACAAGCAAAGACTTTGACAATAATTTTTGAAGTGTGGCTTCAATCACCATTTTTCAGTGAAAGCAGCTTTAATAAAAAAGGTCTCTGCTTCTACTCAATTCTACCCAATATCCTCCTATTTCAGTCTTTTTCTCAGTCCTACTGCACCTCTATGTAGTAATCTTTAAAAAGATATTTGTTTTGTACACTGTTCCAAAATTGCTTCATTTTATTTTTTCCTTAGCATAATTAAGTTCCTTCCACAAGTAGTCACTTCTCAGATTTCAAGCCCTAAAACCCTGAATCTATGCAAGGACATTTTACGTGATCTTACAGTGGATTTAAACAGCACAGGTGGCAGCAATCTGATATGGAATACATCATGATCTAATAATAAATTAAGTATATTGAAGGCTCAAACCCAATACTCAATTGAAAACTAATTCACAAAATTTAAAGAGAGAAATGAATGAACTAGGTAAAAGCTTGGTTAGAACCAGAACTACTAATAATACAGCCTTAGGTCATGACAAAGGAAGACAAACTATCACACCAAAGCAAATCTGCACTGAAAATGTACTGTTATATGATGTGATGCCACCAGTTATTGGGTAATGTTTTATTGCATTTATTTTAATGTGCTTTTTTGTTATATTCTAGCTACATATATTACACATCCTCTATTGTTTAGGTAAGATATTCATTAGTTTGTTTGTAGAACTTGTAATGATAACAGTCTTCCTAATTATTTCTTTCTAAGATTTGTTCAGACTGGTGAAATGTAAGAAGTTTGTAAGTTTTTGGGATGAGGCATGATTATACTGCAACCCTCCCCAAAACCTCACTCACTTTGCAAGTTACACATAATTATGAGTATTATATCAAGACATAGGTAAATACTTTCATTTCAAGGGAACTTGAATGTTGCTTTTTTCTGTGTCCATCACTATCCCTCCTCCATTCTCCACAGTCTGACTGTCACCATCACCTTATCAGACAACTTGGCACTGTAATTGAAAACGAGTATCAGTAAGGAGGATAATGTGTCAGGGAAAGCTGTATTTCATCTGAGCCTTTTTTTACAACCTTTCCTTAAAAGGTCATACTTGTACAATCAGATGGAACAAGCATGTTCATCTGTTTCAACAACTCTGGCAGATGTTTCTAAGTTTCTTTTCTTGAACACTGAAACTATTCCCTTGCTTAATATAACCTTCAGTGATATTTTCCTTTTTAGATCAATAGTAACATCATATTTTTAATTTAAAACTTGTCTTCTCATGATCAGATGGCATGTAAATATTAACATTAGTTATGAGGTTTTGATCAACAAAAAAGTATGTAGAAGACCTTCCTGAATGTAAGTGTTCTACTGATCACACAGTGTGTGACACCTGAAGTAATTTAAATCTTTTTTTATTTTGCAAAAACAGGGGATCAGTCTAGGAAAGTTGTGTTGCTATTTCTTTTGTTTTGATTTTTTTTTAATTTATAAATTTAGTAATAAAAAATTTCAGTATCACAGTGACCAAAAGCAACTTCCTCTGTGATTTCTTTTTTTAATTTCAGAATTAGGGAAAAAATTGAATATTCTTTTACCTGTCTTTTTCTCCAGAATGTTTTAGAGTCACTGAGGGAAAGTCACTGAGGGAAGCTGCTTTGGAGCCTGCCTGGCCAGAACCGGAGCAGTAGATCTTGGAGTATAAAGTTTCCTAAGGTTTCCTGAAGCAGGGAGATCCCAGGGGAGTGGAGAGATCTGCCCAGAGCCAGCCTCTCTTGTGGGTGGTGCTAATGATGCAGGGAGCATTGCCAGGGCAATGGCAACCACACCCTTAAAGAGAAGCATCGCAGAGTGTGAAGAGCTATAATTCACTATAATGTGATTGGTTTTGTTTGTCATGTCAAGAAATGGTGACCTAGCACAATAAACGTAATGTTGAAAAATTACTACCTTATAGGAAGGTTTAAGGCAGAAAATGAAAACTAATAATGCATTCAAAAGAAATATAACATTTTGGGGAATAAAATCTGAACACAGTTTTGTATCTTTTCAGGCAGCTTACTGTTGAGGTGAAGCAAAAATATTAGGCTGACTCCACCTGTTAGTTCCTAATTTTTATTCTCTTTTTCTTTCTCCTTCTCTTTCAGTTACACAGATTCCCAATGAAAATGAACTTTGATTGACTACTACCAGCTAGCCAGGTATTATTAACAGGTATTTTGTCATCTGTTTCTCTCCGACTCTGTTATATATGCTTTGCTATCTACCAGTTTTCTTCTAGATATTATTCTTCCAGGATAAAAAAATCCCAAATTCTGTCACTGTTTCATTTTCCTCCCCAATTATACAACAACTTTCTTTTTGTAAGACTCTTCATTATGACTCTTCACTAGCACAACAGAAGTATATTTTACTGATGCTGTTGCTTTGCAGCGAAAGGCACATTCACCAAGTCTGTATACTGCACATTTAATGTTTTTGCCAATTGTTAAAGAGAAGCATTGTCAGCTGTGGAAAAAAACACAAGGCCAGTAGCAGCAAGTATATAAGAGATGGATATGTGAGATGTATGAAGATGGTAGAAATTATTTTCTTTTCAGTGTTTCTTATATCATTTTTTAAATGGAGGATTGAAAGATTCTGTTATATTGCATGAAACAGCTATCAGAGAGTATATAGAGAAAGAAGGATCATGATGATAATAGGAAAACAGTAGCCAACAGTTGAGATTTATAATAACCGTGACTTAACAATGAGCTGCATAGATGCTGGCCTTTCTACCTCTCTGACAGCTCATATAACTGTAATGTGTTTTCCATCTAATTGTAGAGATACAGCTGTTCAGAGCTCATTGCAGGATTGTCACTTGTACTTGGAATGGAAAGAGCCTAGCAGTAGAGGAGAGAAAGGAAGGCACAAGGGATGGTAAGGTTGGATATTAAGAAAATTGTTTTCACTGAAAGGGTTATCAAGCACTGGAAGAGGCTGCCCAGGGAAGTGTTGGAGTCTCCCTCCCTGGAGGTATTTAAAAGCCGTGTAGATGTGATGTTTAGGGACAAGGTGACCTGGCAGTGCTGGGCTAGTGTTAGGACTTTGTGATCTTAAAGGTCTCTTCCAACCAAAATTATTCTATGATTCTATGACATAGGAAGTGTCACATCCTCTGTCCTTGAAGTGTGAAAGAATCTAACAAATATAGTATGCTAAAAGAAATAGGCAAGGATATCTAACTTCATATTGTGTTGATCTCCCGATTAATTGAGCCAGAAAATGTAAAACCTCAACCAGGACAGCTGTCTCCCTCATATCTTGCCCGTAAAGAGGAAGAAGGGATGAAACTGTAAATTAAGGAGAAACCAAAATATCTGTGAACCTACATGGAATGAGGAGAGGTAGGAGACTGTGGATAAAGTGTTGGAGCTCACGAGACAGTGAAGAAATTTCTATACTGGGTTTTGATTGCCTAGAAGACATCATCTACTTGGTCATGATCCTGGTGTTCTAAAGCATAGCAGAAATTCAATGTGGTAGCGGAACCAAAGGATAGACAGATCTCTATGCTACAGAGATATCTGCTCCTACATTCCATCTTTACAACAGGCAAATATAAACAGTTTAAAAAAGAGATCTTTCTAGCAGATAGACTGGAGCTCTAATGGCTTTTTTGCATATATGAGGAGCTCTGCTGCTGGAATGAAAAAAGTCTTGATTGATCAAAACATTAAAAAAATTGCTGCAGAAAACAGTTTTATTTGAACTGTTGCCCTCACTCACCTGATGATATCCTGAAGTATAACATATCTTTCTCATAATGGATTTTTAACTCTTCAAAAGAGCTATGTCATAGTGAAATGGACTATCCACAGCGGAAGCAGTCTGGGTTTTGCAGGAACTTAGAGTGAAAAAGACCTTTTCCCCTGACTTTATTATTTCTGATATTTGGGTCAGAAAGTTTTTGTGATAGTGCTGAAATAACCGGGAATACTGTCCCATCAAAGAGAACCAAATACATACAGCCTGTAAAGCCACAGTTCTAGCTCTGCCAAAGGGTCTTTAATTTTCAGTCTCCTCAACGAGCTTTTAAACAGAATATCCAACACAGTATACGAAAATTAAAAATGAGTAGTTCTTGTTAATTGTTTTTCATCTGAAAGATGTTAAGCATTCTTAGTTATTAGTTATTTTAGGCATCTCTGCTGTTTCTATTTCATTCCAGAAATTACAAGCAAGCAGACAGCTTGTACTCAGATTAAGTCTAATAATAAATCTGTTTCAGCTTCATAAACCAAGATTTCCTTCTATGTTTTTTCTTGCTCTTTATCAATCAACAGGATCTGTTGCCTTGAACTTCCCAACTGCGCTGCTGCTTCATCACACTAAATATAATTTTCTGTGCTTCTGAAAATATGATAGTAGCAGTTTTTCAGCAGTAATTATAGGAGTACCAGGATCTGCAGACCTCAAACAATCCTATCAGTTATTGCTGTTTTTATAGATTTCCTGCAACTTAGATTTCTGTATGTGATAAGAAAGGGTTTTCCTCCCTGTGGAGAAAAGTTTCAGTTGATGGGAATCAAAATTCAGGGCTGGAATTGGAGAAGCAGAAAAACAATACTGAAAAAGTGCCTTAAGCTAGCTTTTCTTCAGTTATTTATATGAATAATACTGTTGGAGAAGCTGAATCATAGAAGCTACAATACTGTTATATATAAAGGCAACAAACCAACCACTTAGTAATTAAAGCGTTTGTGAAAGTCTCCAAAGACCGAAGTATTGGAGAACTTGTCTCGCAATATTTGTTCTTTGCTATTTTGTATGTCCGTGTTTCATATGATTGTTCTGAAATGATGACTCGTAGTTTGGAATCCCCTACATTTTATGATTTTTTTTTTTGAGAAGGGGAGTACAAAATGTCAGTGTTATCAGTACCAATTGATACAACAAAGGTAGCGACCCTTCAGTGGTAGCAAATACCTGTTTTAGAAAGCAGTAATAGTCATTTGCTGACTAGGATATCCTATAATGTAGGGGTTTTCACTTTAGAACAGCAAATATTAATATTATGACAAGAAATTGAATTTGGAATTCATACTTTGTACAGGATCACACAAAAAAATAAAAACTGAAAAAATCAATAATGCATTGCCCATAGGCACTGATGAATACATTACATCCTCTAGAGATAGATGGAGAAAAAAAAAAAAAAAATTTACAAGGCAACATCAGTGCTTATTATTTTACCTGATTGAATTTCTGGGGCTGAGAACATGACTGTGTGCAAGACTGAGATACCTGAAAACCTGTGGGGAAAATAGAGAATGGAGAAGTCAGCTAAAATAGATTTTCAAAGTTAAGGTAATAAGACTTTGAAATTTCACATAGAAAAAAAGGAAAACAGAAAAGGGCCTAAGATATTTTACTTCTACTCAGCTAAATAGGTAAATAACTTGAATAGGCTGAGACGGTAAATATACTACTCATCACTTAAAACCTTGCATGAACATAATGCAACATTTAAACAAATTTGAGATGCTAGTACAACCCAGCATAAAGGAAACTGCTTTAAGGAAGTGCCAGCATTTATCTAGAGTCAGTTTATTTATTTGGCCATTTAAATTTTTTAAATATAGGAAAAGAATGTTAATATTTAATTTTAAAATAAGTATGAGGAGAATCTGTTTGTAATGTGACTTGTGAAGCTCATTTTTAAAGCTCATACTTGTTTTAATATAACCATATAAGTTAAGTATAATCATAATGAGGTGCAGTATAAGGTATAAGGTTTATGTATAATCATAAGAAATTATTTTATATTTTCATTAAAAATAAGTCACAGAATTTATGTTTTTCTATTTTTATTATGATTTTAAAGTAGTGTTTTGGAAGCAGGTAAAAAAAGTGTTTTGATGGCTAGAACAGAACTTTGATAACACTTAAAGATGTGTGTTACAAACAATCAAAAGCAATATTCAGCAGCTGCTTAAACTGCTTTTGAACATGAAAGATACTTTGATTTTTCCTATGAAAATTCAGATTTTCAGTCTTTTACACAGGCATCTTATTACAGCTATAAATGTAACTCCTATAATTGGACCTAAGAACCAGGCAGAGTGGTGTGTCAGCACTGTGAAGGTCCAAATTTTTTAGCTGCCTGTAGACTACACTATGTATGTGGATATCTTTGGCTTTTGCCCAGGACCTAATGGTTACTTTTATTCAAAGTCACAAGTGGAGACATATATTATTGTTACATATTATTTACTTATGCTAGCTTGTATTATACGCTTGAGGTAAATTGCTAAGCCATTTAAGCTAAGGTAATAGTTCTGGCTTGTACACCATCTGATGAAAGAATTTAAAACTACACTACTTACTGCCTAGGAAAAACTTTACCATGATTGAACAAACCTGTCCCAGGGGATTTTTCTGTACCCTCTTGAAGCTGCAATGTTTAACAATAAAATGTAGGAACTGTGCTGGCAGAAATAACAGAAAGCTAGAGACTGCTGTAATGCAAGAATCCTCTTTTCTTCTTTCTGTTCCAAGGACTATTTCCTTTATCTCCATCACTATTTAACGTCTATTGAGTAAATCAATCTCTAGAGCAGAGGCAAGAATCCAGCATATTCACTGTAATTTCCATTTCTTTAAGTTATGTACATACTCAATTTTATATTCAACTAGGTGCGATTTGTATAGGTAAAGGAAGAAATTTATTTTGGATTCTACTATCAACTGAGATCCCATCTGTGGTCAGTGGAAAGAAGGAGGTGCTTCTAGTCACCTGAACCCAAAAAAGACATGTCTGTCAAACTAACACCTAAGGCGTCCATTTACAACTCCACTTACTAAAAAGGAAGATTAGATGACTAGCCATGTCTAGTTCTCTGTGATTGAAATAACTTCTAAAATTAGATGACATGGAATCCAAACCTTTGACCCTGTTTTGCTCATCACTGGTGATGTGAAAAAAAAAAAAAAAGCCAATTTCGGCATCAACATTAGTGATTGGAATACCTTTTCTGAAGTGGTAGGTTTCAATCTCATTTATTTGGAAAACAACAAAAACAAAACACCTAAATCCCAGGCATCTCACAACTATGTAAGGGCTATGAGACAAAAATCAGAAGAAAGAGGTAAACCATATTTATGTTCTAAAAAGAATAAGTTAGGAACTATGTGCGTTGTGTTTGTTGTTTCTCCAAGAGGTTCATTGTTAGCCTGCACATACTGATGAACCATAAACATATACGTATATTGTAGACTAACCATAAACAATTTTCTGCTCAGTGTACAGAGGTTTCCTTCAGTCTCACTTTCATTCTTTTTTTATTTTTATTTTTTCTTTTTCTTTTTTTCTGTTTTCTCATCAATTGCTTTCTTGAATATCTGTACAAAATTTGGAAAGCTAGCTCTGAAGCAGATTTCCGTTTTGGAGATTATACAACTAACATAAATTACAGGTGTATTTTCTAGGATTTGACCATTGGCTATGGCAGATTTTCAAAGTGTCTGTTGATTTAGTCAGGCTGCGGTTAATTTATTGGGGAAAATATTGAGAAACATGAGCAAGTAAACCTGCTGTTCGTATTCTGTTTTTCCATTAAATAAATATGAAAATGGAAGTCACAGAGTTCAGTACTGTAATAAAAACAAAGATTTGCACTTCAAGAGTTTTGTGAAAGTCATTTGTAATATACTAAATAAAAAATTATAAACCATATAAGGGAAGCATTAGAAAAAAATACATCCAGACAGTTGATAATTTGTTTCTGAATCATTAGACCCTTGTAATAACTTTCTAAGTTAAAAGATGTCTTGATCAGCTGAAGACTAAAACCTTACAGATCTGAAAAAGAACCCCAAACAACAACACAACAAAACAAAAAACAAACAAACAAACAAAACAACACAAAGAAACCCTCTCCAGACTTTGGATGTCTAGGATAATAGAACTGCAAAAGTGAAAGACTGGAATGAAGGGATAATGAAGCGGGATCTCCTCCATATATCAATAAAAATTCTAAATCTCACAGAAATTATAGACATGTTAATGAATATGAATGTCCATGAATATGGACATACTTATATACTGAATTGGTCAGTAAATATTATTCAGATAATAATGTATACATTTTATTGTTTTCTGAAATTATTTTCCATCCCCAAATGGATTATTTTAATGTAGTTCTTTGCAATGAAATTAAATCAGAGTGGTCTTAACCCACTCTCACTCCAAATGGCTTATATATATTCTCACTAAATCATCTGGACATTTATGTCTAAAGATATTTAAATCTGTCAAGTGATTTCCTTTCCATCTGAAACATTTTTTTATATAATGAAACATTGATAAGAAATATTTTCAGAGTAAAAAAGCTTTAGATACGTGAGTTGTCTTTTCCCAAGGGTTTGTTTTCTATCCTAGTTGAGAAGATGTTCCATAGGAAATTTACTTGTATTTTGGTTGTGTTATGTACTGCATTAATGACACAATTGGTTGCTTGTCAGTCCACATGGACCTGAATACTACAATGTATTGATCTCATCATAACAAAACTACTAAGCCCTAGCTAAATGTCTTCATATGGAGAGGCACTACTAAAGGCAGCGTGCCTCACTAGATCTGTGTGTTGAATGGCAAAAGCCTGAAAACTTAAATCCTTCAACGATCTTAAGTAGTATTCCATTCCAAGAACATAGAGGTAAAATGATGTATCCTGTGAAAAACTAGTGTTATTTGCTTGCGTTTTTTTGTCTATCATTTAGTTTCTCTAACTGGATACAGGTTTTAGATTACTCAGAAGCTTTCTGTCTTAATGTGCTGAGTGTAGTCAAAATTAGGCCACTTTGACTTGATGCCAGCCTAGATCTTAAGAGGAGATGCTATCAAAATGCTTAATTGATCCAAAAGTTCTGGGTCAACCCCAAAGACATATAAACAATGCTAAAAGAAAAGGGGAAAAAACACCCCACCAAAACCACTGGCCCAGAACTGATTAAGAAAACCGTACGGGTTCCTCAACTGTATTAAACTAAGTAACCATCATCAGCCATCAACATAGAGCTAATCATCATGCAGTTAATGTAAATATGAGTCTGCCCTGGAAGTGCATACATACAGCAATTACATAGCAATGAAATACCATTGGAAATTTCAGAGCTTTGAATGTTTTCTAAGATGCAGTGACATTCTTGGCAATTGATGGAGCAGTATGAAATTGAAATCTTAATTATTATGACTCTTAACTTTGAAGTTTTAGAATGTTTTAAGACTTAAGGAAAATTCAACAAATGGCCATCCTATTAAGCTAAATTTTGAACAAGTTTCAGATACAGAAGTGCAAAAAAGTGAGTCTCGTTGCATCTCCGTGTGGGAGCCTTAGCACAAAGAGTGCCAGAGGAATTCAATGTCAAAGCAACATCCCTCCAAATAACTCTCTTACCTAAGCATTTATTGGTAATAAAAAGCTGCATTATTACAGGTATAGTAAATGGATGTATTTAGTTTTGTTGTAAGGTCACTTTAAGTTGTTCAGGTTAAGAGGCTTTTGTTTGGTTGGTTTTTTTTGTTGTTGTTGTTATGTTTGGTTTCGTGTTTTTTTTTTTTCCTGAAGTTTCTTGCCTGCCATTATTTAATTTGATTCTTTTCCCCCTTTTTTTTTTTTTGCCTACATTAGGCTTAAATTCTTAAAGTATAATAATATTTATAAAAAGATTTACATAATTTAAAAGGTAGTTAGCATAATAAGATCTAGCATTGCCTGAGCATCTTTCCAAGTTGTCCTTGACATCAGGAAAAGTTGTTTTCAATTAAGTCACAGAGCATTGAACATATGACTTGTGCTCCGAGATATTAGAATTATTTGAATAATTGGAATAATCTCCCCAGGGAAGTGGTGGAGTCTACAACATTGGACACTTTTAAGATTTGGCTGGACAGGATGCTGGGCCATTTTATCTAGACCGTGTTCTTCCCAAGCAAGGCTGGACTAGATCACCCTTGAAGTTCCTTCCAACCTGGTGTTCTATAATACTATGAGTCTATGATATTAGTAAGAAGTCTATGTGAAGTCTGCATCTAGGATATCTGTATCACTCCAAGAAGTTATTCTCTCCCTAGCAACGGTTGGCTGCCAGTAAAAAAGAAAAAGATTTCTAATAAAATTATCTGCTCTATGGACTGGATTCATTTTCTCTTGCACACTTTTAAAACAGAAGTCACTACAGGTTTTATTCAGGAAGTACTTTATAAGAGTGCTGGAGTGGGTTTCAGTCATTGCACTGGGTTAATGGCACACTGTCAAATACCGTAGCTCCTCTCATGTCCTTTTGTCGCTCTAACCCAGCTTAGTCCTGGGCCCCAGTTCCCTGGTCATCCACATACTGCGTGTGTTAATTTTCTCAGACTTTTCTCCGACGGTCAATATGAAAGAAATCCTGTTATTTTTACTATGTATACACTATATAGTTCTTCTTCAAGAATCCAGTTCAAATAACATGCCGCAGAAAGTTCTGGAGTCATTTCTTCCACTAAGACACCCCTCAAAAATGTAATTTTAATCATTGTCTCTGGACTTACTGCTGGCTCTTTTAAAATAATTTATTCTTTGCAAAGAGCAGGGACAATGCACAAGGGTGGTCTGTGACAGAGTTCTCATTATTTTAGGCAACCTGAACAGAAAAAATCCACAAGCCTGTAATTATATATGAGCATCACAGATATAGAGACTTCATGGCTTTAGCCAGTTCACTCCAGAAACACCAGAGTTTTGTAGGCGTAAAGCTATTTTTTGGCATTTGGTCTGGAGCTGAAGGATCATTCTCTTGGAGCAGATGACTGTCCAAGTAGATGTAAATAATGACCAAGCAGTACACAGTAGATTCCAGTTGTCCACATCCAAAGAATGTATTCTACCATGTCTCTCTGTAGCAAGTTTCTTCTGTATCAAGTTTTCCTCTTTTATGTATCCTTTTTAAGTGGTTAATTATATCTTCTGTAATCTCAAAATGTCTTTTAACATTTATATGTCCTATGTGTTCAATTCACGCTATATATTTCTATAAAAGAGTATTTTATACATAAATAAAAATATATTTATAAATATAATAAATCTAAATTTTACATGTCATTACTGGACAATATCAGGGCTCTGTGATGTATACCTTGACTACTCCTTTTGATGAAGTATGGATTTTCTGCTCAATAGTCTGTTTTCTATCTGCCTGTTAATCACAAAGCCCCAATTACTTAGGTTACACAGCTAAAATAATTACCCTTCATATTATTTAAACCTATATAACATTTGTGAATTCTGCATATACTCTAGTAGCAGCTGGAGAATTGATGAATTTCCACAGGCCATTGTGTGTCTGTCTGGTTTTGTATTTCAAGTTTTCCTTCCACTTTCCAAATTATCATTTTGATATTTATCATACTTTATCTTTTGCATAGCATTGGTTTTCTACCTAGTTTTGGAAAGATGAAAACAATGACCAGTGCTTTTCACTGCTTACTAGTTAAATTATATAAACTCAACTTTATTTACTAATCTTTTGGCTTTGTCTTGAAAATTCACAAATAAAGATTACTGTTTACTCTACATTGTGCTGGAATTGTAAGTTCAGATTGTTCCCTCTGAAGAATCTAATTCAAATAACATGCCCCAGAAAGTTCTGGAGTAATTTCCTCCACTAAGTCATCCTACAAAAATGTAATCTTGATAATTTTATCCAGACTTACTGCTGGGTCTTTTAAAATAATTTATTCTTTTCAAAGATCAGAGACTTCATATGTCTTCTAAAGTTATGGGCTTTTAAGCCAAATCAACAATTAAAAACTTTGTATTGCACTCTCAGAGTTCCTCCACACAAATAAATAGGATAGACTTATAACTCTTGCAGTGATATAAAACCAACACCATATTAATGTCTTCTCTAGAATAAAATCTGTGCAAGAAAGTGAAGAATATGCACAAAATTCTCATGTCTCAGAAGGATATGCACAAAATTCACATCTCAGAAGATGGACACTGAGTATAATGGAAAGGTTAGTAGCATGGGAACAATTTGCCTGAGGTGTTTGTTTTCAGACATTAGAGAAAGCTTCGATTTATTATGTTATCGTCATTATTATATAAATATTATCTCAGTTAATATTTTTCTCATTGACCTCAATTACAAGTTGTGAGTAGCAAAAAGCTTGAAGTGGATCAGATCTTTCTTCATATGATGGACCTCACCCACATTCTGTGGAAACTGGAGATCTAGGTTTATGAAAAAAGTTTTCCTCTGTCACTACTGTCTTGAGCAGAAAATTTTTTTTAAAAAAAAGTTTTAATTCTTGTCTGCAAAATTCACAAACTTTGTCTTTGATCTTTGTCACCAAACTTAATCTCTTTATTTCTAAGACTCTTTCCTTCTACAATAATTCCCCTCAAACTGCAGCTTTTCTTAAATGAATGAAACTTTGGTTAGGTTTGTAAAACATACTGTGTACAATGGAACAAGAAATAATTTCTTTTTCACAGAAATTTCAGCTGTGAATCTACCAACTTGCAATTTTAAAATGAATATTTATGGAAAACTGAGTCTGTATATTAAAATGTAGACTTTGTCAAGTTTTCAGAATAAATTATTTCATTCACCTCTATCTTTCTATTTTCTAAAAGTGATCTCCAGGACAAAGGTGTTTCAATCATTCTAGTTATTCTGTCCAAGTATTCTGTAAAAAGATCACTGTGTTTTGTTGAAAATAATATTGCACTGGGATTGGTGGGGTCCGTTATCATATGTACTGGATATTATCACAAGAGAATTGATGTTTTATTTTTCCTACCCTTCTTACAATTACTTCTTCAGTAAATTATTTCAACTTAAAAGAGTCCCCTAAAGAGGAACTTTCAGTATTTATTGGACAGCTGTACTTGTGAGTTTTCTAAAATGTACCCTGTCAGTGAATATCCAAAGATATTTGTAGTTTTCTCATCCACATTTAAAAAAACAATGAAGTGTCTCTTTCAGACAAAATATTGACATTTTGTAAGGATGCAGGAGAAATACACTGCATGTCTTGCATGAGTAAAAACTAGTTCAAGCTTTCTTTCCACATAAGAGCTAGCAAAAAGCAATACAATCCCTTCTTTATTACTAGTAATATCTGTTGCGCCTATTTTGTTATTCCTTAAAGGAACAGACATAGGGCTGACATTCTCCGCATAACCTTTATCATTCAGGAGTTGAATGCCTAGTCTCAAGAGGGAGGCTAGATAACTAATTAAGTTTCATCCTACATTAAGATACAATAGATTCCCCCTTGGAGTTTCTTATCTCAGCTTTGATGTACTAAAGTAGGCAATATGAATCACAGCCACAATACAGGCTTATCTATGTGAAATTTCTAGTCTCCCTTGAGCAGAGTTCATGCTCCTCTGTGCTCTATAAAAATACTTACCCTCCCCAGGTGGTAGTGCATCTACTCTTGCTGCTCTTCTTATTTTTATTTTTTATTTCTAATACAGTATATAGTAATAAGCATATTAATTTTTACACATTTTTTCTCCTTTTTTTGTAATGAAATCTTTGTTGTCAGTTTCCCATCCTCATTGTGACAATGACAGGTTAAATAAATTTATTTTTATTTTAGTTTCTATTTAGCACCTAAAAATGTGATGTCAAAAGGCAATATATATGATAACTCTAAATCTTGTAGTGTGGGTATATTTTTTGCTAATCTCCATGAGTAATTTTGCCTTACAAATTGAATGGACAGTATGTGATTTTTGCACTTGAAATTTTGTGCAAATGGAAAACATGTTAGTTTTGATTTGTATTTTTTTAGTTACATTTTAAGAGACAAAGAAGTTGAAAACTGAATTACAATATTTCAATATCAAGAAAAACTAATGAGGATTCTTCCATATATTCTCCTTGTTCCTGGAAAGTTCTTTCCGTTGTTCAGAAGGACACTTGGCTTGCACCTAAACTCAACAGATACCTTCATCTCTCTTTGAGGCTCAAGGCCTCAAAGATCTGTACAGTATTTTGCAGAGCTTTTGTGTAAAAGCATCCTTTCTTTTACAAAGGAATAGACCCTGACGACCAAGCTAGGAATGTGGCTGGGACAGAAATCCCTTGAGAGGACTGGTCATAACTACCCCATACAGAACTTGAAAAAGGTTTCCTCCTTATTAGGGTGACAGTCCTGTGGTGGTAAGTTAACTCGCCTCTTTGTGTGTAGATTTTCTGTTCAAGGTGACTGAGATAATGTGAGGTTTGTTTTTGACTCTTGCCTGTTGTTTTTAGGGCATGTTGCGTTCTGCAGGAGAGTACAATATGTTTGAAGTAGAAAAGATGACTAAGAAAATGACAGAAGTGGCCTAAAGAGTAGTTGGGATATGGGATTTCTTCAGTTTTCCTGAAGAAGAATCACTGGGCAGGACAGATTCAAAATTCTTTGCAGTCAGGTAGTACAGATGAGTCTGCACTTGTCTCTGCAACCCACTATGTAGAAGAAAGATGATCACTTTACTTCCAGAAAACAAAACCAAGCAGCTTGATAATGCCTCTCCTAGCAAGCAGAAGACAGAAATCTGGAGCTCTTTCAAAAAAGAAAAACATGTCTTCTCATTTTCTGAACATGTACTTTGTAACCACTATCTCCTTACAACAAAAGAGGGTATGCATGCACATCACTTGAACAGTTGGAATGATGAACAGTGACTCCCAGTATTATCCTCAGAGTCTTGTTATGGGGTAAAGGGAACATGCCGTAGATATGCAGCCAAGAATTTATCATTATCTTGATTAAAATCTTTAAAAATTTTTTCAGAATGCAAAGTTTATCCATTAAATTACGAGATTGCTAACTCTCATAATCCAAAGAATAGCAAAAAAGACTCATTAATAATTTCAATAAAACATATTAATATCCATGCCTTTGTCACAATACTATGTTCACACTTTCATCGTTCCTAATGTGGAAGACCTAGTTTTTCTCAAGCAGGAAGATAGTGAGGTGTCCCAGATGGGTTTCCATCATCTGAAGGAGGAATTCAGCACCAATTGATGGGAGTCCCATCATCCTCAGTCCTGGGCATTACTTTGGCTTGTTTCTAAATGTTTCCTTGCTCCAGGCTGCTGCCTTCTGGCTGCTCCCAGCTGAGTGTGAGCATGGCCTCATAGTCTCTTTAGGCTCAGCACCCTCCAGTGGCTCTTGTCTGCTGGGCAGTGACTCCTCGGGTTTGTCAGACCCTTCCCAAGGAGGCGATGGCAAAGCTCAAGCTCTGGCAGGAGTACAGGGGAAATGTATCCTAGGGTAAAGTAATCTTCTGGATTCTTACTGGGATAAAGTATAAAGCAAGTAAATACCTTTTGTAGTAAGCATTGAGGCACTTCTGACAAATCAAAGAGGAAATTTCAAGAACTGGAATGCTATGCTTAAAAAGTTGCAATGCCTTTGGAATCTGGCCTGTTTGACACTTCAGCAATTAAAAAGTGATACGCTGAAGTTAGCAAAACTGTAAATTTTCAGTTAGGCAGCTAAAATTCTAATACTCACTCCACTATCCTAAATATAACCATGAGATCTAGACATAGCTGTCCATGCAGGACAACCAGGGGATCAGGCCCAGCCAGCATGGGTTCATGAAAGGCAAGTCCTGCTTGACCAACCTGATCTTCTTCTATGACCAGGTGAGCTGCCTAGTGGATGAGGAAAAGGATGTGGATGTTGTCTACCTGGACTTTAGTAAAGCCTTTGACACCGTCTCCCACAGCTTTCTGCTGGAGAAGCTGGTGGCTCATGGCTTATACAGGTGTACTCTTTGCTGGGTTAAAAACTGGTTGGATGGTTGAACCCAGGGAGTTGTGGTGGATGGAATTAAAACCAGTTGGCATGTGGTCACAAGTGGTGTTCCCCAGGGCTCAGTTTTAGGACCAGTCTTGTTTAATATCTTTATCAATGATCCGGATGAGGGAATAGACTGCACCCTCATTAAGTTTGTAGGTGACACCAAAATGAGTGGGTAGTGCTGATCTGCTAAAGCGTAGGGAGTTTCTGCAAAGGGATTGGGACAGGCTGGGTCGATGGGCCAAGGGTAATTGTATGAGGTTTTACAAGGCCAAGTGCTGGGTCCTGCACTTTGATAACAACAACCCCAGGCAATGCCTGGGGAAGAGTGGTTGGAAAGCTGCCTGGCAGAGAAGGATCTGCGGGTGCTGGTGGACAGCCAGCTGAACATGACCCAACAGTGTGCCCAGGTGGCCAAGAAGGCCAATAGCATTTTGGACTCTATCAAAATAGTGTATCCAGTAGGAGCATGGAAGTGATCATGCCCTTCTACTCAGCACTGGTAAGATCGCAGCTCGAGTGCTGTGTTCAGTTTTGGGTGCCACAGTATAAGAGAGACAGTGAGGTGCTGGAGCAGGTCCAGACAAGGGCAGCCCAGCTGGTGAGGGGTCTGGAGAATATGTCTTATGAGTAGCAGCTGAGGGAACTGGGACTGTTTAGTCTGGAGAAGAGAAGGCTGAGGGGAGACTAGATTGCTCTCTATAACTACATGAAAGAAGGTTGTAGAGAAGTGGGTGTTGGTGTCTTCTCCCAGGTAACTAGTGATAGGATGAGAAGAAACTCATCCTATCTTGAGAGGGCTCAAGTTGTGCCAAGGGAGGTTTAGATTGGATATTAGGAAAAATTTCTTTACTGAAAGAGTGGTCAAGCTCTGGAACAGGCTGCCCAGGAAAGTTGTGGAGTCACCATCCGTGGAGGTGTTAAAAAAATGTGTAGATGTGGCACTCCAGGACATGGTCTAGTGTTTATGGCAGTGCTGGGTTGACAGTTAGACTTGATAATCTTAGAGGTCTTTTCCAACCGTAGTGATTCTAAAATAGTTTTCCTGTTGAGCTAGGATTTTCAGATTAGAATAGTTAAATTTGGAACAGGTGCAAAAGGCTGCATTTGTTTGTTCAGTGATCACTCAAAGACAAATACAATACATTGGGCATGAAGGAAGGTGCTGACTAGCTAATTGTGATCCTGATGGTAGTTTTAACACATTCAGAATTGTATAAGCACTAATTGACATTGTATTATATATCACTTTTGTCATCAGCAAGTCAAAGAGACAGATAAATTGTCCAGCTGCTTCTATAATAATCCCAAGTGTGTCTTTAGTAGGAAAAACTGTTCATGTTTTTTATTTTATTTGCTTCTACCAGTGCTTAATTACAGTCCTTATCATGTTCATTTAAAACCTTATGATCCAGATCTCAAAAATGAACAACAGAAAGTTAAATTTAACAAGTATTTTTTTAAAATAATAAAGCAGGCAAACTTCTGCTTTTGCAACTTTCATATTTTACACTTTCAGGGAATATACTGACTCTGCACTTACTGATGTGCTAAAAACTGAAAAAAACATACCTAGTTTACCCTATGAATAGCTAATCAGATTCTAATGTGATCAATCAGAGCCTCAAATCTGCAGATGTCCTCCTTTATTTCTACAGTACAGACTGTCGTTTTAATTTTGTGTTGTTACATGCACAGGAAATTAACAGGAGTTTTAGAGGAAATTACTTTCCCCTTCTGTTCCCATCAGTATTGTATAATTCAGTTTATTGTTAAAAGCAGTTTCCATATATCAAAACCTTAAAGCCAGCTTAAGTTTTTCTTTTATGTGAGTGAAGCAAGATTACATTGACCCTAACTCCTGCTTAAAACAATAACATGTCTATTATAAATGAAACATGAGAAGAATCTCGTATGTCAGATCTTCCACTGTAGAAAAATGGATTATGTGACAGGCTTGGTACAAAGCTGCAAGAATGACAGCTCTGGGCATCCTCAGAAAACTTTATAATTCTGTGTAACTCAAACTTCAATTTGGAGATTAAGTGGCAGAGGACACTTTGAAGTTGCACCTCAGTATCCCTTTTCACACAATTTATCCTAAGTATTTAGTATTAGCAGCTGAACATGTATATTTGTGTTATTGTATTTTCATATATCCTTTTCCACAGGAAGAGGAGCACACTACTGTTACCATCTTGACTTCAGCTGCTCATGACTATCCATTTCCTCCTGGTTGAGGTTTTCAGTTCTCTTACCTCTGCTGGTTACGAGATCAGTTCTAATACATTTTGGTTGATATGAACTGAGTTATGGACTTTTCATATAGCAAGTCTCTTGACAAGACTCTTTGTTGAGCCTAGAGCAATAACCACTTCAACCAACTGTAGGACAATATGTGCAGAGAAGCTTAATTGGTAGAGGGAGAAAATGTTACAGTATATAATTCACTTGATAAGTTGACCCTTTTATCTGGAAAATGTAGCCATAAAATCAGGTAGATAGATTTCCTATGTAAGGTAGGTCATAGAGTTTAATTTAGTAATTTCTACATCAAGATGATGAGACAGTCATGACTGTGAGATTTACCAGAGTTCCTATTGCTGTGGGGCGCAGAGGATTATTTTTTAACTATTATGTGCATAGATCACAAGATACCTGTGCTCAAGTAATGTCTGCATTTTAATTAAAACTCAGATACTGATCTATGTGTGACATAACCCATTACTGATGGCATTGTTTCCCATCCTAGTCCTATTTATTAGAATCTGTAGCTTCAGTCTTGTAATTTCTTATTTTCTTCATACTCTTAGATGTAGGAGTGCAAGATTTTCCAGGAATACGGAGTCAGACTTCTCAGTTCTCCACAAGAAGATCTTCTGTTTGATAAGTCTTTTGTTGTTTAGTAGCTATGGAGTTCTGCTGAAACACAGAAATGTCTTTGAAAGTGCATGAAATAGCAACTTCCTGAGTATCAGGATGTGCCATGATAATCTATGGAGACCAGCCAATGGGGTCTTGAAAGCTATCCATTTGCTCTCTCAAAGTGAGGAGTGCCAGCATTTCAGATTCCTAAAGCTAGGCAAGATGACTCCCTCTCTTATATCTAAACTACAGACATTGTCTATCCTCACTATATAAGTCAGAGAAATAATATTCCTGATTTACTATGTCACTGAGAAAACAGTGTCAGCAGAAGCCCTTTCTAAAGATATATTTATTACAAAAATGTATTTCTGTAGTAATGGAGAATGAATTTATTTCCTTTTAGCGCTCACACAAACAGTTTCGCTGTAACTGGCAAAAAGCACAGCATGATCAGAGTAAAGTGTGGAAGAGGTAAGAGAGATCAATTACATAATTATTACACAGAAACTGTAAAATGTCACAGCCTGCACAGGTTCTCCCCATTTCCTGAGAAATCACTTTCTCTTATTCCCCTGGCTGTATTGACTAAATCTCCATTGATCACAGTGCTAGGCGAAACAAGTAACGCATACATAAATCACATTCCAGACAGCTCATACTAGGCAAGGCAAAATCCAGCAGACCATACATTCTCACAGCTCTAGACTGGTATTTTCTTTCCACTTTCTTCTGCAGCTAACACAGACGATCCTTTTGCCATACTTTGTTATGCTTTCTCTTCTTTTTTTCAATACCTAGTCTTCTTCCCCATCTCTACCTGTGCTACTTGCAGATGACCAACCTAACCTGTTATTTGGAAAGCTCCTTTGAAGGTCAACAACCTCCTGCATAAAGAAAGGGTAACTCCTAGGGCTCTGTGAAGTGCAGTTCAGAATACACCCAAGGATGAAGATTCTGGACCTTATCTGGGCAACAGGGCTTACTTAAACTATCTTATTGTAAAGAATTCAATTGGATTTTTTTTTTTAATTTCCCCAGCTTGTCACCACTACCTCTTGTTCTTTCCTTAGCATCTCTGTGAAATGATTTGTTCCATTTTTTCTCTATACCTTCCTTTTTGGTAATGGAAGACAGCAGTTGGTTCTTCCCTCTTAAATATTCTCTTCTCTAGGGTACACAAATACTCAGCCCCTCCCTGTGTTATGTGTTCCAGTCCTGTAAGTAGCTTACTGGTCTTTTGCTGGATTTATTCAGATTATTGACATGCCTTTAGTACAAGCAACCATACTGGACACAGTATTACACATATGACCTCATGAATGTCAAGTAAAGGGAATTAGTTACTTGTCTTGACCTACAACTGTACTTTTGCCAATTCAGCCCAGCAACTGGTGAGTTTTCACTTGCCTAGGGGTACCCTGCTACTGCATATTCAAATCTCCCAGTCCTTCCATGCAAGACCGTAAAAGAGCCAGTCAGTTCCCAGTCCATACTGATGCACAGGGCTCTTCTGTCCTGGGTGCAAGGCTTCACATTTGTCTCTGATAAACTTCCTCAGTTTCTAATGGCTTATTCCTTCAGCTTTTTGGAGTCTCTCTGAATGGAAATCATCCCTTTCACTGGTAACAACTCTCCATTATGGTGTTGGCCACAACAGTGAGTTAACCCTCAACTCTCTTGTCATTGAGGAAGATCTTAAGTCAATAACTGTGGAATGTCAAACGTGACTAGATACTGGCTAGATTTCAAAGTCTTGTCCACTTTAAGCCTGATGGATAAAACATTTTTACCCATCTTGTAATCCATACAGCCTGTTTGTGTCTCACCACTTTTGCTTCCAGGTTGCTATTGGAGATCATGTAAAAGAAATGTTGCTAAAGTCGAGGTAAATATCTGCTTTCATTCACAGAGTCAGTCATTTCATGATAGAAAATTAAGTGGTCAAAGATAATTTGCTTTTGGTAAAGTCTTGCTAGTTGTTCCCAGTCAGCTTGTCCTTCCTGTTGGAAACAACTTCTAGGTGAACTTGCTCCATAATCTTCCTAGAAACTGATGGAAGCCTGACCACCTGTAGTTTCTTCTACTTTCAAAATGGGAATAACATAAGGAGCTAATAAGCAAATTTGATTTTTCATTTGGTGCTCCATTCTGTTGGAAGACATTTCTGAACCTGATTACCCATCAGATGTGAACAATAATTTTCAAAATCATTTTCTGCTCTGGTTTGTTTTCTCCCTGGAGAAGGGGTTTCTGTAAAAAAGATATCCCATGTAAATATAAACATTTAGCTAAATTGTTTGAGACATACAACAAAATGTTGAAATCTTTCATTTTTGGATGAATTCAACATTAAAGAATGAGTACTGTATTTCACCATGGAACTAAAGTTTGTGGATCTGTGTTGCAACGGCAAAGTATTTAGATTCTTCTGAACTGACAAAATTTAAGGTGTATTGCTGTGCAAAAGGATCTTTTGTAGAAAATGACTAAAATGTCTGTGAAGCACTCAGTCTTATAGTTTACCAGGCTGTATGAAAAATCAAACCAAATCAACCCAAAAAAATCTTTTGATCTTCCAGAGGAAATTGCTATTTGCTTAGTGTAATTTGGGGTTAACAGTCATTCTCTGACTGCAGTTCCTTGAAAACTGAAGAACTGTGTATGACTCAACCATAAGTGCAGGACACATTAGCTACCTAGGTAAGAGAAAGGCTTCTGTTCCTCACTATCTGTTTATCCTGACTTTGATACAAAGTCAAAGTAAAAGTAGGAAGCAATTAAATAACATTTCTCTTCCTATTGCCCACAGTAAAAATGCAGTGGAATTTCCTTCATTGGTGCTGGTGAGTTTCAGAACCTGTTGGTTTCACAACAAACAGCTCTCAGAAATTAAAGGAACTTGTGCAGGTATAGAAGAGAGGAGGAGAGTAATGTACATGATAATAAAACAGTCTGGTTTGCATCATTAAAGTAATAGCTTTAGCCTTTTTGGTGCATAGATTACTGTTTGAAGAAAGAAAATATATTTTCTGAAGTTCAAGAATAAAAGTTATTTGGAATACACTGGAGGGAAGAGGTATTGCAACAATTATGTTCATTATATGAAGCAATATGTGTCTCATTTCATTTGTTTACAGTGTGATGTTTTGTCTCATTTTCAGCAACAGGTGACTCTGCACACAGAGTGGTAATTGTATAAATGGACAGCACATGCTTTATTTACATTTGTGCTAGGTGTATCCACTGCAATTCTGAAAATAACTGCATTTGAAGCAGTGCATCTCATTGCAGGCTTCTAAATGTGTTACAAAGCTCTTTCTAAGTAACAACAAAAAGCCTTGAGTCACTCTTGATGCTGAAGAAACGAGTTATGCAATGCATACTCAGCATGTACATTGAAGAAAATATAACAAAACAAGTAAAACTGAAATGAATACTGTAAAGCTTGTGTTCTAGGGGACAATAGGAACTTTCTTAAAGATGATTGAAAAAACTCTCACCTAGCTCACTAGACTTCATGAATATGAATAATTAATATGTATTAATGTGTATTATTTATTAATGTATTTATTAGTGTATTACTTACACAGATGTTCTACACAAAATTTTATTTTCTCCTCAGCCAAATAGCACAAAAGAAAACAATATTTATGAGCATAACAACATTTTAAAAGTTAGATCAAGGTTTATCATGAAAATGATGAATTACTCCATTGTGCCCATGGTCATGGACTGCTCAGTAACAAACGAAAGTTGATTTTGTGTTTTAGGCCATGAGAGGTAGGAACCATTAAATTTCAATTTGTCTATTTGTCTTGTAAGCAGTTTACAAGGAGTTTACACCTGCTGTGTAATATTAGGACTCCAACAGTTACAACCCTAGCTGAAGCTGTACTTGTTAATAAATCATAGATTCACCTGTCAACTTCGTTCTTCATACTTTTACAATATTTTATGTTCTTACCATTTTTAAACAAAACACAAAACAAAGAAATATAAATGTGTTTGCAGCCATTTTGTTTTGGGATATTGATTTACCCACATGAAATTTGAAATAGATTGTCTTCTGGCGCCTTATCAAACTAGAGTGCTTTTTTTCTGTGGCCACCACTTTATGTTCCATCACTCACAGCCTTCATTACAAATAAACAAACCAAACTAAACTCCCCATACCTCTGGTGAAAAAAAAAAAATCCGTGGAAAAGCCGGGTGAGTACAACTACGCCAGTGTGAGTATTCAGAAGATCTGCAATAGAAAATCTGAAATTAGTTTTATCATCTTGGCTTCTTCTCGTGTCTTGCTAAGAGAGGGGAGTGAGTGAGTGACTGGGTGGATACAGGAAAGCAGCTGCCATGTCCATCAGCCCAAAGCAGAAACTCGGTACTCCAAACTGCTTTTAATAAAAGCTAGTAGTCCCAATGATGAATAAGAGGAGTGGAATTACTCATGTAGAAGTAGAGTTTACCGATATCTTGTGGGATGATTGGCAGGAATGCTACCACCACATGCAAGGAAAAAGGGGAGGAACTTATCTCTATAAAAATGACATCGTCTGTTTCCAAGTAACATCTTCTGAGTGTTTAGGGCTAAATGTTCTAACAGATAAAGCAGAAGTAATTCTTTAGAGAAAGAAATGTCATATGAGCTTAGAGCTGCAGCTATATAGGATATTAAGGATATCCTGTGCACAGAGGAAAGCAAAGCTGTGATATCTTTGGTGATTGAAGGATTGTTGAAAACTGGAAGGTTCTTCTGCCAGTTGCTTGTCATGCTCAAAATCTTAAAAGGTAGTTTATTAACTCACAACTAGCTATATTCAACATGAGAAGGGAACTTGATATCTGATCTTCTATTAAATTAATCGTAGAAGAAAACAATGATAGCTCAGGTTTGAGTAATCATTATTCATGTACATTGTCCACATGCAAAAAATAGTGAAATTCAAGCTAAAATAAGTTTAGGAAATTACATTTCAAGCCTGGAAGATAAATACTTGAAAAATGACGTTGTTAGAATTGAGAAAGTAGTTTTCTTTAAGAAGTTAGAACAATGCAAAATCAACATGTCATAGCATAAATTAAGTAAAAACTACCATACTCTTCAATGAATTAATCAAACAGGGAATTGCACATAGCTCTTATTTTTTTTCATTATTAACTACATTTACAATAATTATGACGGATAAAGTTTGCAATGATGACACAAGAATACTAAATAAAAAGGAAGACAAAACACTCATAACAAGTTTAAAGTGTTAGGTTATTGCTGTGGAATAAAGGGAATGAACTATATAAATAGGGCCAAGAATTTACAGTCAGTCTAAATAAAAAATTAGCATTGTAATTGAAATGCAATGAACACTTATTATTAGTTACAACAGTTACATCATCTTACAGCCCAGAATAAGACAGTGAAGTCTCTTAAATAACACAGTTAAAGCTATTATAGAATAATTTGTTTTTCTTTGTTGTACTCCGATGTCTCTGTGGGTCTATTGTCAGCAGTCACAGCTTCACCACAAATTGCATGCATGGGGAATGGCAGTTTATGAAAAGTGATTGGTGTCCCACATTAAACCCTGGAAGGAGTATGATGCTCTTGCACACTCCACAGACAGCATTGGCAGAGCTCAAGCTCAGGCAGGGGAGGCAACAGGCATTTTATCTGAGATGGATGCTGAAACCAACTCAGCCCAGCTCCAGCCGAGGTGAGCCCAGGCCAGCCCTAACAACTCAGGTCTCAGGTCAGGGCAGAGCTCAAGGACTTTAACAGGAGTGACAAAAATAATATAATGGGATAAAAATTAGCTGATCTATAATTACTCTATGAAGAATACTTTCATCAGAAACTTGATTCTGAAAGCACCTTAAAGAGTATCTGTTAGATAGTGGATTAATGTGGTCTTGTGGACTAAAATATCTGGATACCTTTTTAAGTCTGGCAGAAAAATTTAGGAACTTAAATGTTTACGTTCAGATTGCAATTTATTTGCAAAGTCATTTTTTGTTTATATTAAAAAATAATACAGAAGTTCCTTTGCAGGTAGCAGTTTGTTTGAGGGTCTTATATCCAATATTATTCAGGCTGATAGACATAGCAACTGCTTCTGTTAATATGATGTAATTTCATCATCTTGATCAGTAAGAGCAAAATAACTTTTAACTTTTTATGCCTGATAGAAGTCCACAGGACAGATATCAGACAAAAGTTTGAAAGCTGTCTTTTTTAAAGACCTGTCCGTCTAAAAATTTCAATTTGTTTACAGTGTTAAGATCACTGATCTTTCTTTCCATCCCTGTTTTCCTTATGGATTCAGATGGAGGAATAGGAGGAACTGGGAAGAAGCCAAAACCGGCTTCTATCCAGGATGCTATATGGCACCATTTACAAGCAATAAAGGGTGAATAGATAGATGAAATTCATGATAGATAAAAACAAAAGAAGTGTGTTTATCTAAAAAGCAATGGTATAAAAAAAGTTTTCAGTCAAAGACTAGTGAAATCTTGCAAATGCTACATATGTTCCCATGCTCTGGGCAGAGACAAGAGAGGGCTGAGAGCTCCTAAGTCCCCCTTGCCTTTTATTGCATTTGTTCTTATTAGTCTCATATGACAGTACACAGTTCGATTTTAATTTTATGCCTTAACCTGGCATGACCCGAGACTCTGAATACATATAAAAAGATACCTCCTGTGCTAATTCTTTGTGAAAGGAAGTTCTTAGAGTAGAAGATCAAAACAACTTCCACTGTTTCTTTTCCCTTTAGTGATCTGATTTCTGCACCTGGATCTGCTGATATTTCTTTCAGTACTGACTTGAAGAAAAATACATATATTTCTGTCGTAGGTGAAGTGTATTATGTAATGTATGCTAGAATGACAAATGTGACTTTTAATTAGTATTTTAACAACTTAGATAAGTTCTTGACATGATATTACTTTGCATAGGCTAAAATGGGTCAATCTAGTTTCATAACAAATGATATTTCTTAATTTTTATGCCAGATTCAGCTACCAGATATTTCACAGAGAGATCTGCGTTTGCTTGGTTTCTGTTGTCCTGTTTGACATAAAGGTGGTCAGCATAAATGTGCTGTGCAGAGCTTAGGATTAAAAACAAGAAAGAAAGCTACAATGTAAAAGACAAATATCTGATTTAATGCTTTATTTAGGAGGATAATCTTTTGTCTGCTAGCTCCTTTTGCAAAATGGTTAATTGTGAAAAAACAATCTGAGCAGTGTCTATTTTTAGCTGACTATTAAATAATTTTAGTGTGGTTATGTTTTTATTTCTATGTTCTGTACTGAGAAATTAACTAATTATGTTCTTATTAAGTTGATAGCTTTTATTTGCTCAGGTTACATGCAGTGCAATTAATGATTTGAAAACCTGGAACGGTTTAGATTTTAATTAGGAAAGAAGTGAGTACACAAGTAAAACTTACCTCTGCCACTTAGGAAGCTGATAATTTGGAGAAAGAACATTTACCTGGATGACACAGAAATAGGGAGATGAGAAGGGATAATGAATTCTGTCTCATTTTAATGCCACATCACTATATGGGAGTTCAGAGGATGAGATTTTAATCTTTATATTTTTCTTTTTTTGTTGTTTTTTTAATAAACTAGTGTTATGCCTGTACATCAATTTACCCTTCTGAATAACTATAGCTGTAGGACTAATAGAAACAGCAGCACACACTTTTGTTACCCATCACTTCATTGTAATACATTGAGTTTGTTCTAATTAGGGATATGCATGTGTGTTCAACTGTGGCAGTCAGCAGTATCTGCTTCCAGAGGTGATTCTGTATTAATATGAAGAACAAGGAACATGAACATGTATATATCCATGTTCTTGTAATTACTGCTACAAAACAATAGCTATGGTAAGCTGGTCCTCAAACAAAATAACACTATGTTCAAACAGGAAAAATTCTGTTTGCATCTTGTGTTATAAGTTAGCACAGTCTCAGTTATACCTACAGTATAAGGTAACATGCCAGACAATGTGAGTTATATAGGCACATGTCTTAATGGAGGGGCAAAGTGAATAAACTGCAGGAGAGTACATAGAGCCTTTCTTGTAATGCCACTACCACAGATAATAAGTGTATCCTATATTTATATAATCAGGAAGAGGGTAGGGAAAGATCCACTTTTTCTTCCAAAATAAAGAATGGTTTTAAAAAAAATATATACATTGGAGCTGAAGGGCAGAAAATGGTATAGACCCATCAAAATCTTAACTGCTGGATTCTCTCTAGTGTTTTTAGCAATGGATTCAATAAAAAGTGATCATATGCAGAACTCCTCCTATCCCAGGAGCTGTGGTCTTCTTTGTGATACAGAGTTTTGTTTGCTGATGTTATGACCACTGGACTGTAATGCAGAAACTGGATTGTCCCTTGAGTTGACTAATCATTTTTGTGGGTGCTTAGCGTTTTCTAAGGCTTTGCTGAGAAAATACAGTTTAGACAAGTTTCAGAGGTTGTATGCCTAGATCTAGATCACTGTGGAGCCCTAGGCAGAGACCAGAATGGGCATTTCCCAGTATACATTTCCTACGGAACTCTTAAGCTATGAAATGAGGAAGTTAATCATGGCGGCTAACTAAACAATGAAGCAAACTGGTTTATAACCTTGAATCTGGATAGACTTATTCATCCCTGAGGTGCTTATTCAGTCCCCAAAACCTTAAACACTATGTTGGAATTATATTTGTGTCACATAAAGTCTTCATAAGTTCAAATTTAAAACTTAGCTGATATAGGCTGAGAGATCTTACAGTAGCTAACAGGAATGACTATCAGAAAACTCATACATTTGGTTTTAAAGCAAACAGCTCTTAAAAGGGAGGATCTGAACCCTTAAAAGGTTGATTTTCTTTTTTTGTTTCTTTCAGATGGAAATATGACCCCATACAATGGATTGTTATCCAAAATATGTGTAGAATGATTAGTGATGTTATTAATTAAGCTTTTCATAAATCTTTCCACTTCTTGTCACCAAAGATGAGACACATTCCTGTCCAGTTAAATCCTGTTAGATGGTCAGTTAAAAAAAAAAAAAGTCAGTGTTTTTAAAATGTTTCTTGATGGATGAAGTTCTATTATTCATCTCAAAGTCTGAAATATGTAGATATGTATTAGAACTTGAAAAACGTACCAGTAGTGTAAAATGACCATGTGGATGTGCATATTGGGAAAAGATGATACAGAAGGGAATGTTAAACAGGACAAAATTCATGTTATATCACAGTGGCACTTAAATTGGTACAACTGTTCTTAACTGTAACTCCTGCTACAAAGTGAATTTTCTCCTGACTACCACCTTTAGTTCCAGATCATTACAGACAGTAGAGATTTACCTGTCCATAAAGTCTTGATTCTTGATGAAAGTAATTAAAATATAGATGTTTGTTATATCTCTTTTTAAATTCTCTTTTTGACCTTTGGAGTTAAAACTTTTTCAGTTCCAAACAGTCTTTTTTGAATTCTGTGAAATTTCAAGAATATTTTTGAAGGGATTGATCAGAAACTAGTTAATGCAATCAAACAGGCTATTTCTAATGTACAATGTTTTTCAGATCTGTTACTGACACAAGTCAGAGATGTGAAGCTGTAAAATTTCTGATTGACATCAGCAGAAAATGCAACTCATTTTAATCAAAGTCATTGGCAATGGTTTTTTTTGTACAGAAAATTTTGATCATGTCTGAAATAGAAATGTTATTAATTGACAGCTCTGTCATTTTTTAAAAGCTTTAATAGGAGAATATGTTTCTTGTTGGGTTGTTTGATTTTAAGTGAAATGTATTTTAAAATTACGAACCGTATTTTTAATTATATTCAATAATTTAGGCTTTGTTAAAATGTTAAATGTATGAAACATTTTAAAAACATTTTAAATAGGTTTTTGTTTGTGTTTAGTTGAGAGTTTGCATGTGTGTAAAAATCAGCTACATATGGTAAGTATTTAATGGAAATACTTGTTATTGTATGAAGCCTGTTTGAAAATGTTGCTCAGAAAAAATGAGGTTTTGACTGCATTTCCCCAGTTCTTACTCGTCAGAAGTTTATAACCACCATTTGAACCATGAAGCAATATATAACTGAAAAACCATCCCACTGGGCATGGCAAAGGAAGAACACATTTAAGGGCACCCACCACTGTGCAGAAGACTGAGGCTGAGGAGTAAAAGCCAGACTGTCAGCAGGACTTGGCCATCTTGTGCATTTGGAGTGGACATCTAGTTCCTCAGAGTTGACAGAATTGAAATCTTAGAATAGAAATTAGTATCCACCCTCCATCCTGCTTTATAAATTACTCTTGGATTTTATGGCACGCAGTGTTATGGTTCTGTTCTCCTGAGTATCTCACCTTGAATTCCTCTGCAACAGTTTTTCTATATCCTCTTCTGACTTCAGACAGCAGAGCTTTCATGGGTTTCTTAACAAAAATTTGAGTGTTTGTTAGTTATTTAAAGCATGCTTAAATCTCTCCATCTATCTATACCTTTTATGGTTTTGATCTTACATCTTCATGATTTTTATGCCATATTAGCAGTTTGTGAGATGACAATGCCTTAATTGCCCAAGATTAATTTTACATACTGATGATTTTAATGTGAAGTATTTTGTATACCTGCTTTTGAAAAACATTTGATTCAGAAGTGTTGGTGTAAGCAAAATAATACTTGTGATTATATTGTTCAAGTTGTAGTTATCATCATGACAAGTCTACCACCCCATGGATTTTGTGTCATAGAATAAGTTTTTGAACAGAGAATTGAATTGCTATCTGCTTTCTCAGGATTATACTGGTTGTACATATCCTGTTCATGCCAAGAAAATACACAAGTGAGACAGTTTGTCAGTGTTTGTCTATGAATGGCAAAGCCATTTTCATAAAGTATATTGTAATTTACATCACTTACAGAAAGCAGGTATCCTTCACCAGAGAAAAGTGTGACTGTGGTAATGGGAGAGGAAAAAGCCTTTGGGTGAAGCATTTATAGTTTTTTTCTTTCTTTTCATAATCAGGTCCATCTGGATGTTGTCCTGTCCCTCTGACGTGTCAACTACACCACTCAGCTTGCTGTGACGTCTGCAAACTTGCTGAGGGTGCACTTGATTCCATTGTCTATGTCACTGATCTAGATATCAAACAGCACTGGTCCCAGTACAGACCTCTGAGGGACACCACTTGTCACCAGTCTCCCTCTGGACATCAAGCCATTGATCACTATGCTCTGGATGTGAATATCCAAACAATTCCTTATCCACTGAACAGTCCACCCTTCAAAACCATATCTATGCAATTTAGAGAGAGGGATTGAGACAAAGGCTTTACAGAAATCCAGATAGACAACATCCAGAGCTCTTCGCTTGTCCACTGATGTAGTGAGAGCCAGTTACGCTGGCTGTCTTGAAACACCTCCCTGTACTCCATGTGCCTTAGTATAGCTACTGGGAGGCATAGGTGAGGCTGACAGATCAGTAGTTCCCAGGGTCCTCCTTTCAACCCGTTTTGGAAATGGGTGCAATGTTTCCCTTTTTCCAGTCACCATGGACTTCACCTGACTGCTATGACTTTTCAAATATGAAGAGTGTCTTTGCCACTACATCAGCCAATTCCCTCAGGATTCTGCGATGCATTTCATCAGGTCCCATAGACTTATTATGTATGTTCAGGTTCTCTAGCTGGTCATGAATCTGATTTTCTCTTACAGTGGGACAGGCTTTGCTCCCCTGGTCCCTGTCTTTAGGTCCATCAACTCAGGAGGTGTGGGAAGAGAGGTTGCCAGTAAAAATGTTGTTGAGTACCTCAGTCTTCTCCTCATCTGTTTTTACCATCTTGCCAGTGAAGAAATGTGACAGTCAAGATATACAGTGAAGATATTATGATCTTTACAATCTGTATATCTACCTGCCTTTTATGAAACTACCTGTTGAAAGACATAAAAGTTTTAAAACAAATCAGATTTCCATTTAACACTTTACATAATATCTGTTTTCATCAGTTGTATCAAACAAGAATTGATACAAGTTGCACCTCAATTTCCAGGAGTGCACTCCAGCAAGAAAGTCAGTGACAGTCTAGTGACTTAACAGAAGAAAAAGTCTTTTTCACTGGTAGGATAATCAATCATAAGAATAAGTCAGGTTGTTTTCAAAGCCTGACCAGACAAAGGCATGAGCAAACTAATCTAGCCTCAAAGCTTTGAACAACAGGCTATATTGTTGATATCTGGAGGTCTCTTTCAACCTGAAGTGCTCTATAATTGTATGATAGTATAAGCCCATTACTTATTCATGCAGAGCTCAAATTTAAAAATATATCTAAGTATCAGGAGAATAAAACTCCAGACAATTAATTTGCTGTTTTAAAAATGTGAGTAAGACCAGAATGTATGCTAAAGCTAACAGAAGCTGATTATTTAATGAATATGAAAGCAGAGGGGCATTAACGATAATAGTCTTACTGAGATGTGCCAATTTGGCAAGTAGGTGCACTTTGGCCAAAATATTTTAAACGCCTATACTGCTCAAAGGAAGCAAATGGCCAAAATCATAATCTGACGTTGAGATAATCACAAACTCTGGAGGAAGGCAGAATCAGATCTGATTTTTACAGATGTTCCCTGTCATCAAATGGACTATTAAATAAAAGTCCTGATTGAGTGCTTACAAACATTTCAGGGGTCTCGTGCTCATAAATTAATAGAATGTGATTTGTATTTAAAAAAACCCAAACAGGCCCATTCATTTGTCAGCATTTAATCTCTGAGACCTCTATAAGACGTAGCCATCAATGTTTGACTGATCTGTTTCAGCACCTCATATGTCTGTGTACAGGACACACATGCAGATACCATTCTGTACCCAGAGTGTCTTTTCTACCACTCTAAATTTAGCAATTCCCTTTTTTTCAGAATATGCTAACTATGATAGCTTCTCTTTTTCCTTCAATCAGCACTTTACACAACACAGTAGTTACAACCTCTGACATATCACCATTCTTATCTAGATGGCATTTTCTCTACCCTTTGCTGTCTGTAGGAGTATTTGGAGGGTTTACTAATTCTGAGAGTATCCAATTCTTACGAATCTTAAGATTCTTCTTAAATCTTTTCCTAAATACCATTAAAAATGTTGTTCAACTTTTGCTTATGTTTGCTCAAAACCATGTAGTAAATATCATGATATGGACAGTCTTGCATTTTTTTATTTGCTGGCTTAATAAACTTAATAGTGACAGTTTCTATTGCAACTAATTTCTCATGGAATGCTAAAAGTTCTCACAGGCAACGTGATGATCTCAAAACACTTTTTTTTGCCTTTAGAGGGAGATTTGTAGTCTTATCTACTTGGAAAACAAATTTGTTTCTCATCATAGCAAAATTCAGTATGAAAGAATAAAATATAAAGCACATATTGTATTTTGTTTAAAGATAAAAAACAGGAATACATACACATTCTGAGATGTCTAATATGCTTGAAAGCCGCTGTTACATTTTTCCTTTTTCATAAATATAATGGAAGATTATGTACATTACAATCTTTTCCTTAGAATGTACAGACTTTCTAAAGTTAACAGCTAAATAAACTATTCTTGATCTTTTAAATGTACAGTTCTACTATGTAGCCTAAATGACCTAAGTTCACTCCCTCATGACAGAAATTTCAGTGCTGAAATTTGTCAGTAGGCAAATCAGAGATGTCAATTGCCCATTATTCACTGTCTGCATTGAGCAATCCAACACAAAGAGCAATGTGAGAGCAATCCTGCTCATCTCTCAGCTATTGCAAAGCCCACTTACACATTATGTAAAGGCCTACAGATTGAAAAGATGCGGTTTTCTCAAAAGGCAACATTGATGACTTAGCCAAAAAATCCATGACTTTGCAGCTGCCCACTCAGTGGTAGAGAATTTACAACATGACGAAGAAGGAACTTTCTTGTAGTTGTAGCAGCTCCTTGAGCTTATGAGAAATATTTTGCTACATCCTGTTGTTATAATGCTTATTCATATAATACCCTCCTTTTGGGTTAAGGAATCATCTTACCAATATACAAAGCTGATTTATACTAAATTATGGAGAAGATTAAACATAATTACAGGTAAAACCATCTCTGAGGTTGTTTTTAAATAGAAGAGAGAATTTAAATTGTTCATTCTAACTATGTAGTATTCCAGAATCTGACATCCAGAGGGCATGGCTTGATGTCAGGTTGTGTTACTGAATTCTGCCTCTTCAACTCAAAGAGAAATGAGAAGAGGAAAAAAACACCTCAACAGGAAAAAAAGGTGAACCAGAAAACCCAGCAAGCTAGTAAAAACTTGCAAAGTAGAAAACTTTATAATGAAAGTTTCTTATGTTAACAGAAGGTAATATATCACTTATGTTGACTTCTACCTGGTTCTCAACTCAACACTTTGCTCCTTGCTTGTTATCTTTTAGCATATCCTACCATATAGTTTCAATAAACTTTAGTTGTTTTCTTTCTTTTTATGATGTCTCCAGCTGGCATTTAGCAGATGCTAATTCATGGAGGAAAAGTCTTCATGAACTATTAAACATGGTAAAAGATCTTTCTCCAGGAAATGAGCTGTGGCCCTCAGAACAAGTAATGCAGAGTAACGGATTTTCTCCAGGAAATGAGCTGTGGCCCTCAGAACAAGTAGTGCAGAGTAATGGATATTCACATGGCTCAGGACTAGGCATCACTCGAGTGGACTGATACAACCATAGTGAATGTCCTTAGGCTCAGTTCTCTTCAGGAATGCAGTCAGTATTTCATAGGTTCCAAGATAACTATTAATTTTTAGACAATATCTTTTCAACCCTCCCCCAGCTTGCCGGGTTTAAGTACCAGAAATGTTATGGCAATGTTGGTTGAGAATATGGGCTGAGGACATGGCATGAAAAAAGATAAGGTTGTGTGGGGGCACAGCACACACTGGGACAGTACCATCATATACTAGAGGAAGGAAAAACTGGTGCAGTTTTGTCTGTACTCTGTGAGGTGGTTTATGGAGTGAACTAACTCCAGAACATCAACCTGGATTTTTCTGAAAGGCAACTTGTTATTTCAACCAAAAAGACAATCTAGGAGTGAGCTATTCTAAGGCCTAGGCCCTAGGGTTGAATTCTGGTGCTACATCATTTGCCAGAAGAGATATAAACATAAATGTCTTTTCCTAACCTGGAAGACTCAAAGTTACTAATTTTTGGAGGTTGGGATAGCATGCTGGAAAAGTATCACTTTATATTTACCCAATTCTTATAACATTCTATATGCATCTATTACCTCCTTTTGTGAGAGACAAGACACTGGGTTAACACTACTGCTTCTCTGTCCCAATATGACTGTCTTATAGACATTTAGCAGCACTGCAGCACAGATCCCAATACCTGAGACAAGGGCTGAATGGAGCATGCAGGGGATCATAAAATTCAGAAGATAACTGTGAAGACATTGGATTATGCTACCTGCCTCTCTTCTTCATTTATAAAGGGAAATCTAAAGAATTATATTCAATAAGAGAATGTAGCTGACACTCCAGAATACACAAAAGACTGAAAATTATTTTAACAAGTATTGTTTGGCACATGTAGTACAATGCATGCTGCCATACTACCTTTTCTTGTATTCAGTTTGAAAAATAGTGAAAAAAAGAGACCAGTAGTGTGAGTTGCATAGCTATTCTTTACCACAAAACACCTTCAGTGCTTAGATATCACCTACATCAAATTACACACACTTGAAAGTAATGATGTCATTAATCCTTCCTTTCTTCTTGGCTATGCAAGACATTAGTTTGAAGTATTACGTTTGTTCATAGACTGATTACTAGCTATTTGCAAGGGGCAATTCATGACCACTATGCAGTTCTTTTTAATTGTATATGTACAATTAAATCTCTAAAAGTCCTCAATAAGTCACAATAGGTGTTGTACTTTCAGCTTGATCGTAGCTGTATTTGTTTGGCACAGAATAAAGGTTTATTTTTGCTCCTCTCCCTTGAATTTATGTAAATATAATTTTATTTCTGTTTCAAATATATTTTTAAAATCCTACTCTTTGAGTCTGGTTTCTCTTAGAGCTATAGACTGTTCTAATGTTATAGATTATTTCAATAGCACAGAGTTGTTTTGTCTCTACAGTTTCTCTAAGCTAAAAGAGGAATGACTTGAAAAAAGTCCTCCCTAGCAACACAGTTCCTTTCATAAAAACTAACAGACATAAAGAAACTGATTCTCGCCCTCTCGCCCTCTCTCCCCAAAAAAAAAACAAAAAGAAAAAGATAATCCAAAACAAAATAGCTTGGAAAAGGTTCTTTTTTTCCCATACCAAATGATTTTGCTCCTCAGTGCACTTCTGATTTTCATGGAATCAGAATTTTGAGATTTTGAAACATATTCAAACATTTCCAAGGCCTTTAGAGCAATGGAGCATGTTCCCTGTTTCATGAGGGATGATAGTTTTCTCTTAGCATGTCTAGCTCGAGAAGTAGAAAGTACTAGTATTAAGTATATTCTGCCTCACTTCCTGCTTCTTTTGAAAACTAAAGCTAAATCGCTTATTAAAAGTGTAACAAATATATGGACCTTCTGAATTTTGTCTGCTAACATCAGATAGTTTGCTTTTCTTCTTCAAATCTGTGTTAAACAGAAAGTTCAGAAGCAGTCAAATGACTACTAGGTACTATTGTAAACCAACTATTATTTACTAAACAAAAAGATACAGCCTAATAGATAAAATAAAACTCAGATTGAGTATTGAAGCTGACAAACTTCAAAATAATCTTCAGTCTTCTTATGTCATAATGAATGCTGAAGATTTTTTATAAACTTAACCTCCCTCAAGAAAGATTCTGTAGCAGAGTGGGCAGGAATAATGGAATAATTTTATTTGAATACCTACTTCAAATTAAGCAAAGCAAAGCTCTCTCACAGCAAACCGAACATTCCAGCTATTTGGCTTTTTGTGTGCAACAGGTCTCAGAAGTCGATACCTCCTTTTCCTTTCTTTTTAAGAAAGGACTTTTTTTTTTTTT
>VZZY01017200.1:0-27235 GCA_013400335.1 Eurystomus gularis
AATCTAGACAATTCTGTGATTCTTATTCTGTAATGCTGTGGCTCTGGTTATCCTGGTTGCAACACAGGCCAAGTGAACTATTAGGCTATTGCTGCAAACGTTGTCCTCTCATGTCGTCTTATTTCATGAGACCGTTTGTTGTCATCCTTGTAATCCCACAGGACATGATTTGGATCTGTGCTGTTGGTTCTGAGTTCTCACAACTGGTATGAACTGGACTTGAGTGAAGTAATTATAGCCATACCATTGTATGACTTAAGATCCTAATGGAAAGCACAGCTCTATTTCTCCTGGATTATCACCATTTTATGTACCTTGCTGCAAGTTCAGAGCCTTCAGAGAGAGTGAATGGTTTGAGGATTGTAATAGGAGTGCTTTAAATAGCCAAAAGGAATTCACAGAGCAGCCCGTTTGCTGGTACTTCCCTGAACTACCCAGTAATGGAAGTAGCTTATGTGTTTTGGCTGAAATACCAGTAAGTTGCATGTTATCTTCTCAGCATTTGAGCAAAAGGATAGAGCAGGGGTCATCAAACTACAGCCTGCGGGCTGGATAAGGCATTCTTTTTCCTGTTTGTTTGTGCACTACTACAATTGAAATATGTGCAGTGTGCATAGGAATTCATTCATTTTTTTCCCAAACTGTAGTCTGGCCCCCAACAGTGTCTGAGGGACAGTTGAACTGGCCCCCTGTTTAAAAAGTTTGAGGACCGCTGGGATAGAGGGTGAAAATTCCCAAGCACAGTGGGGGGCACCTGAGCAGTGACAGAATTCCTGTACGTCTGGACATATCAGCACTGTCTGTAGAGGTCTCAGCACTAGAATGAGACTGGTCCACTGAAGAGCATTTTAACACAGTTGAGGAAAGTCTCCTTTGTTCACAACTGAAGTTGAACAACTGATGCTGCTGCCAGTGATACATCTGGTGATGCTGGTGGAAGTAAATTGCTGACCATGACTGTCTCACAAGTAATTCAGGAATTTCATGTGAATCATCTGTGAAGCACCAGCTAAACTGGAATGAGTGGGCATGTTTCTAATGTTTTTACTTGGTCTCTTTATGTGTCTCACTTTCCGTTGTTGCACTTGTAAGCCCTTCCATTCCAGCTCCCTAAACACTGACACATTATTATCATGCATGTTGGTCCAGGAGGCTGGACATGTGGAAATATAATAATCTTATGGACAAAAGTCACTTGACTTTGAAGTAACATGTCCATTCCAGTCTCTGAATCCTAACAAAGTCTAGTCTTAACACAAAATTCTTTGGTACAGATTTTGTCTCCAGTTTCTTTGATACCAATCCTGTATTCCTCTGAGAGGTGATGTAAGAACATGTAATGGCACGACATTTTTGGTTTTTGTAGGCATTTGTAGTGAAACATACTTGTTTAAATATGTGAGAGTTGGCTAGGCAACCAGATCTGTATTTCGGCTGTTGTTCAGTAAAATCTAGGGGTCTTGTTTGCTTTTTACTCAGGAGAGAACAAAAGAGACTGCAGAAGACTATAGTAGGGCTGATTGTTTTCACATCCATGTTTCCCTAGATAAGACAGATGAAAACAGAACAGTTGATATTTCCCCTGCTGATGTATGCAGAGATCTTTCTAAGTGACAATGTTAAAATTTATGGTGATCTATTGGGCAATTCTCTTGCTTAATGGTATGTTTCAGGTATATATTGACACATCAAAAATATTTAGCTTTCATTTTAGATTTATTCACCTTTCTGAAGGACTGTGATCTTCTCATAAGAATGTGCTATATAAATTAGAAGAGCTAAGGACAGTGATTTTGGAAGTCAATGTGGAAATACATACTCTGGGAGGTTTTTGGATCGTGAGGTTTTTTTGTGTCCAACAAATATGTTTGGCCCTCCATCCCGGAAGGCTAACAGAACTGGCTTTCACAGAACTTAAGATACAAGTAGGAGTTTGGGAACCTTTTGATATCTTTGCAGGCTTTCAAAACACACTTAGAGAGCAGGGATAGTTTAAAAGTGAGTTTATCTGCAGCATGTAGGATGGATGCATTTCTTAAATTGAAGGCTTTGTGGAATAAGACTCGAATCTGTTTTATTGTGGGGTATATTAAGGGGAGAGGGCGTATATCTTATAGCACTTATGCAAATAAGTGTGTATTCTTTTCTGCAAACGTTATCGGTTTTATCCATTCCAGAAGACTTATCTTTTTTTAAAAGCTGAATTAATCATGTCCTATAGCTCTGCTATTCAGATGGCTGGCTTTGTTTTCTTTTTAGTATTGATTAGATGAGAAATAGTAACTTCCTAAAGATCAACAAACTGAAACCCATTATTTCTAAAGTGAAATAGAAATGTAGAGACTCACAGTTCTAAATCTAGATGCTCAAAGTGTAATGCAGGTAATGCAGTGGTAGAATAGGCTTTTTCTTTTGAGGGCACAATAAAAGCATAGTAAATGAGTGACTATGTATTTGGAAAAGAGACTACTCAAAAAAAAATTCAGACAATATTTTCTTTCTATTATTGAGGTAAGTATATAAATCCATTTACTTCTTTCAGAAATGCTTATCAGTGTCTGATCCATTCAGTACTTTTCCTCAGAGTTCACCTGGCAGACAGTGCTGCTTTTTTATGACTTGAGGGAAGGAACACCAACTTCTACACATTCCTCTAGTGGTTTAGTTTATTAGGGAAATGATGCATTTAACACCCCTACAAACAAATCAGTTGTGTCATGGGATATTAACTTTCTCTTGCCTGAATTAATGAAATCTGTGTGAGGATAATTTTTTTCCCAACCTCAAGTGCCTTAAATAGAAGGTTATTTTCTGGCAGAAGCAAATGCAGTTCACAGATGCAATAAACTGCAAGGTCTAGTGAGCGAACCACAAAATGTTAAAGCTAAAATGATGTTGCATGTTAATTCAGAATTCTCCTCTGTGGAGTAATTCCACAGCAATCAGGCAGCCATGTCAATATTTTGTTTCTCTGTGCAGTAGTTTTAGAAAAACTTAACTTCAAAAGAGAAGGCTGGGGGGCTGGGGTGGGGGAGATAAGGCAGAAGAGGATAAATCTGTCATTTTTGGGGAAGAACAAATGCAGATAACCAGAAAGCAAAGCCTAGATTTTGTTTTTAACATTACCTTCTATACCAGCCACAGTCCCAGGAACCTGTGTAGTAAAGATTTGGCTACTTGCACTTCTCATTGATATTCTTTAGCAATACTCATGCTTGTAGGTCAAGTAAAAGGTCATTCAACCAAAAAGAAGAAGAGATGCTTGCCAGCCTCAGGTTAGTACTGCCTCTGGAGGTTTATATGTCAGCCACTTGGATTTCATTGCATACCTTTTATTAAATACTAAAGGTACCATGTAGTCATTCAGGAATTAATGAAAACAGTGTAAACTCTTCCTAATTAAAATACTCTAGGCATATTATAGCTCTGATGTATGTGATTGAGAAGATATCTGAATTTTGAATTGTATGAATTCTATGTATCTTTTTCTCAAGAGCTGAAACAGATTATTTTAAATATCAGTCTGAAACTTTTTAACCAAGCTTCCTTGGAAAAAACCAAACTGGATATCAAGTATGACATGTCAGCAAAGCCACATTTTAGATTTTTTTTTTTTATTTTGTTGCTGCCATATTGTATTCTTAACACTAGTGGGAAATAGATCAAGCAATCACCTGCCAGCAGAAATCTCCAAAGGATATCTCATGTCTTCTTCCTCAGCTGCTGCCAGGGTGGTATTTCTGAGTTTGCCTCTACAGGAAAATGTTCAGAAAGGATGTTGGAAGAAGAGCTGGTATTAACAATAACCAATTTGGATTCTGTTCTCTATAAAATCAAGCCACGTCTTTTAGATTTAAAGAATTCTGCTTTAAAAACATAGAAAACATACCAGCAAAAAGGGCAGACTTTTAAGCACTTAAGAGTGGTTTAAGAATAGCCTCATCTATTTAAAACATTTGACAATACTAGGAATTATTAACTTTTTCATGAGCGTCATTATTTAGAAGTACTTTTTAACAATCTGGGAAATAAATTTGAAAATATATGGTAGTGTTGTGATTATGATTTAATTCAAACTGTTTTGTTTTTTTCTTTAGTAACTTTAATGGCTCTATGTATTAAGTGAATGGATCAAAACATAGATATGTATGTTCTAACATGCCATTGTGAAGTTTAGGTTTTGGTGTTTCCACTACAGCATGAAAACATTAGTGTCAGTGGAGAGATTTCCCTCAAGTATTCCCATAATGATGCTTGCTGTCTGTGAGAGGTGCAGACTTATGCAGGAAATAGGAAAAAGAATTATAGTTGTGATGATAGAACTACTTAAGGTGATGAAAAGGAGCATCTTTACCTCTGTTTCTTTTCCAGTGCTCTGAGCCTTTTAGGGAATTTCTATTTTTATGTGTTAGCTTTGTGATCAGCACTTTCTCTTCCTCATTCTGGGCTCAACATAGGAAAAAAATTCCAGCTTATCTGATAATTATTGACATCAAATTAAAAGAAGCAGGAAGCAAAATAAAGAAGAATTATATGCTTTGTTCACAAAGTCTGGTTCACACTACAGAGGCTCCCTGCCCCTCTGCACCTCAGCTTTCTGAAAATCCACCTTCAGTTTCATTTATGAAAGAAGTTTTTAAGCATCTGCTGCTTCTATTGGTTACATCTAAGTGGGAAATGATCCAGTATGTCTTCATCTCTGTTGAAAAATCTTTGAGCCTGCCATTTCAGATACACAACTTTGAGAATCAATTTGATTATTGTCCCTGTTAATGAATAATACCATTTTAGTACAGATGCACATTATATGTGTTATAAACGTCTTTCTTGCTGTAACATCTCAGATTATACTCATGATGATAAAAATAAAATGTATTTATGGTTCAGTGAAGTGGATATAGATTCTACAGAAGATGGACTTCAGTTTTTTCAAGTACTTGGCTTCATTTCTGTTTTCTTTTCTTAATAGCAATGCTTGTTTTCTGTAGTTTGTTAGTTCAATCATAGTCTTGCTACCGTGTTCATTAAATAGTGTTTATTTTGAACTGTTGTTCATCATGACTCTTACCACCATTAATACCAAGAGACTAGTGTTATATTTTGACCTCTTATTAGTATTCTTAGCAGACTAAAAATCTGTCTTCAATAATTAATAAGATAAAGAAATGTAATGTTCTGCAACTATCTCATTTTTCCTCATTTGGCTCCTTTATAAGGATGCTGTGCAGCCATCTTCCTAAGCAAAGAGCGCATTCCTTGCCTAAGGCCAAAACAATTATCTGCCATCATAAAGAAGTTAAACCAGTGTGAGGAGGGGGAGGAAAGGCTTGAAGTGCTAGTTATAAATTCTAGCAGCAAATCCATGGAAAAGTGAAAAGAATCAGTAAGGGTTCCTTTTGAAAGCAAAGCTATGTCCTATTTGGTATAGAAAATACTGGGCTGCAGAGTTAGGACAAGCTGAAACGGTAAGCGTGCTGCAAGGTCTCTGCATGTTTGTGGGTTTAAATGACTGACTTGAGAAGCAGTTTGGCTAAAGAGAGTTTTTGTATCTCTCTATATATAGTTAGACATATAAAAGGGTAGCATTGCCAACTGAAAACTGTGGCTTGATATATTACGAAGGAGTATGTTGACAATGGCTTATGAAACAGTGTCCTTTACTGTTTTAAGCTTCTGTGTTTTTTGGGTTTTCTTTTCAGTTACTGCATTTGAAATAATGCATTTGTCACTTACTAGATGTAGGTCTGTATCTTAATGAGCAGTGCTTTATGAAGCAGCAAAGTTACCAGAAATAGGCAATGTTGCTTTTATCCATATGATTGCAGAATCTGAGGCCTTAAGACACATTTATGTTCTTGCACAATTTGTTTTCTTTGCTTTAAGCCAAATATAAGCATACTAATCAACTTTTTTTTGTGAAAGATATTTCTCAGGGGTCCATTAATTTTGCTGTCACATAGCTGATCTCATGGATAAACTACTTGTTTATGGATGCTGAATTTCTGAAGAGACCAGAATGTAAAATATATTGTGAAGCATTTTTTTTTTTCAGATAGAAAGTTCTCAAATGAGCATAAATATTGAGTACATTGTCAGCTAGATACAGCTTTTAAATTAAAATGTTTAAAAACATGTTGCTACAGGATAATTTTGATTTTAAAAGTCTCTTCCCTCTATGCTTCTTCCTGCCCTCCCCCAGCTCTTTCTGGTACAGAAATATCTAAGATTTTGATTAATCTTTTCTTTTTTGAAATATGGTTCTAAAATGTCATGCTCTAGCTGCTTCCCAGACTATTTGTATGTTTTATTGAGAATAAAAAAGGTATAATCACAATAAGTTTTTTAATTAAAATTGATTTACTGGTATTTTTCATTCCCTGCCTAAGTGGTAAGGCCATGCTGTGCTACTTGATCTACAAACACTGATTTGAAAGAAGGTCCATGCCTTGCAAGAATAGACAAGCTAACCATAAAGAAGAAAAAAAACCAAACCAGAATCAAACAGAGAAATAGAATGCAGTAAGATGGTGTCATGATCCTGGCTGGCACAGTGGGCTGTAATTTCAGTGTTGGAACAGCCTTTCCCCTTTAAACAAAGGGGCTATTTCAAGAAGACTAACACTTTAGATTTGCCAGCTTGTAGAATTGTCTTCTCCATTAAATTGGCTTTGCTAGCATGTGTTGAGGAGCAGAAATTGGTATCTTGATGTTGAGGTAGAGAATGGGATGGAGTGGTAGAAATTAAGAAAACTTATGTCTATGCAATAAGGAAAATGATGCAAATGGCTTTGTGAATGTGATGCTTAAGTTGTGCAGTAGTGTGCTGCTTCCCTGAGATGATTCAGAGGATTCCTATTGTAGCAGCCATTGGTACTGGGGTACTGCAGGCTGCTTATCTAAGCTGATAAACCTTTTTTGCGGTGGTAGACACATTTGGAATGGATGTAAGCAGTGCAAAACTGCACTTATATAGGTCAAAACAAGGAATGCTACAATGCAGAAGCCAGAATGAGTTGGTTTTTTTCTGTTTAAAAAGATGAGAAGAGCTATATTTTAGAGATGTTATACAAAAAGATATCTGTGGACCAACAAGGTGAAGGACTTAACCAAGGATATAATCAGTATAAGTAATTTAAGTCAAGTTTAGAAGGCTGAACTGCAGGTGGTTATTACTATAGGCAGTAGTCATGAAAGAAATTTTTAATAATCAGAGAGGGGGGAGAGGAAAGACAGGTTGCAGAATGAAGAGCTTCAGTTGAGCCATGAGTTGCACGCAAGACATCCATAAAAAAGGCCAGAGGAAGAGGCTAATGAGATTTTAATTTGGGCATGGTAGAAGAGAACTAGAATAAAGAGGTATATTGCTGAGATAGGATCTTAGACATGTTATATGCCTACATACTGTTTGAGTTTGTGGATGGGATTAAGCAGTTATGAGACCTATGTCAAGTACAGTGGTCTTAAGAAATCCTGCAGAGAGCTGGGGGAAATGAGAAGAGGCTGCTGAAGGTCACTGAAAGAAAAGCTAGAACACAGAAAGAAGTGAAGCCATTAAAAACTAGGGGGCACATAAGGTTTAAAAAATAATCTGGAGTTTAGATTAGCTAGACTTCAAAAACTTGGAGCAAAGGGGCACAGCTGGAATTAAAACATAATGGGAAAGGGTAGTAGTTGGTTAAGTCAGTGCAAATAAGAATATTTTTAATTTGTTCTTTTAAAAGTTTGAAAAGAAAAACAGAAGTTTTAAAGGAGAGAGACAGTAGTTTCCTAAGAGCATTTTTTCTGTGAAGACTACAGACACAAAATACGCTTTTCCAGAGATAGGAATTAGAGCTTTTTGGTGACCTTCTGCATTCCTTAAAATAAGAACAGATAAATGTGTAAAGAATGAAGGCCATGTCAAGAAAGTAATTAAATTTTCTGTGGAATAAAGAGTTTCATGTTTTAAAAATCATACATAGTATTTAAGTATGTTGTAGAATGTAGCCACAAAGTTCCTTTTTTAAAAATTCAGGAAGCAAAAGGATTATTAATTTAATATTTATATTCCTTTAATACATTTCTGTAATTATTTTTATTAGCAGCTTATTTTATACACAGCCCTTCTGTAAAGAATCTTCCTTATATAATAAAAAGAAATCTTTAACTTGGCTATGACTAATAATAAAATTGCTTGTTTTCCTGTTACAGTGTTTTAAATAACCTTTTAAAATTCAATTTCATGAAGCTGTGCCAATTTATGCATGTCTATATAATAGCAAATGAAATTTGAGCAATAAAAAAGTTTTCATCTGTTTTTCTATTCACTTTTTAATGGACTTTGTTCAGATAAAAGCTCTCAATAATGAATTCAGAATTCACTTCACAAAGTATTCCATGAGGGTCCAGCTATGTATTTACCAGTCACTGTTGTCAAAGCTCTTAAAATCTAGTAACTGCTAGTCTTTACATTAGGACACCATATATATATATCTGTAGCATAGTGGATGTGCAAGAAGTGTCATATTCAAAAATCAAACACTGTATAGGAAAAAATTCAGGTCTAAGACTTTCCTTATGTCAATGTTTCAGGATTCTCACCTAGAATAACTTAGATATTAAAAAGTGAGAACTTTAGAAGACAAAGCTGGAGTAATGAATAAATGTGAAATGTCCATGGTTCTTATCTGTCAGCAAAAAGTACTTTGAAGTATGACAGTGATGGAATTTTAATATACACTTATTCAATTAACTTGTGTTAATGTGTCCAAAACAGTTAACAGAAAAGGCAACAGGTGTGATTTTTATCAAATTTCATTATGATAAGTATTTCCCACCACCCCAGTACAACTAGTATTACGTAATCCCGGTTCTTTTGAAACTCCTGAGAATGCCTTTTTGCATGAAATAGCTGCATCTCGGGTTGTTTACTTGAGACTTTGACAGCAGACAATTTTGCATAAGAGTTTCTAGGGCGGATTTGCTGGTGTTCAAGTAACTGTTTGGCTTAATACATTAACAGTAAATGTTTGTGAGTTTCCAGGTATTTCTGTAAAATGGTCAAAGCTTGTTTCTGAGTCACTGTCTTGACTAAGAACCTTGCCATTTCTCAAATGTGGTGTTTTGCTTTCCAACTCTTTTAGCATTTCAGTCGTCATTATCAAATTGTCAAATCATCAAATTCCTGGATTTATAATTGTCAGGTACAGAGAAGGGCAACGAAGCTGGTGAAAGGGCTGGAGAACATGCCCTATGAAGAGCGGCTGAGGGAACTGGGCTTGTTTAGTCTAGGGAAGAGGAGACTGAGAGGAGACCTCATTGCCCTCTACAACTACCTAAAAGGAGGTTGTAGCGAGGCTGGTGTTGGTCTCTTCTCTCAGATTAGTAATGATAGGACGAGAGGAAATGGCCTTAAGTTGTGTCAGGGGAGGTTTAGATTAGCTATTAGGAAGAAATTCTTCACTGAGAGGGTAGTTAGGCACTGGAACGGGCTGCCCAGAGAGGTGGTGGAGTCCCCATCCCTGGAGGTGTTTAAAGAACGAATAGATGCAGTGCTTGAGGATATGGTGTAGTGGTTAGAGAGATGCGAGGACAAAGGTTGGACTTGATGACCCTGGAGGTCCTTTCCAACCATAATGATTCTGTGGGTCTTTTTTTAATTTATTCCTCCGTTTGCAATTTAAATTTGATTTGTGAGCATGAAAATTGCTCCATAATCTAACACTGTCTTGGACATCATTTTCTGATGATGTCCAGTTGTTTCTTACTAGAGCTGGAAATGTCAGAGTTTTGCCTTCTATCAGTGAAAACACTATTTTTTTTATTAATAAGCACAGTGTGATTAAGATATCTCAAACTGATTTAAATGCCTTTTCCAGTTTCATTCGCGTAACACACAGAGTAACCACACATACAGACCATTGCCTGTTCCAAGCCTGAGCACAGCAGTGCTGTTCTGTTGGTAGTGGATGGAAGCCTGAATCACTGTTGTAACTGTGGTGATTTGCTGTTCCACTGCACTGAGGAGGGAGACTGAATATTGCCTGATTCCATTGCCCATAGTTATATTTATTCTGTCATTGGGCAAAATGGATTCTGCTCCAGAAAATTTTCTCCAACTTAGAAGAGAAAAACAAAGAGCTGTGATTCATACTGCTAGGAGTTCATTAAAATGCATTTCACTCTGAAAGTATTACAGCTAAATATTCCTACTTCAGTTAGTGAAAGTTCATACTGGCTACAGAAACTTTCAGTAAAAATGTTTACTCTGAAAGTCCTTGTTTAGTTCTGATTATTCATTTCAAAGGATTTTATTATGAACCTCATGCTTCTGAGATGCATTTGTTGGATTTCAGAACAAGGGCACTGAAGAATGCAAAACACACCCTTTGTTTGTAGGCAATTCTAGGTGATGATAGTGTGTGGTCCCCTCAGTCCGAGCCTGGGCAGGACCCTCTGTGCTGGCTACCATAGAGCAAGCAGAAATAAAGATATGCTACTTGTTATTTTGTGCTTGCTATGAGGAGGCAGTTTTCAGAAGAAAACAGTAAATTAATACCCAAACTAGGTTTTATAGCTTCTTTCTAGCTTCTGAAGTGTTTGTATATCGATGAGAGAGAGAGCACAATCTATGTTTTCAGCAGTTGTATTCCTGTCACTCATAATTTATTTTTTTTTTCCTGAGGGTATCCTCAATCAGTGTATACTTTATTGAAAGGTTTGCTATGGATGCCTGAGCAGTAATGTCAGGCTTACTCAGAAAAACCTGATGCCTGTTGATTTTGATGTCAGAGAGAAAAAGCAAATTGTTCTGTAGATGCTCTAATAAGTCAACCTGATATTTTTGGATTCAGTGTTCTTACAGCTATTAGCAAAATACTCTTATAGCATGAATTAATGCAGTATGAAAAGAGGGAGCCATCAAATCGGGTCTTTGGTGGAGAGGGATTTTATTTCTTGAAATTTATCTGGGTTTCTTGGTATCTACCATAGATCACAGTGCCAGTGCAAATTAGAGTTTGAATTTCCTTGACTAGGATTCTGTGAATATCAGTGGTTAACTGTAATTTTTTTCTCAATCTTTTTCTAACATGCTATAGAAGTATATGTTTTTAAAAAAAATTTTAATTGCAGATTTCATTAAGTCATGATGCTGGCAGTGTTCTCAGGAACGTCTTACAGAATTATCTGTCAAGTGACTTGAGCTCTCACATCAGCAGTCGGTTTACTGAGGACAAATCCAGATACTTTGTAGCATACTATAATATTACAATCTTTGTTAAATCCTGTGGTTATCATATGCAAATAGTTGTCAGAGATTTTATAGTATTGTTAAAGTATGCTTTGAATCTAGAGTCTCCTTCAGGGAAAAAAAATTATATACTACATGTGAGGATCTCTTGCCAGAAGTCATTTAATATCACCTGTAATATAAGGGTTTATACACAGTGAAATTCTATACAGGCTGTTGGAACTGCTGGCTTGTTGCTGCTGTTGGTGTACCAGAAGTACAAGTGGAGAAAAGTCTGCCTTTTTTGTCTGACCTGGTACTAGAAGAAGAATCAATAGCAACAAATATTTTTGGTGACCAGGAAGACGAAAGGTATTAGTTGCCAAAAGAGACATTATTTCATTCTTTGTTAGGTCTCATAAAGGTTTGGTTTGATAAAAAATTTAAAGGACTGTATAGCTAGGTGATGCCATGGAGCAGGAGCACTGGTGTAGGCACATACATAGTGTCAAAGAAAAGGTAGAAGAGAATAGTGGAATCTCTTAGGCAGAAGATACTGGAAAGAGTTGAGTACGGAGGTGCAATCAGAAGCAAAATTGTGATATCTAAAATAATGAAATAGGCAGCCTAACTATAAGAGTAAGATTAGAGTTTGTTAGGATTTGAGCTGATTTCATACACCTGGAAGAAGGCATTGCCCTTAAGGGAAAGCTTCTATATTAAGGTGTGTTGGAAGTAGAGTGTAGATAATGCCATTGGACAAAGGTAATCTTCTCTGGTTTCCTCACATCACTGGGTGGCAAAGCAAATAATAGAATTCATATCATGAGCCCACCAGTCTTTATGGAGCAAACTGCTGTCATCTCTTTCAATTGCCACTGTTGAAAGATGACAAAGTGATCTTAGACTCCTATATTCTAAGTCTCTGACTTCATGGAAAATGTATTTGAACTTCAAATGTGAACAGAAACATTATGCAATTATGCCATCAGCATCTCGCATATCTCATTAGTATGAGATTTATACAGTAGTGACTAACTTGTGAAGTAGTAAACTACTGCTACCTTAAATTTCTATTATATTCTCATCTTCCTTGTCTTTGCATTGTATGAGTAAGAGCAAAGTCAACAAGTAATTTGGCTTTTTACTTCCAATTTGTGTACTGTTATATTTCACCTCATTTCCAGTAATGAGTAAGTTTGGGTTTTCTGTTGATTTTACTGTAGTAAACATTGCAGGAAATACACATAGTGGTTTCTCCTTTCAGAATTTTTGGAGTGGAACTGTGAGAGGTTACTTGTCATCTGTTCTACAAAAGCAAGATCCTCTTACCATGGCCTGTTCCCTCAGTAAATTTTACCCAATGAAATATCTTTCCAAGCTGTTAATGCTGTCATTTTATTATTTGAGAGGTTTCACTGGTGCCTAGCTGTTAAGACTCTGATATTTTACCAGTTTTAGGTATTTGTAGTTCATTTCACTTTTTTCCTGACAAAAGATTTATAGTTTGAATATAGATAGGGTCTTTAACCCCTTTTACTGGGTCTGGCTGGGGTGGAGTTAATGTTCTTCATAGCAGCCTATATGGTGCCGTGTCTTATATTTGTGACTAAATCTGTGTTGATAGCACAGCAGTGTGTTGGCTACTGCTCAGCAGTGCTTGCACAGCATCAAGGCCACCTCTCTTTCCCTTTCTGCCCCTCCACAAACAGCTGACCTGGATTGACCAAAGAGATAGTCCATACCATACAGTGTCACACTCAGCAATAGGCAGGGGCAGTTTTTCCAAGGCAGCCATTGTTCAGAGAATGCCTGGGCATTGGTCTACTGATGGGAGATGGTTTGTGGTTGTCCCTTGCACCACTTGGGTGAGGTTTTTTTTTCACTTGTCTTTGATTCGCTTGCAGTTTTGGGGGTTTGTTCGTTTTTTCTTCCTACATATTAAACTTTCTTTATCACACCTCACATTTTTTTTGTTGCTTTTGCCCTTCCTTTTGCCTCCCCCATCCCACTGGGGAAGAGTGAGCAAGCGACTGGATGGAGGCTTAGGTACTGGATGGGGTCAACCTGCTATACCCATTCTTCAGACGCTGGGTATAAAAGCTGTTAATAGTGTCAGACTCTGGAAAATCTGTCCATTTGTCTTTTTCACTGAGAACAGTTGATCCTACAATCATATTTAAGAACAAAGCGTATCTTTGGTTATTTGGTGGTGTCCTTCATCTTACTCGTTAGGGTGGCTAATACCTTTGCCTTGTATTATGGTCATTTGTTTGAATAAATGTCATCATTATATTGATTAATATCCTGCCTTTCTTAAGACCCATAAAATTTCCTGTCTAAATTCTCAGTGTCCTATTTTCAGTGATGCAGAGAAACTATTTTTCATATTTAACACACTGAAAACCAGTTTGGAACAAAGGAGTAAAGGAATGGAACAAAGTGTTAAATTATCTTATCCTTTCTTAGGAGGTACTGAAATAAGGCCAAAATGTCATGTAAGAATCCACATGGCTGCTTAAATCTGGGCAACAGAGATTTCCTCCTCATTTCACAGTGGAATAGTTGTTGGACACCCACAAACTAGTAGTGTAAACACCAGTGTAGCTGAGCACAGATTTCAGCAGACCCGAGCTAGATTGAAGATTTGAGCAGTGTGATTGATGTGAACTTGGTACATAGTTGCTCACGCTTCATTTTGCAGTTTGTGATATTCTCTGCTGAGTACATCTAGCAATACTTAATGTGAGAGCCATAAAGTCTAATGTGTCTTTTCGATCCCACTCTTCAACCATTCTGCACAACAGACACCTCTGGAATTTAGTATCAGTAGGATGGAGACTACCGTAATCTAGCTAGAGGGGGGGAAAAAACTCCAGCTCCTAACTCTACTTTGAAATGCTTATAGCAAAGGGGTGAAACAGTTTGCATCTTTTTTATATAAATATGAATTGTCAGTTCGTCTGTATGACGTGATAGGTTATGACAATTTCAGTGAAGAAAATCTTCCTTGGTCAATTTGTTGTTTTCTGTGGAGTCTAAGCCTTTAATATTTTCTGTTTCTTCTCAAGGACCTCATCTGTTAAGGACTCAGCCCTTAATACCTCATGCCCTGCTATCTAGCATCCAGACACATAAATGAAGAGAGCTTTAGATGGAATCTAAAGTGTTTTAGCTTTGGTGGATCCTTACTGCTCTCAGGTTGCCTGTGATTCCTTATTCTCAGCCAATTCTTTGGGCTTTGCTTTGCTTTTGTGGCAGAGTGGGACAACTGGGTCCCATGCCTTGCAGATGACAGCAGAAAATGATTTGCCTGCTTCAGGGAATTGCTGCTGACTGTTTCTCTTATGTCAGCTGTTAAGTCTGATACCTCAGGTTTTCTTTCAGCATCTTTCTCCTTTCTGAGCTGAGCTCCAGTGGTGTTCAGCTGCTTCTGCCAGCGCTTTCTCAGCGTAGACTAGAAATTGTTTTGCTAAGTTGTCAGTCAGATTTTCCATGGGAGCTTCTGCTCCTCCTCTTCTCTCTTGGCTCAGTGCATGGGCTGAGGTGGTGTCAGCAATAGTTAAGGTGCTGTTTCTTAACCTCCTAGGTAAAGCTGTGTGAGCTCCTCTGAAGGTCAGACAAAGAGCGGCATGCATTCACTTCCCCTCTGGAACACTTCCAGGCTGCTATCTTTGAAAGCCGCTTCTCTTGGTCTCCAGCTGGCTGTGGGCTACAACCTCTCTAACATTGTGCTTTGCTGGGGTTCTTGCTACTGTTTTAAGGATGATGGTTCTTGCACTCCAGTGTGTTTTTATTTCTTTTGTCACATTGCTTCTCTATAATGTGCCTCTTTTATAACACATTTCTACGTTTTTCTGCTGAAATTGGAACTCTGTGGTCTTTTAGAAAACGATAGATAATGAAATGATGGAATTTGGTACTTACTGTGGTGATAGCTCCTCCATTTTATTTTTTTCTTTTATGAAAACTCCTTCATATTCTCTCCAGCCCAAAAGATTGTTTCATAAATATTGCTGACTATAGTTACTTTGAGGATAATAAATTATACCCTTATTTATTGAAATAAAATAGGTCCTTGTTTGCTACCTTAAGAGTGGTGAAGATTTAGTCTATATAATATGGCTTAAGGAAGTAAGAATTACTTAAAATTTCAAACGTTCAGTGTCTGAACATTACTAGTGCTATGACTGGTTTCTTTTTCTGGGTAGATAACCTGCTAGTGCCTTTGTGAGTGCCCCTTAACTTATTCCAGTTACTTATACCTGTCAGTTGTTTTATAGATATTTGTCAATAAGAGTGTGTGAATATGTACTATTTTTCTCAGATTAAAAACAGCTTTGAATATTCTTTTTTTAAAGCTAGTATCTTTTTATTATAGCTAACAAGTTAACAGTGTAGTTAACAAATTCAGTGTCGTCTTTTGCAGTTTGCGTTCGGTATTATCTTACGAAAATGTGTTGGCTAACTGCAGATATTGAATAATCCTTCATATCATAAATAACTATCACGGCACGTTGGAATCATTTAGAGCTGTTCATGCAAGAAATAATGTTTTTCAGAAAAGTATATCATTAATAAATAATTGCTTTAATAGCAAGTACACATGATGAAATATTAATATAGTGGTCAGTGTTATTACAATGTGTTCACGCAAGTGTCAGAAGTACATTACAAATGCTGATTATTCTGGGAAATAACTAATAGAAGAGCACAAAGCTGAATGTCACTGCAAGCTTATTTATGTGAGCTTTTGATTTAATCTTGCCAGCTAAGTGCTGCAGGTGAAGTGAGAGAAGCTTCTACCTGTAAAGTTCTAGTGATATTTAATGAATGCACCGGAGTTTTAGCCACTGGAGGTTCAATGGATTTCACTAAGTGTAGTAATCTTGTCTTCTTTATATAGAAGAGATTTCAGACGTCTCCATCCTATATGCATTGTGTTGCAGTCATTGAAAAGGATGCTCTTTAACCAAGTGCAAAATATTCAGGACGCATTTTTTTATATTTTTAGCTTCATAGACTTCTTTTACATATATTTTATTTTCTCCCTTGTGGATGACTAAAATACCAGTCCCTGCAAGTTGTTTTTCAAAGTGTGATAGCTTTTTAAATACCATCTAGCTAGAGAGAACTGTCATGCAATGTCTGTCCCTTTGTACTACACATAATATTTGTAAATAGAAAGCATTCTTCAACCTGCCGCTACTGTAAGGGGTAGAGCTGGCTTCAGCTTCTGGTGAATCTGATTTTTCTCAGGCGGGAATAAAGGAATAGTCCTTTGTCTCCTGTTCTAACCATTTTATTCCCCATGCATATCTGATAGACATGTACAGACAGGCTGACAACAGATTTGTTATCTACAGGCCAGCAGAAAAATTAAATAATACAAGTAGGAATCTAAAGAGGAGCAAGTATACAGTAACAAACTGACAAAACCTTACAAACCAGCTGAAGGGAAAGCTGTTTGATACTCCTGGGCTTTGTTGGCTTGCCTTTTTTGATAAAACTAATATTGAAATTAAAAATCAATATGAAGTCCTTGTATTTCTAGAATGACTGTCCATTTTCTTTTTTTTTATTGCATCATATATTACTTGGAAAAAGTTCTAAGGTTTATTAATGCATGTATTGATTTTTAACCTCTGGGCTAACTGTGCAGTAAGGGAAAGTATGGCCAACAAAATGGAGGCGTGCTTATATTTAACAGTTCTAATCCTGAGATGAGTGACTTCAACCTAGTCCAAGGGTGTATCTGTGTAGACCTTTGCAAGGAGTTGCTACTTGCTCCCCCTGCCTTCCAGCTTAACAGAAGACTGCACAACTGCCACTGAGTACAAGTGCCACCAGTAAGCAATCATTGCTCTTGTCAATGCTATTAATTTTGACTGTGTAATATTCCATAAGTCTGTTCACGTGGTTTCGGTCACTATGTGCCTATTCCTTAAAGCTTCTGAGTGATGTAAACATTTTTAGTGCAGCAAAACAACTGAGAAGTTCATCTAAGAGAAATCCCGTTAGTTTTAGTTGAACTGGAACAATACGCTTCACTTCTCTTCTTGCTTTTAAACCTTTCTGGAAACAGGTTTTTCTCTAAATGAAGAGTAAAAATCACATTAGGAAAAGCAACCTGCATGGAATGAAAGCCATTCATTCCCACTTTGCCCAAAACTGTATTTCTGAGTAACTGAAAAATTTTATTTAACAGAATTGTGTACTTTTTTGTGTATTTTGAAATGAGCAGCAAAACAGAGTATTCTTCCTGATTTTTTTTTTTTTTTTTTCCTGCTGATGGGCACACCTTGGATATGTTGATGTAGTTGTGTTTCCAGTGGAAGACTGGGCTGGCCTCTCTTCTTTCCTCTCCTGTGCCTTTACTCCAGTAACTCTGGGCATTGTTCTTGCTAATCTCTGCTTGTAGTGTGCTACATACTTCTGGTGTTTATTGCACAGTTTTATTATATTATTTCCTAGCTAATAAAATACCATTTTAAAATAGCCAATTAAATCACTCCTACAGGAAGCGGTTTGTTATGTAAGACAGAACATCTACAGAGGTAGAATATACACTTGTTTCCTGAGTTTTCCCCAGGTTCTACTGAACATTCCTCTTTTAGGGGGTTAAAAAAAAACAGCAATAGCACATGACAAGCTGCCTAATAATTTCAGTAACGCAATGGCATGTTAGTATCAGAGCTGAACTTTTGTCTATTGCTTTTGATAATTTTGTAGTAGTAGCCTAACTAACCAAATGCATGCTGCCTAGGGTTGTTTTTGGACTATAACACAGCAGTCAGGTGAAAATTGATTTTGAAAATGTGGAAATTGCCATCACTTACACTTGTATTCATTTTTTTTACACAATTGCTCGGAAGTTTTGAGAATATTGTGACCCCTGTTCTGCAAGTAGATTTGTACAATATGTCCAAACCACTGCAATAACACACAGAAAAGGTCATGTTTGAACAAATGACTGGTATTTTCTTCCTTCGATATTGCCCTCACTTCCTCTTATCAGAGTTGAAGACATTGTCAGGAAGCTAAGTAAAAACTGTGTGGAAATTTATTTCATATTATTCTGATCCCTGTTTTCCACCCTCCTCGCCCTTGACCTCCCAAGAAGAGTAAATAAAAGATTTTAAGTTTCTCTTGAGTCAGTCTCACACTTTTACTAATCATGGGTAGGAGGATAGCTGGTTCAGCATGAAGAGAGCTTCCAGACACTGTTCACTCTAACCTGAGTCAAGGGTTTAATGGAGGAGGTTTTTCTCTCATCTGTTTTGTTGCTATTGAATCGGAATACTATTAAGTCTTTTTCATTCTAATCCTTTAACCAGAATAGCCTCAGCCTAATTTATCCTGTTTATTTTATCCTTCCTTTGTTCTTCTCCTGCTTTGCTTTGTAGCATTTATGTACTATTATCCATTCCTCCTTTTCTCAGAAATAACTTTTTCATTATCCCAGGCATGCATTCTGCTCCTTTCTTGTGAAGCCATACAACACGTGCTAAGGACCTATGCAACTTTCTTGCTGATTTGGTTCTCTTGTCAAGCAGCTTAACAGCTCTCAAGACAAGGAGTCTGAGTTCCAGTGTATGTGTAATGCTTGATGCAGTAAGGTCTGTAAACATAGTAAGACTCTTACCATCCACTGTTCTGCTCATGGAAGTGATCATCCAAATTCCAATGCATGTTCTAGCTATTTGTTGCTGCTTTAAAGATAATTAAGATGTTGCAGTTGTTTAAGCAGTTAAGCTGCACACATGCATGTTTTATACAGTCAGATATTCAGAAGTAGTACCAATACTAAGCAACAGACTTTGTTGTAAGTTCTCTCTTCTTTCCTATAAATGGTTAATCAATGGTAAAGTCTTCAAAGTCTGAACAAAAAAAAAATCTTAATTTCAACACCAAAATTATGTGCAGGGAAATAGCCACATCACCTACACAAGTACCAGTTTTAAGAGATTCCATAATAAATAAATAGAGGAGGAGACAGATTCCTCTAAAGGGCAAGTCAGAGAGGAAGCCTAACCTAAATGCTTTGGAGTCCCTCTGCTTTTCCACTTAAGACACCATTTTTTTGAAGTCAGATATCTCAGTGAGGTGACTGAGTTTGAGTAGCATAATTGCACAACACTCCCTTTTCCCCATCTTTCCATATTGCTGACCTAAAAGGGCTCAAGCCCAACACTTCTCTCCACAGCAGCCAGAGTTATGCTGTGTGGGGATGTGTAAGAGGCAGGAGAAGTGTGAAGCAGAATCATGAAGACACATCGGGGTACGCTCCGTGCCAGTGGGCCAGCTGCTGTATAATGCACACAGCAGCATGTCCTACCTGTGGCAGAGATGAGAGCCTATCTTTACACCCAAACGTGCAGTTCCCCAATCTGCAGGGAAAAGTCTAAGCAGATTCAATTTGCATTGATTTCTAGGGTCAGGAGACTTTTCGGTCAAGTTCCAATATATATGAGATGCATAATCAATACCAGTGTTAAACTGCCACCCATAGCCATTTGCAGGGATATTCTTCTTTGATTTTCTGACTTGCTCATATAATGGCATGCGTGTCTTAAGAGATTAGAAATGGGAAGAATACCTGTGTAGATGTTTTTGATGAATAGGATCTTCAGTAGAAATTTAATAACCTCAGATGTAAAATATTGATCTTGTTATACTTGCTCTTATAAATTCCTTTCAACTGTGATTTTTTTTTAGTTGCAATTACATGGAAAGACAAACACAGTCTTAGCACCTGTAATCTAATGTGTGACATGATGCAATATACAGTTTGTAGGCCTGAAGGTTTGGAACTTGAATGTTATTTAGAGAGAGAACATGATTGGAACTATGGTAGAACGGTGTATTTTTACACAGAAGTGGAGCCAAAGGGAAAGAATTCACGACATGTTTCATACCATACACCTTGTAAGTAGCTAAAGAAATCAAGTACATTGATGAATTTTAGCAAAGGTATTGACAGCAACACTAAAAAAAAAAAGTTGAGCACTCTGGATTATAGATATTATTCAAGCATATGAGCATAATAACATCCTACATAATTGGTAATAAAAGGCGCTGTTAAGCAATGTTACATTCCAGACTTTCATTGCTAAGTCTTGGTCTGCAAAGAGAAATCTGGTCTGTGTGCATGTCTGAGAGTGTGTGACTGGATTAAGGCAATACTTGAAACAATGGAGAGTACTTTCTGTGGTGGAAGTATGATAGAGCTTTTACTGTTAAAGCAGTGGAAGTGTTCTCTTGGTGTTCTCTTTGTTTGTTATTTACTGCATTGTGGATTGTAACCATTTTAGGCCTCTTCTGTAGAAGTTTCCTGGCTAAGTTTGATCATCTTTCTCGCAAGCTTTTCCAGTACCCAAGTCCAGACTGTATTGTTAGCACCTTTTTATACTTTGGTACTCTGAGGAAAAGTTTGGTGGTGAGGGTGCTGCAAGACTGTTCTAGTTTCTTGGGTTTTGAGAGTGCCAAAGGTTTGGGATGCCTTAGCATTTTCTTAGTACCTGTAAATCACCCTTAACAAACTAGCTTACAATATAATCTCAATTGAACAAGTAATTTTAAAATTCTAACTATAGAGCACATATTTACAACTTTGTGGAGCTAATGCTATTCTTCTCTCTTTCTAATCTACTCAAAGTCTGTCCTACTGTATATCATCTGTCTAATAATCTGTTTGTAATGCAAGAATAAAGGTTTCTTTTTATAACAATTCTTAATTTACAACCAGAGGAAAAAAATCCTTTTGTACCCAGCACCGCTTGAGGTTCCATGCCAATTCAAATCTTAATTTCATCAATAATATCTTTAATTCCTAATATAATTCAGGGATGGCTTTAACTTTTTTCTCTATGTGATTCAAGAGTTGAGGCAACCAGTAAATATTAGAAGAACTGTAATTGTATGCTGAGATAAAACATTTTTTGTACTGTGATCAAAAGTCAGAAGAGTAATATGTCTTTCGATATACCCAGCATATTATTTCTTATAAAATACCCAAGATAAAGCTGAAGTTTAGGAGTGCAGACTTGAAGATGAGATTATTGCAATGCAACATTAGTGATTCTTGATGGAGCTAATGATGGAGTAACTTAGGCTGGAAGAGTCCTTTGGGGATCATATGATCAACTCTGAGCAAAGGAATCATAGTTCTGAAGTTAGATGGGGTTACTATGGGTCTTAATTGAACAAGTTTTGAGTGTCTCCAAGAAACTGAGATTCCTCAGTTACTCTGGCACCCTGTTCCAATGTTTCCAGCTTTCCATCTGCTGCAAAAGCAGATCATGATGATGGGATTTCTGAGGTGATGATTTTCTGAGATGACTAGCTCCTCACTCTACAAAGGTACATTTTATTAAAGGAAACTAGGCTACAGCTGCCAGCAGTGATGGCTCTAATGCTGTTGGCCAGTGAGCAGCTTCCTAGCCCTGTGTGTTATGGTGCCAGGCTTGAAGCTGGCATGTCTGTCATCACACTTGGTGCAAGAGAGAAGTAACGGTCAGATTTTAGCAAGGGGTGAAGATGCATGATGAGGTGAAGATGGATGGATGGATGGATGCCACTGTTTTCTGCTGAGCTACAGCGCAGCCTGGACATTCTACCATACTGTGCTGACTGGACACTGGTGGAAACTGAGCTACCCTATTTCACTAATCCACTTTTACTTCCTAGTCTTTGATTTATGGTAAATTCATTTTGCTTCTACTTTCCATGCCTACGAACTGGTTTAATAAAAGATTTTACCATTACCTGCAAATTGTCTTGCATTATAACAGGGACTGGCTGAGCTGATTGATTCCGCCCCCCCCGCCATGGCAGCCCTCGTGGTGCAGTGTTTTGTGCTGGGAGCTAGAAGGGTGTTGATAACACACCCGTGTTGTGACTACTGCTGAGCAGTGCTCGCACAGCACCACGGCTCTTCCCAACATTTTCCCCCTCAGTGGGATGGGGTGGGCAAGATCCCACAACCAGGACAGCCGACCCAAGCTGACCAAAGGGATATTCCATACCATATGATGTCTGCTCAACTATAAAACTAGGAAAAAGGAGGAGGAGTGGGGGCCTTTCCTTTGTCCTCCAGAGCAACTGCTATGTGTCATTCCCCTGCTGATGGGAAGTAGAGAATAAATCTTTCTTTTGGTTTACTTCTGTGCATGGATTTTGCTTAGCTTCACTTCGTTTTCATTACACTGCTTTTGCTTTACCCACGAGGGGTTTTGGTTTTGTTTGGTTTTTTTTTTCCATCTTATTTTCCTTCCCCTTTTTGCTCTGCTGAGGAGGGAGAGGAAATGGCAGGGGGGTGATAGAGCGCCTTGGTGGGCTCCTGGTGCTCAGCCAAGGGTAACCCACCACACATGAACTTAATCAGAGTCATAGAACAGTTTAGATTGGGATAGAACTCATCTGATCTAAAGCCCTAGTCAAAGCATGTTCATTTTTAAGCAGTTTTTAGAAGCATACTACATTTGGACACTAAAAATAAGTATCTGTATGTTTTCCTTCTGCATTAAAAAAAAAGTAGAACTCCTATAGTAAAACTGTATAATCAGCTAGTATAACAGAAGATGCTTTGACCAAGCTCATGAACTAAATCAGGTAAATAGAGTGAACAGAGCTATGAATCCAAGCATCTGTTGATGCTGTCTTCTATAATCACGCCCTTGTTAGTAATTATGAAGATCTCTCTTTAACCCAAATGGATAGGATCGCTATTGATCTATTTTAACTAAGTCTATCATTAATAACACAAAGCTGTTAACAGTGAGAGGGAAGTGGGGTTATTGATTTGTTGTTTGTTGTTTTTTGTGCTGTTGTTGTTGCAGATAACTAGTTTTAACTCATGAGTGGAAAACAGAGGTAACTCTTTAAGAAAAGCTCTGTTTAGTTTTCTACTTTTGTCCCATTCCTGTAGCTAAGTTGAAAATTGTCACAGGAAGAAGCTGTTTACTTTATTTTTACTATGTGAACTCTGAACAGAGATATAACTTCTATTCATAGAGTACAGAAACTGTAAACAAAGCAGCTCAGACAGGCACGTCATACTGATGCGTCTGCAGATGGCAACTCCTGAAAGCCTGGGGGCATGGGAGAATATTGAATCTAACTTGAAATGCGTTTACTCAGATCCTTGTTATAGAGGTTCCTGCAACCTGTTTGTAGTCAGTGTTGCTGCTGTCCCTTGTTTGCGAGAGCAGAGGAGTGTGAGAGGTTGAGGAAGAGCATGCCCTTGCTCTGAAAATGAGCAGAGGCAGCGGGCAGTGAGGCTCAGTTTCTCCTGACCGCTCTTTGCAGTAATTGGAAAGAAAGAAGCAGCAGAAGCAGCATGCTGATTCTCAGCAGCCTCACTGACAAATTCCATTGACAATTCAGTAGTCAGGGATTTTCAGCTTTGATTCCTTAATGAGTGCCTTACCAGTGCCAATATGGAAAGCATCAATAATATGGCCACCTGGATTTCAAGTGTAGGTCATCTGCCTTTTGGTTGCAGTTCTCTGCAGCCTGTCCTCTGAGTTACCATATTGCAAAGTATGAAAAAATTTCATTGGGAAATATGACATGATACTGTACTTTACCTGCTTTATTGGCTTAATGTTGTTTTACTCAACATTTCCTTTAGTAGTGATGTTTGCCATTTGTGGGAAGGTATCTTTTTAGGCTTTAGTAGTTTCCAGCAACATTGCTAAACTGCTTTTACTGATTTTTACTATTTTATATTTTGGTGTCTATATATGAAAATAGTTGTCAAAAAGTAATCAGGATGTAAATCTAATTGACATCGTATTTCTTTGATAAAACTCTGAAGTTCTCTTTCAATTGTTTATAACTATATATGCACAAAGAAACTTAATTTCTTTTGGCTTTTCTTGTCTTTGTAATAGGCTTACTGTGAAGTATTCTGAAATGTGTTACCTAGAGCCATAAATTTTCTGCTAAATATCTGGATAATAAAAGGACAGTCAAATTTTGGGAAATTTTTTAATGGTTTTACATGTATGTGTGCTTCCTTCCACTTTTCCTCCCTTTTACTGTTTTTTTGTTTTTTGGTTTTTTTTTTTTGCTGGATGAATGGCTTTTATTCATGTTTTCTGAAGCTTTAGTTTATTGAAGCGTTTGGGCACAGAGAAAAGCATAGAACTATTACAGCAGGAACTAATGCATACACATTGCACTGCCTGTGCCCAAATACATTTTAAAAAACTTCTAGCATTTCTAGTGACTGTGTATAAGTATGTGATAAATACGCAATGTATATTTTCTATGTTTTCCAACACCTTTTTTGCGTAATGTTCTTTCTCTGCTCCATTCTCAGTTACACTATCAAAAAATAAGCAACAGTATAGAAATTTCAATAAGATAGTTGGAAAATGTAAATTTTGTCTACATTTCCTTGTACTGACCAATTTGGCATCCTCACTTTTATTTATTGCAAATGACTTAGCATTATGGGGATAATACTGATGATGGCATAGTCTTCTGCAGTTAGAGTAAATGAAGGGTATTCGGTAGTAAGTAGTTGGTAGGAGACTTAATTCTGCGTTTACTTTTCTAATGGCATTGTAGCATTTCACCTGGAAACACAGAATCACAGAACGGTAGGGGTTGAAAGGGACCTCTAGAGATCATCTAGTCCAACCCCCCCTGCCAAAGCAGGTTCATACAGAGAAGGTCACACAGGAACATGTCCAAACAGGTCTTGAAAGTCTTCAGAGAAGGAGACTTCAACACAGGCACTGCCAGACCAAGTCAGCTCTTGGATTTCTATAGTCTCACATGCTACCCTTGAGAGTGGCAAATAGGTTACGAGGCGGGCCAGATAACATAATTCACCTAGAGTTTACATTTATGGGATGAAGAAAATGTTATTAATAATAGTTCATGATGTACTTGGGACAGAGGGATTCTACTTACACACTGAAGCATGAGATTTAATTGGTCTTACATTATTGTCTTTGCTTACAAAGCTGCCACTTGTTTATCATCAGAAAATTATCCAAGCCTTTTAAAAAGCAGCATTAATATTTGTCTCAATGAACTTTCACAGCAGTCACCTCCATAAATTAATTAAACACTGCCTTGAAAAAATGGCATCTTTTTGCAGGGAAAAGTTTAGTATCATTTCATAGAAGCAGATTTTTGATACTCAGGGAATAAAGTTCAAAAGAAATGGGATAGTTTTTGTTATGCCCTTCATTATTTTATTATACATTTTCAGTGATAAATTAATTGGCTGATACATATATTAAGTGAGCTTCCTCCTTCCAAAGCTCTCAGCCCCTAACCTTCTTTTACACCATTTCAGTCCAAAATTAAATATGTAATAAGCTATAAATGTTAGTAGACTTATGATCTATCTTAAGTAACTCTATTATCGATAGTATATTTATGATGTCTAATGCATGTTTTTCTAAAGCTAAAACTTTAAAGTTAACTTCAGTCAAATTTAGCAAAACTGCTGAGTTAATTAACTTTATCTTAAATGTCTCATGTTTGCAGATGCTGAAGTTTTCAGGTCGTGAATATTTTTGGTTTTCTAATGTTGGTATTTGTTTCAATTTATGAGACAAGATGTAGATTATATTGAATAGCTATTTAAGGTTCCTGATATTAATTATAATGCATCCTATGCAATATTTTCAGATTAAAGATGAAGGGATAGCTTTTTATGAAAGCTTCCGTTTCATACAGTGAAAGACTGTAGGCTGTAACTAGATCCACAAAGAGAACTGAGCCCAAAACACGACTGAATCCAAAACCTAGCAATGCAAAGAAGTTAGTTTCAGCTGCATCAGTTGCTTCATCTGACTCACCATGCAGCTGGAAATATTCTGATCCTGGCATGAAAAGGGGGAGGTGTAAGTGGTTGGGGGATGGAGAGAGGTGAGGACAGGAACATTCACTCTAGATTTATGATCACTTAATTCAAAATGTGATTGTGATCTAAATAAATCTGTATGTCTTTCTAAAATTTTACAGTTCAAGTATAAAAAGGCTTAACGTTGAAAAATGTGTCATGTCAAGATGATTATCTTCTGATATTTAATTCTCTTCATTACTATTATACTGTTATGTCCTTAATGTCTTCTCCAGTGCTCTGAACTTCATGTTTTGAATTTACTTGGGATTATTGTTAATACAGTTTTTCATGGACTTTTGATGACTGTACACTCAGCCTGGCATTAAGCTTGAAGAGGACCTACATCTATCTGTCATGCATACTCACATATATATATGTGTATAAGTGTGTGTGTGTGTATATATATATAAAAAATAAAAGACCCTGTATTCCTCAGTGGCAGATGGTTTACTCCTTTCAAAAACATAGAATAGCATAGAATAATATAGTTTTCTATACTTGAATGAACTATGCGGCTTTTAGAAACATAATTCCCTGATAAAGCTACATTCTGCTTCTCAATACATCCCCGAATTTTAGGGTTAAAGTGTGAAACGGCATGTGGGAGTTTTGGGAGGAAAAGCATGGCATTGACAGCCAGCCATCACCCTCCTGGAAGTTCCTTTCTAGTTGAACTGATTCTCAACATACTGATGTAAACAATAGATCAGCCATGCAGGACACCTGTCAAGAGCCAGACCATGTTATGGCTGCTTGCTCTGCTTCTTCAGAGATATATGTATGTATGTATTTATTTATTTATTCATTCTTACTGAATTAACTTCAGGAGGTAGCTATTTGCTGTGACAGTACTGGTTGCATGTTGATTCCTGGATCTTATGATTAGTCGCTTTGTTTGGGTACCAAGTTTTGAAGAAATTGTTTTTATTTGTTGTGAATACTGTCACAGATAAAATTTCTTGGTTATTTTATTTTAGCAATGATTTACATTATACAATAATCATCCATCTGAGATCATAAGTATATAATGATATGTACACGTGACTACTGACAATTGCTGCATTAGGGGATGCTGAAAAATGCAATTTCATCTAGCCTAGGTTGATATCAGATTGTACAGATCATTCTAGGGCTGTTTTCTTTTCTTTTTTTTT
>VZZY01017201.1:0-23894 GCA_013400335.1 Eurystomus gularis
AAGTATTTCATTTTTGTCAAGCCATCAACTTGCCATCCTTTTGCTACTTCAAGTTTTTCAGAATCACATAAGCAAGTGAGTTCCTTTGTACTTGAGATAATGCATAAATATTTAATTTTAAATAGAAAATATTAACTACAATTAGCTTAAAAAAAGGGGGAAGTTAAAATGTATCTGACAATGAATGCTCCTACTTTTGTTTCTAGTTGTCTCCTAGTCATTGATTACAAAAAAAAAGGAGATATGTGATCCTAAAGATATATGCAGTCTAAATGAAAAGAATAAGCTCTAAGTGTAGTGGGTAACATTATGGAAAATAGAAAAAAAGAGTAACCTTCCACAACTCCATGATTTAAACTCCTTATACTCTAAAAGCAAAACAAATACTTCTTCAGTTTTTCTAATTTGTGCAATTTCATTTGAAATGTGATAATTGCTCACAAATTTTTTTTAGCTCAAGTACTCTTATGAATAATTTTAATTATATCCCTTTTTTTTCTTCTGCTATATCCCAACCTACTGATCAAAATATGATGTAGGCTTCTAACTAAAGTTTATCTTTGTAAGAAGAAACTAAACTTCTCCTCTGAGCTCATACTGTCTTCTAAATACTTCAGCCAATCCAATATTGATCTGTAATCAGACCATAAAAGGAAAAGGTAAATGACATAAATGAACATTTTCTCATATCCACTGAAAAAAAAGAAAGATCTACAAAATCATACAATATAGTTGATAAGAAATGTGTGTATAAAGCATCTTGGAAGTCAGTTATGTGATGAGTGGTAAATGACTATACCAGTAGGCTAATTAAAACATTTTAATTAAACAAAACAATAAATTTGAACACCTTCCAAACCCTGGTCTGTGAAGCCAAACCAGAAGAGATAATTATACACAGTACACATCCTTTACAGCTTATTTTGACAGACTGTAAAGCGGGACTTGTTAAAACAATGACTTTACCCTCACACCAATAAGCTCCAGTGGATCTACAGGCCACAACATGTGTAGAGTAATTCTTCTGTCGGTCAGTATAAAGTATTGATTTGTCATGTTCCTTTCACTTTATATAGTATGTATCAATGTACTCCATGATTTCTGAGAGACTTGTGATGTGGGGACATAGTTTGTGGTGTCATATGGTACTGTGTAAAAGTCTACTTAACTCCTAATTTGGCAAATATTCCCACCCCCACACATGTGAACAGCAGTTTTTGTGTAAGAAAATTGTACTTCTATTGTGCACATGTGAATCTTTCCCGCTCTTTTCCAAGTTCCACACAGAGTAAAAAGCCTCTGAAATCTGGGTGGTGAAGCTGTGTTTCAAAAGACAAGCAGAGACTGCCCTTTATTATTGTTGGAAAATACATAATAATATAGGGAAACCAAAGCAGGATAAATTCTCCCCTCTCAAGCATACACAGAACTCCCATTGACGTCAAAAGGTTTTTTTGCATTATATATCTAATGGAAAAATATGGCACATTGTGTCAGCTCACTGCACTGAAATTCAGACTGCATAAGTCCTTAGGGACAGAGAGGAGGAATGCCTCACAAAACCTACAAATGTGAAAGATCACTGAAGTTCATATTTCACATGAACAATTTATAAACTCTTTGCCTAAAATGAACTTAACTACCAATTTGCAATTAAACATCAACTAGCAAATTACTTCCAAAAAAATGTAGGTATCCTGAAGATGTTATGTGATTCTTATTTTTCTTTAGTTAATATGCATTAGAAAACCCTCCACCCCTTTCATGTATATCATCTTTACTTTGTTCTGAGTGGTGCAGGAGAAGTGGGAGAGGTTGAGGCTAAAACAGGTCACAGTCTCATAATTCTGTAGATTTCAAAAATCCTACTGACATGCAAAATACTGCATATACTTGGGTTCTGGATTCAGGAGATTTGTCTGAAAAATGTTCAAAGGTTACAGCAAATTAATATAACAAATGGAGGAAAGTTTTGGTTTTGACTCAATATGTTTATGGGCAGTGGAACTTGGTAAACCTAAATGTGGGCGGAAATACTCAACTCACTGCCAGAAGTAACGCTTGACACTGGCTCGCTCAGAGCTGAGGCCTTTTCTAGGAAAGGAGATTTCTCTCCTGTGAATAGGTATTATTGTTAAGTGGGAGAATCTCTATTTAAAAAGAAGGAGGCAGATTTGTAAAAAGATGTAGGCTTTCTTTCAGGCCTCTGACACAAGATGTAGTTCCCCACACAAACACATGATGCACTCTTAAGTGTGCAGAAACTTAGGTTTTGTCCAGTAAGTCCTTATGGGTGTCTAAAATTCTTACCACAGCTGTGCCCAGAAGTGCCTCATAATGGCTACCAACAAAGAGCTCTAAATATTGCTTTAGGATCTATAAATCAGGTACCTGATTTCTTATCCCTTCTAATCCATACTTAGTCATACATATCTGTGTTGCACAAAACAAGGGAGGGAAATGCAAACACGTTAGAGCCACTACATCCCATGACACTAAGGGAATAGCTGTATTTTTAAGTGTACTGTCAGATATTATGTATCCAGAATGGTAAATGTAATTACCACCTTTATTTTTAATAATTCATTTCCATGTCCTTAGTGAATATTTTCACCAGTGTGCTACAAGGTTAATGGTAGAAGTACACTCATATAATATAAGATAGAAATGGAATATGAAATAAAAATTAAAGACAATTTTTGGATTTGTGAATTTCTGTTATGCATACAATAAAAATAATTCTGGGCATATGAATTCTTTTAAAAACAAACTTTTCCTCAATGTTTCCATTGATCTGCTCATAACAAACTTACTTTTGCAGATCTGATTTTTGGAGCATAATTCTCCTATGAAAATGGGCTTAGTATGTTTAAAAAGTGGGTTTTCTAGCAGTATAATGATGTGGTCAGATAAACTGTCCCTACAAACCTTGCTTTTTATCCTTAAGATAAAAATGTTCATGTTACAATTCATAGATGCCTGAGTAGCCATGGAATGCTTTTAACTGTTCTCCAAAAGGTGACCTTAGGAAACCACAATGCACATGTTAGTGAACCCGCTCCTCTACTGAAAATATGCTCACACAATGTAAGGGAGATTAACTACCCCTGTCTTAAAGCATCAGAACTACAGTCCTGTTTGCTCTACCCACTAATTCCAAAGGAAGCCTAAACTTTCAACACAAAGTGTGGATTACATAGAACAGCTATGCATATTAAGTTCCCTCTGCAATCTATGAAGGCAGTAAAAGAGTTATTTTGGAGTTGTTCATTTTTTTGTTTGATTGGTTTGGTTTTGGTGTTGTTTGGGGTTTTTTGTTTGGAGTTTGTTAGTTTTTAAGGGGTTTTGGTTTGGTTTTTTGCTTGTCATTTTTTTTTTTTTCTGTTTGGTTGGGTTTTTGTTGGTTGGTTTGTTTGTTTGTTTTTCCTTTTTTTTTTTTAACAAGTAAGCTGTCAAAATACCTAGCTGTGTAACTTCTCACAGTAACTTCCATCAGGACCTTGGTCAGCTCTCTGAAAAAGGTCTCCCTCGAGCATCACGCTGGATAAAAGCTGGACATTAAGGAAATGGGAACAAGTGTGTGCCATCTACCATATTCTATTCATTAGGCCCAACAATGGGAAAGGGACAGTGGTTTACTGTCTGGATCAGGCACCTCCTCCCATTTAAAAGCCTTTCATGAGGGCCAAATTGCTAATTACCTGGAGATCTAGCAGAGACCAGCTATAGACAGACCAGCTGGGAAGCTCTGCCTGCCAGAACAGCCAGACAGCCCTGCTGCTTTTGTCCAGCTGGCTTGGGCAATAATGACTGAGTTTGGCACAACAGACAAAAGGCTGAAAGCATGCCACCAAGTTTAAAAGGCCAATTACCAAGAGATCGTTATCTTGAGCCTAGAGGGTCAGAAATTATGTAACTTACAAAATTTGAAGCTCTGAATGGTCTAATAACATACCTCTTGACCCAGAAACAGACATATAGTCAGGAGAATTATAGGGCTTTAAAATTTATTTAATTAATAAAGTAATATATTTAACTGCACTGCCTTTGTTTTGATTCATCAATGTCCTTATGAACTGCTGAGTAAATTGCTTATTTTTTAAACTATCACTAAGCCCACGGCATACTTGAGAATTAATACCTCTCTGCCTGCATAAGACTACTTTTCTGTTCTTTTTAGAATTCATAATCTAAATTTAATATTTATTTCTGGATTAAAAAAAAAAACCAAAACAAACAAATAAAACCCCCAAAAAAACAACAACCCAAAATATAAACCTACCACTTAGAGTCATGAACCATTATGGCATGAGCCATAATATGCCTTTATATGGCAGCTATAAAATTAAAGGAACAATGAGCAATTTTATATTATGAAAGAAAATATCTCCTTTCAGCAGTAAAATTTCAACAAACTAAAATAATGAAATATCTCTTATGTCATTTAAAAAAAAAATATTTTCAGAAGAGATGAAAAGCAAAGAAAAAGATTGTTTAAAAAATGCTTAGGCTGGAGGATCTAACAACATTTTAATCCATGTAGACATGAATTATTCCATGTTGTTCTAGTTGTGTTCCCTTAAAAACCTCCATTGAAGAGAACTGATTTCCTCGTGGTGCTGATTATCTGAATTAGTTGCAAAATCAGGGGCTAAGTTTACAACTGATTATTTACTCCAGATACGGAGATGTAAGTAAAGAAATAAATAGAGTTTAAAGAACAGAATGATTCAGATCTCTTTTTTTGCATGGATCTTAGAGAAAGTAATCAGTATGGTTTTTCTTGCCTTCTACACGCACACAGAATTTAGGAGAGTGCTAAAAAAACCAATCATTCATTTTCTTATAATAGAAATGGGACATCACAAGGTATTGCCATATTAGCCAAAAACCTCATTGAATATTATGAGAAACTTACTGCACTTTCTTGGAAGATGTTACTTTGGACAAAGACTGGTTAGTTCTATTTCTGTTGTTTCAGTTTGTTTTACCTTTACCAAGGTTTTCTACACATCTGAAACTCAGTAGCATCTGCCACAGGTTTTCTTGTGATATGCACAGCTGTTCACTAGGACTGAAACCAGCAAACTCCATTTCTAAAGTGGGAACTAACATAAGCAAGATTTTGGCAATAGAATATCAATACAAGATTTGAACTGGGCACTAAGAATACATTTTTCTAACTAACAGGGATGTTATTCTATGAAGAACCTTCCTTAGAAGGGACTATTTCTTTTTATGGTAATAACATATATTTTTGTATCCAGAATCCAGGGGAAGAAGTAAACAGTTTGTCCATTTAAATGGTCAGCTTTAGAAGAAAAATATGCATAATTTCTTCAGTAGCAGGGAAAGGGCAAGTGGTCATTAAAGAAAAGCCAGAAAGCTGCGGAGAGATCAGCAGGGTCATTTATGCAAATTCTGCAACCCCATTTAAGTTGATTTGGTTGCTTTATTTGCCCCTGAGGCCCCACCCATCATATGAATTTGCTCATCTGTTCGAAAAACAGAATGCCTGCTAACCACTTTCCTGTGCTTTGATGCATTTGTTTCCAAAGTATTTCTTTTAAATTGAGTGAGAATTAAACTTAATGCACATAGTTCCATAACAACATTCCTTGTAATGAGACCCATCTTTTAATGGAAACTATTTCCCTACTAAATTAAAAACATACAAACTGTAAAGCACATATATAAGCATATAAAAAATAAAAAACCCCTTCATTTATTCATTTCACTAAACAATGTGATGATACACACTAAAATGAAACACACACACACACAAAAGAAGTCATATCCCCACTAGCGTATATATGTCTCTCTGAAAAAGGAGAAATGTTGAAAAAGCTATTCCCAGTTGTAGTGGGCTGAGCTGATTTTCCCCATGGCAGCCCTCATGGTGCCGGGTTTTGTGCTGGGAGCTAGAAGGGTGTTAATAACACACCCGTGTTGTGACTACTGCTGAGCAGTGCTTGCACAGCACCAAGGCTCTTCCCAACATTCCCCCCACAGTGGGATGGGGTGAGCAAGATCTTGGGAGGGGACATAAGCCGTACAGCTGACCCAAACTGACCAAAGGGGTATTCCATACCCTATGACATCTGCTCAACTATAAAGCTACGGAAAAGAAGGAGTGGTGGCCATTGCTTCGCTTTGTTATCATTAAACTGCTTTTGCTTTACACACAAGGGTTTTTTTTTTCCATCTTATTTTCTTTCCCCTTTTTGCTCTTTTCCAAGTTCCACACAGAGTAAAAAGCCTCTGGGATGATAGAGCAGCTTGGTGGACTCCTGGTGCTCAGCCAAGGTTAACCCACCATACCAGTTAAACAGGGAAACAAGGAATAATATCTATTCAGTGTTAATCTCACTCGCTAACAACAATTATTTTAATCTCACTTGCATTTAAATTCCATTAAAGAACTGAACAGCTTTTCCTTTTTTTTTTCATTTTTTAAATTTTATTTTATTCTGGAAATGATTATATGATAAGTCCTAAGAAACCACAGAATAAGAATAAGAATAAAGCCAAACATTTGGGGGGGTTAATTTTTCAAATATTTAAAAGCTTGACTACATTTTCTTTTAAAATGTTGGAGTTCTATCCAGTAGTACACAAGCTGTGATCAACAGGTAACAACAACCTAGAGAGACCCAAAATGTCCAAAGCAGAATTATGTATGTTGGCTATTAAACACCTTTTATTTACTTTCTAAGGATATTATATGTATGACTATAGGTGCACGTCAAAATTAATGTTTGAAAAGATATTCTAGTCTAAATCAATGGAAAAAGAAACTGAGGTAATAAATTATAAAGATCTTTTAAAATTACATTTTAAGCAAAACACAAGATTATGGTTTAATGGCAAGAAAACCCCACAAGCTTTCTTGCTTATTTTTATTTTTACATAGATGTCTTGAAATATAAGATATAGGCCACACAACACAAAATGTGTCAGACCCAGAAGAAGTGTGCTAGATTTCATTAAGCATAAGCTGTCTAAATTGTGTGCTAAGAATAAAGTCTTATTGTCAAAGGGAAAGTTCAAAAGGAAAACACACAACTGAAAATTATATAAAGAATATTTATAACCATAGTGGAAGATCACAGTCACAACAACTAATCTAAAAAATATTCCAGGCTGGTTTATTCCATACAGTGTTCTTCAAAAGCATTATGTGTCAAATTTATTCTATAGTTCATAAAAGCCATCTGTCAATTCTTTCATGACGACATTTTTGCTGTTACTCTGTTCAGAGGCACAGGGAGTCCAAAAAGATGAATTCTCTTGTATCCTGCTGACCAAACACCATGTATTCTGTGGCTGGTTTTACCCATCACTAACTAAGCTCCATAATTTACCTATTGACTCATTTTGCTCAGCGCAATTTCTGCCAAAAACACTATCGTTTCTCCTGTCACCGACACGAAGAAATAGTCTGTGACTGTCCAGATTTCTTGTTCCATGCCATTTAGGTAAAAATCTGTCTTTTTGTTCCTTTATAAAAGCTGAAAAAAAAAACACAAAAGTAAACCAATCACCAGTTCTTGTTGGTCCTAAATTCCTCCTGTCACAAGATATTTTTTCAAGAAAAACAACATTGCTCCAAGAACAAAAAGGAAGAAATTCAATCTATTTTTTAACCAACCCTATAAGCCTCTAAACATAACTTGTCATCACATTCATGTAAACTTAATTCAAAATGTTCCACAAATCAAGATGGTAAATTATTGTAGAAGGAGAAACTAAAGATATGCAAAAAATGAACAGTTATTTGGAAAAGATTTTCAAGAAATAGATAATCAGATAAACATAACCAACAGTTTATGAGTGTACCTACATTACATTTTTATTTGCTTCAGGAGTGTGATCTTGAAGCAAATATTCCAATTGTCCCTATTTATCATGTTTTGGTTCATATCATAGAGCACTCCTGAAACACATGAACTGAATTTTGGATGAAATAAACTCAGAGGATGAATTCCAATTGCCTGAAGTAAAACATTTAAGGTATGCTGCAGTATGAACACCAGGTTCTCAATAGGAACAATTTCACTCTACACATCCACAATTCTAGGCTCACACTGATTCTTTGAGTTGACATAGTCCATCAGCAACTGAAAATCCCTGAAGCAAGAGCAATGAAACAATGCAGTTTCCCACAGTTCTTTCTTTGCTGGAAAATTCTGTCCTGATGAAAATTAGCAGGTTTGGACACTTTTCTTGACAACTTCTGGAAATTCTGAATATGCATAATCATAGAATGGCTTAGGTTGGAAGGGACCCTAGAGATCATCTAATCCAACCTCCTTGCTATGGGCAGGGACGCCTTTCAGCTAGAGTAGGTTGCTCAAGGCCTCATCCAACCTGGCCTTTAACACCTCCAGGGAGGGGACATCCACAGCCTCTCAGGGCAATCTATTCCAGAGTCTTGCCACCATCATACTGAAGAAAATCTTCCTAAGGTCTAGTCTAAACCTACTCTCCTTCAATTTAAAACCTTTTCCTCTTGTCCTGTTGCTGGACACTCTTGTGAAAAGTCCNCAACAGATCTACGTCCCTTTTATGGTGGGGACACAAGAACTGGACACAGTATTTCAGGTGGGGCCTCACAAGAGCAGAGTAAAGGGGAAAAATCACCTCACTTGACGTTCTGGCCACACTCCTCCTGATGCATTCCAGGATACGACTGGCCCTCTGGGCTGCATGAGTGCACTGCCCACTCATACACAGATAAATGCATAATACATTTACAAGAAATGTTATACACATAGCATTCATCAGATCTCCTGAACACTTGTCACATAGTGTGTCAAGACACATCAGATGTACTACAAACACACATGTGTTTCTAGTAAGGAACTCCTTACAAATAGGTATAATAAAGGATTTCCTGAATAGACATTCAGAAAAGTAACAGTTAAATTGCAGGGAAAAAAAGTGAAAAACAAAAGGAAGTTTGAATGAACCATGCTTTCTTAAAGTTTAAAATGTCTGAACCTCAAGGGAAAAAAAGAAGAGAAAGAAAAATGAATATAGAAAAGTTAATTTTCTCAAAAGGGATATACTCTATCTTTGGCATGCACAGTGACACAAATTTGAAATGAACAGTTTATTTGGAAGAAAAGTAGATGGTAAGCAAATTATTAATTTAATAAGAACAAATTAAAAAATATTTTAATTGTTACAGAGTATTGCAGTTCATAACATTTGCTAGCCACAAGGTGCAAAAGAGAGCAAACTATGAACATTTATTAGAATTACTATCCCTCTTTAATGTTCTTCAGAAACACTGGGTTCTATTTTCCTTACCTCCTACTGCAACATAAAACCGGTATTATAGTTATTGGCTAGTAACATACCCGAATTTCAAAGATTTGGGGTACATTATCCATTATTAGATCTATCAAAAAAGCAGGTGTACTTAAAGAATTACTTCAATGTGCTTTTATTTAGATCTTTAAGAAGCTGATTTAATTATCCAAGTAAATAGTCATAATGTTTCAAACCCTAAATATTACTTATGCACGCCTTAGACTTAACTATACAGTTGAGCTTGCTATTCTATATGTAAATGTCTGAATGTGTATACTATTTGATAACAAATCATTTAACAGGCTCAGGTTGAGCCCAGGGCTCAGTTTTAAGGTCAGTACTCTTTAATGTTTTTACAAATTATGTGGATGCATGAATCAAATGTACATTAAGTAAGATTGCCGATGATGTTAAACTGGCAGGAGCTGTGGACTCTCTTGAGGGTAGGGAGGCCTTACAGAGAGATCCGGATAGACTAGAAGCTGGACAATAACCAGGTGTATGAAATTTAACAAGAGCAAGTGTAGGATTCTCCACCTGGGATGGGGCAATCCTGGTTAAACATACAAATTGGGGCATAATAGTCTGGAAATCAGTCACCTGGAAAGAGACCTAGGGGGTTGTGCTGATGGTGAGTTGAGTATGAGCCAACAGTGTGCCCTGGTAGACAAAAGGGCCAACTATATCCTGGGGTGCACAAGAACAGCATGGCTAGCCAGTCAAGTGAGATGATTGTCCCACTCTACACTGCACTGCACTGGTGCAGTCCCACCTCGAGTGCTGTGTGCAGTTTTGGGTGCCTTAATATAAGGGCACCAAACTACTAGAGTGAGTCCAAAGGAGGGTGACCAAGATGGTGAGAGGCATCAAGAGCTAGACCTCTGAGGAGTGGCTGATGTCACTTGGTTTGTTTAGCCTGGAGAAGAGAAGGCTGAGAAATCTATTAGAGTTCAAGGAGCATCTGGGTGATGCTCTTAGTCATATGGCTTGGTTTTAGGTAGTCCTGCAAGGATCAGGGAGTTGGACTCAATAATTCTTATAGGTCCTTATGCAGTGAAGGTCAATATTTCAGATAAATGCTGCCTTTATAAACTAATAGTCAAAGAACAGGAAACAAATTATTTTCTTTCCATCTCAAATCAGAAGACTGGACCTGTTTGCTTTCAAAGTCACCTTGTTTTTGAGTGTCACAGAGGACAGTCAAAGGTATTTAAGTACTCTTAGCACTACAAACTTCCAAGTGTAAAATCATGGTGGAGGTATGAGATAATGTTTCCCTTTTCTTTTTGAAAATAGTGTGTGGCCTACTAAGCTTCATGGCAACAACAACAGAACACAATTTTTGAAAAAGTTTTGAAATGAATAAATGGTATAGGAAAAACGAATCCTGGCAGTTTGGCTGAAGAGAGCTGGCAGAACCTAACAAGCATGAAAAAATGCATATATTATATTTATAGCAGCAAATTCGATACAGTTTTGGAAGTAGAATTTTGAGTACTATTACTCATTTAGATTGATTTAAAGCTTTGGTTTTGACTGCAGTCGTCCAAACAAGATGGTTTGAATTTAAGTACTTGTCTGTATTCTGGTTTCATGCAGATTTCTAACAGCTGCTGGCATCATAGAACTTAGCCCTCTAAAATCCCTTTATTTAAAAGATTTTCAACATTTTTTTTTTTAAAGAAAACAGCAAATGAAAAAATACAACTATTGTATTTAAACAGACACAGCAAAAACTTTGTTACAATATTATGAACCATTAGAGAATGTAGCCTTAGATCCTTCCTCAGAATCCACTCAGATGGCTTTGGAGATCTTTTGATGATCATTGGTAATATTTTTTTGACAGTCCCAACTTCTATGTTAGGAGTGTTGTGTAGTAGTTAAAAGAATTGGTTCCCCTTGGTAGGGTGTTGTGTAGGGGAAATAGTTATTTCTTTCTCCTTTGAGGTCTAACCTATCTGTTGTCATCTGTGAATAAAAAAACCCACATTCTTGACCAGGTCATCAGACATAGGCTTAGCTGAAAAGGGGGCTTGTGTATCTGCTTTAGTTTACTATCTGATTTAGGTTAGTACATTCCACAGTCCATCATCAGCATATCGGAAGTTTTACGTCCACTGTGTTGCCCACTGGAAGATCACTTTTATAAAACTACTGTTAGTGACTTCAGCAAACCTTCATAGGGAGCTCTAGAAGTAATTATTAATCAAATGTAACTGGCTTTTGTTTTCTTATTGGCTTGACAAATATTGTGGTTGCTGAGCTCCAGTCTTACAATGATCTCTCCATAAAAATGTCTAAAAGAGGCAAGCTACATCACGCAAAGTCTAAGGACATCTAATTCCTTATAGACTACTGCTAAACAGGCACCTTTAGATCCTGGCTTCTATTGCATCTTTCAACAAAGCTGGCAAGTAAGCAGTGGGCACACATGCTTAAGAATCAAAGATCTCTTAGCTCACTCATGTATCCTACATGGCAGCCATTAGAGAGAAGTGACTTCAGGTGTGTACCATTATTAGCTATCTATACAAGTGACCCATGGGTGAGTAAGTCTGTGTTACATTAACATAAAGCCCTTGTTTCATCTTCTGTCTCTGATCTGCATTCCAATAGGTGCTTCTTTCTTGGAAGAGCAAGACAACAAAGAAAAATGAAAACATGAAAATCAAGCTGTGTCAGATTTTCCAAGATGTGGACACCTAGTAACTGTATACACATTTAAGATTTATGATACATTGCCTATTAACTTCCCCCTTGGAATATACATTTGACACATGTTTGTTACTCCTCCTGTTCCACATTTGGAAAATATAAGTTTGAGAATTATAATAGAGAGACCTCAAAAGCTAAACATTTCTCTCTATCATGTGGAAAAACTCACCTTCCAGGGCATTCCTTGACAATGAAATCCAGATCTTAGCATTCCCTAGCAAAAAACACAGCCTGTCTCAGAAAGACTAGAGAACAGGAGAGGACATAATTTGACAGAGTTAGGCTTGTTTAGATTCCTAGAAGTGCTTCTCTCTGATAAGTAAATACTCAAAACTTCAGCAATTAAAACTTCTCAGAAGTATAATTAAGTTTGTTCTAGTGGTTTGTATGAATAAAGTAAAAATTTCAAGTAAGCTCATTTAAAAATAAAACATTTTCATATTCTCCTGGAAATTCGGTCATAGTAATATGCTACTCTCAGAAAGTTGATGATACTGCAACAACCCAGAAGAGACCATTGTATCACAGAAAAATTAACTATCAACTATGTCAAGGTAAACAATAATACTTGCATAGGTTCTATAGGAGAAAAACCCCAAAATTATATTCAGGTATTATGGATAGAATAATTGTGGGTTTTAAGCTTTATCACTGTCATGGTTTAACTCCTACCAGCAACTGAACACCACACAGCCCCTGGCTCACACTTCCCCCCTGCCAGTGGGATGGGAAGAAGAATTGGAAAAAAAAGTAAAACTTGTGGATTGAGACAAGAACAGTTTAATAACTGAAAAAAAAATAACAGTAATAAAAAATACTATAATAATAGTTGTAATGAAAATGAATATAACAGAAAGGGAGAATAAAACTTGAGAAAAGGACAAGCAGTGCACAATGCGGTTGCTCACCACCTGCTGACAGATGCCTGAGCAGTGATTGGCCCTCCCCTGGCCAATTTCCCCTAGTTTATACACTGAACTTATGATGTCCTGTGGTACGGAGTATTGTTTTGGCTAATTCAGGTCAGCTGTCCTGGCTATGCTCCCCCCAGGCTTCTTGTGCTCCTGCACATTAGCAAAACATAGGAAGTTGAGGAGTCCTCGATTCCTTAGCAAAAGTTGAAAACATCAGTATATTACCAGCATTCTTACACTAAACCTAAACATTAACAAATAGGAACAAATTATTTAACAAAAAAGTCCTATTTTCTTTGGGAATCCTACATCATTCCTCTGTCTCAGACTGCTATGCAGTGCAAGGTCTGTCCGTAACTGATGTTGAAGCCAAGGGATGATAGTGAAATGCCATAGGAAGGATAATGATATCAATTATTTGATAGTAAAGGACTCTTCTCTCTGGTTACAGTAAAAGAAAGCATAGCCTCCTAATATCTCATGCATTTAACATATAAGAGAGTCCACTTCTTGGCACATGTACTTACATACACACAACTTGCTGCAAATCTAGAAAGTCTATCCTTGAAAACACAAGTGCAAATTTAGCCTTGTTTTTATCAGGCTTTTAGAGGAGTGGGTCATTTTATCCCTTCATGTCTGGCAACACCACCCTAACATTACTGAAAGCTGATACTCCTTCCTCCTCCACCAGAAATATTCTGATGTCCTTTTATCAATATGAGAGTTTCTTAGATTCACTTCCTTCTTTATGTCACCTAGTATATTTTATTATCTCCAATCTTTCTCCTTAATTCTTAACTCTTTCCATGAAGTGCCATCATTCTTCTTCCCACTTCAATGAAACCAAACTATGAAGCCAACTATAATGTAGCCAGCAGACAGGTTCAGCCTACATCTTATGTTGAAGCAGCCCAGTGAAACCTACATCCTGTTTGTCTTTTCAAGCCAGAAAGTTCCAAGATTCCAGGTTCTTGTTTCTTGCTATTCTAGAGATGGGTCATAACATCTTTGACTGGTTCAGCACAGTAACCAATTAGAGGAAGAAACAAAATGGAAGGCTAAGAGTATTATACTATTAGTGTTATACTAATATTCTTCTTCTGACTTCTACTTCCCCTCATTTCTTATTTTCCTCTAAACAGATCTGAAAACTGGAAAAACATCTGGTAAGAATACAACCATACTTTCATACAGATTTGTCTGCTAAAGTGAGAGACAAGGAATATAAATATTATTTTCCTATAAAGTTATTAAATACACTTAGATGTTATTTTTAAAAGTATTTTCATTTACAAACATTCTCTTTTTGTGTAATACTGTAAGAAAGCAAATAAATTAATCTTAAAATTTGTGTGAGTTCATTTTTGAAGAGTTAAAAAGTTATGATATATTATGTTATACCTGGTTGCACATTTATTCCATTTTCCTCATGGGACCAGCTTAGGTCCTCTTCTCTATGGCTAAGATCAGCTGTAAATTTCTTTTGTATGTAACTTTCCTCTTCTTAATACAAAATTTATATAATCTTCTATAGAACTACATGACATTAAGAAAGTGTACTTGTAAGTTTAAAGGAGGCTTCTTATTAATGATGTTGTTCCCGAGGCTGCCAGTGGTATCTCATTAACAGTCTTGTACTTGATTAATTAAAACAAAGCAGAAGTCATCCTCTTTCATTACTGTGAATCCCTTTTCAATGCAATATACTAGGATTGCAGATATTCCAAGATGAGGGAAGGCATGTCGTTCTTTCTCCCACTCTTTCCCCTCCTTCTCAAGTTTCAGACATCTGGACACTATGGATTTTTGCATGTTCTGCAATTGCTGGTTCTACTACCAACCCAGTAAGTCCTCACAATCTGTTTCTGCTTCTTATTCCTCACAGTATTTGATGACTGTTCCCATCTCTGCAAAGATTAAGTAGAGCAAAATGTTAAGTTGTCTACTATCAAGAACAGTATTGCTGTTATGAAAATGCTTAAATAATTGAAAACTTGAAAAGATAAAAGAAAAGGAGAGGTGTGTAAAGGAAGTGAAAGAAATAGATGTAGTGCAGAAGCAGCAAGAAAACTAGGGTTAGAGAAGGAAAAGACAGAGAAGGGGTTTTCTGTAAGCTTTGTCAGTAACACTTCACAAGTTAGCTACACGTAACACAACCCAAAATTTATTGTTATCACTTGAAAAAAAAAAATCAAAACTTGTACTGCAGTAAACTGAACTTTGACTGTCCTTACTACTGTCCTCTTCCCAAAATAAGATATACTCTCAGTATATCAGTTTTCAAACTCTGCTGGCTCTTCAGAGTCTACCTCCAGAGGCTGAACTCTGTAATCTCCTGTTTCTTTGTAGTGAAAACTATGTCTATGGCTACATTTAGCAACATCTCTTAGTTGCTTGGCAGCAGAAGGTAAATAGAACATTGTCTGTGTTTGGCCCTTTATGTTTGCCTTAGGAATCTGTCTCAAAATGCAGCTTAGAAAATTCTTGGGGTGCTGAATTCACACTGTCTTCCTCACAGATGTCTAGGAGTTCCAAAACTCTGTAAAGGTCAGGCCTTACTATCAGGAAACTTCTACTAGTTGCTTGCTAAAAGCCTTATCTTTTTGTTCCCATTGGAAGATCCTGTAACAGATTCCCAGCACATCATTTTTAGTGCAGCTTTCCACTATAGTCTTGGTCCAGAGATTACTGACAGCCTTTGCAGTTTCCTAGAGCTCTGAGCAGTTAAACAGCTCCTACACACAGTGCAAGGCTCCTTCCTCATCTTCCCCATCTATTCTTTCTAAACAACCTATAGACTTTCATAAGAGTCATGTGTGCTTTCCCACCAAGTCTTTGTGATTCTGTTCTGATCACTCCACAGCACTATCATTTTACATGGACTTCAAATTCTTTGGGATTGTTGCCCCAGTTGCTTACATCAGTGTACAGATTCTTGAAGTAAGCCTCTGAATATTCTCACTTCTAAGCAAGAATGTGCAAGCCTCCCTTGTAGCCCTCCACCACGTGTATTTTCTTTATTTGTCCCTGTTCCCTGATGAACATAATTGGAAGTCCTCCTCATTTGATTAGCAAGTTTGTTCACAGACTTTCTTCTCTCTCTTTGCCAGATTAATCTTCTCTCCTTATAAAAACCTTTTTTGAAACCCTACTCAAAGAAGCCAGTCTTGCTACCAATACCAACTTAGGAGGCAGACATTAATCTGGTGGATCTGTCTCCTACTAATCAGATGCTTGACCTGAAGAACTGAGAGGAACATTAACTGAACTGCTGTCTCTCTAAACTCTGACCCCAAAGCTGTCTAGTCACCTATGATTTGCCCTGTGTCCCCCCTAGACATGTCACTCATGTGGATGAGAAACAACAGATACTAGTCTGAATGAGCCTTGGCAGTCTCTGTAATGCTCTGTAGTGCTCTCTCTGAAGCATTCCCTTTGCAGAACTTGTTCATCCTCTTTTGACACCAAGACCTTGGCACAAACCTTTCTCCACATTCCTGCTGCTGACAGAAGTTACCAACTTCCAGGTTACACACCTCTGAGAGTTCCTGTCCTCTTTCTTCTACTGCTTTGCCTTGGTTATACAACTTTTCATATCTCTGAAAAGGTGAGGACGTTTCCTGAAGCCAGTTATCCTTAATTCAACAAAGCCTGCTCACCTCTTCTTACAAGCTTCGTCACATGGCACCACTCAATCAGCAAACAGCTATTGCAGGGAGGCCACAGCCACCACTCCTGGCCCCAGCCCTATGGAAAAGCACCTGATTTTACCTAATTGGGGCATAATTTCTTTAGGTTTGAGTCTTCATTAGTCAAACAGTCCCAGGAGGCTGCTAGAGAACACAGTCCTTCTTCAATTAAGACCATGAAGCTGTCCATCAGTCATACTTCTGTCAGCCTGAGCCTCTGCTACTTTTGTTTGAAACTTCATTTCCATTACAAATCAGAAGAAAAGCCAATAGTGAAACCTAAGATTTTTTTTTCCCCCCAAATCCTCCCGTACACAATTGCCTTTGCAGGGAAGTACTGATGTTTTAGTGTAGATTAGAAAGAGGAATTCTGTCATTTAGACCTATACTTGAGATCTTTTAGTACTTTCTTTTAACATTTTATATGTTGTATCTTTTCACTAGCTGATAGAAAGCTGAAGCTTATGATATCTGCACTGGTATTTGATCATGAACCTTTAAATTGACTACTGTTAGTAGAGCTTGTTTATGCTAAATGTGGTGGTTCTTTTCTTTTGTTATAATAAAGAATATGATTATTTCCATTTTCTAACCTATCTGAGATATAAACAGGTTGAGATGATCACGTCTGCCTAAAGCCCATATGTAAAACATTTGCTTTGCACTTAATCTTCTACATCTTGTAATACTAATCCTTTTCTTTTTGGAAAAAAAAATATAAATGCTCTATTCTCTTTGTCATCTCTAGAATCACTTAAAGCTGACAGCATGTAACAGGTGATATGATAAAAAAGTGAGAAGCCAACCCCATAATTAACATCATATATTATATTTCTGTTATGTCAGATTTTGGTGTAATGATCATTTGATGATGCTTTTGTAAAGTATCTCTTTACAATTCTGCCTACGCAAGATATCAGAATAATAGAGAATTGTACAATTTCATCTTTTGGAAAAATATGCCCTCTTCACAAAAACATTTTCAAACTAAAAGTTGCAAATCCTTGTATTTAACTGTGTACTGTAAGTGGTGATTGATGGCCTAAAGATGCAAATCAAGGTTAAATTATTCCAGTATGAAAAACCATCAAAAAGACTTGCTACTATTGAGACGAACGATAGTGCATGAAAGTCTGGACCGTTAACATAATACATTCTATTTCTAGAGCAGCAGATGAAAGGAGTTAAAAGTTTATCATTTGTACAGCTACCTGGGGATTTGTAAATGATTCACACACTAGAATCCTCCCACCTGAAACAGTGGAACAAAAGGTCATTACAGACCAGATTCTAAATTCACCTTTAAACAAGTAAGTAATTGTAACCCTTTGTCTAGAAACTATTACTCCCACATAATTTTAAAGCCAAACAATATACTTGTTTTAAATAAATAAAGCTACTGAATAGATTTCAGTTTTATTACTCCTAATGCTGGAAAAATAAACAGATAAAAGTTTTGTGCCACATATTGTGGCATGACACAGCAAATATGCCAGCTATTCTTCTTTCTTAAATGTAAACATCTAATTCAGGCACAACATATTTTCTCCTCAATCTCTTTTCAAATCATGGCTTCTTAATTTTTGACCTAACAGCTATATATTCGGTACAGTATATTCATCGATACTTCTTTTGCTCATGGCTCTCCAAGTCACCACATACACTGGCTCAAAGCTCAGAGGCTGTCTACAGAATTGTTTTCTTTATAGTACATGTGTGATGACTATTACTAGGTCATAGGAGCACATTAAAGTTTGTTTCATAGTTAAGCATAGAAGGCTGGATACGTGTCAGTCTTTAGGGGCTTTCTATCTTAATGAGGCTACAATAAATTAGTAATACGTCAGCGTTCTTAATGATTTTGTTATTTTTTTATATTACTCCTCTTTACATAGTTTGTTTGCCATCAGACTTTAGATTAATAACTTACTCACAAAGGAATGAGGTGCCTCTTTAACCTTTCATCAAAAGAACTACCTTGTGAGCAGCTGAAGCAACACAGCTAGACAGCAGAGACCCCTAATGGGGCTGTGCTGACTATGGCCAAGCTCATATCTGATTTGGCTCATAAAAATAGAATTCTCTTTGCCTTTCTGCTAAACTGCAAGCAAAAACTTTATCTTAAAGAAACTCATGCTTTTATCCAACAATTGCTTAATAATGTGCAGGAGAGTAATCTGTAGATAATTACCTAAAGTCCAATTATAATGGTACAGTTTTCATGGCACTGAGTATTTTGCCATGCTGAGATGACGAAATATTTGATTATTCATTGTAGGTGGTTTATGACAAAGATGCTGCTAATCACAGGCTAATGATTGTATCAAACATTCACAGTGTTTCAAACCAGACATCACTGGGTCTGCCAGAATAGACAAAACCTGAGTCCAGACAATGACCTATTCAGAAATAAATCATAGTGTAGGTTAAAGAGAAAAAAAAAATCTACCAACAAATCAACAAAAAGAACCTTGAAGATACTCACTGGCTTGTTGTAGTAGGCTTTACTAGAACAAAATGTGCTACTTACAATTAATTGTGGGTTTTCCTGTTTCTTTCACTTTCTTTCTTTCTCGTAAAATCACTGATTTCTGATATAAAGATTTTATAAAATGAAGACTCGTAGAGTAGAGGAACATTGTTCAGGCAAATGTGAAAACTAGCTGTTAGTGTTAAAATCTCAGGGAAAGTAAGCATGAGAAGAGAAGGATAATATGTGTACATAAATAATTACATTTGCTGTCCTCATGTTAAAAATCAGAGGATTCATACATCTATAACCAAGCACAGAATTTACCATGTTGTGTGGAATAGGAAACAGTATGTCAAATAGACACAACAACAATAGTTCTTAGGCAGCCATAACTGTTCTGTTATTCCTCAGCCATGACAAGGATTTTACACTAATTCAGTCCTAGATCAATTTTTCAGAGCATGAGGTCTTAAACTCTTCCTATGTCTCCCCACTTCTGCTAGCTGAATACCACGCTTCAGCTCTTGAAAAAAAGGAAATATAAAAGCAAGTGTTGGTGACCTTCTGTAAGATTAGATGACTGTAATTGTGGAGACACAATATCAATGTAGTGTTGCAATTATTTTCACTTACCTTTGAATGGATATTATTAGACCTTTGGTTTCTGAAGTATTTTTAATGCTTTTTAAACAAGTTAAAGTTTGTATGAAGCCAACATACAGCATGCTGCAAGACTGAATTTGCCTTGAAACAATCTTAGAGCTAAACGTTTTTCACTTTAAAGAACTTTTAATATAATTACAGTAGTTTAAAGATGTTAATATAGATGGGAAACTGATCTTAATGTTCCTGACTGTAATTAGGCACAAATATTCTCTTCATTCTCTTTTGCAAGCTTCTACCTGAGGTTCTTAGAGCGAAAATGAAGCGCTCAGGTCTTTGGGGTGTCTCTATGGACCACCCTTGGCAAGTGATCTGGAAAAGAGCACTTGATAGGATTTGAGTCTACACAGTGTGTCTGGATCAAATGCACAAAACTTTCTGGAGAGCATTTTGTCCAAAAATAAGCATTACAAAGAGAACAGTGACCATCAGATAGGTTAAACTGTAACGAGGGAACTTGAAATAGACTTCTGAGAATGGAATAGTCATCCTGAAAAGACATTGAACTTCATAATGATGAGAGACATTGGACTGGAAAGAGCAATAGTTAGACATGGCTTGACACTACTAAATGTCACTCCATGGCACCATAACCTCTGTCCAGAAGGGGCTCAGCAGTATTCCCATGGGACGTTGAGAGCAGGTTGGACCCAACTGGTAGCTGACAGTGTGGGGTATGAATGTGGGACCTCATGGAGGACTTTCTCTCTGGCACGAAAGTCAGTGGGATGTAGGGTGTTATGCAGGTGCAAATAATGCTGGAACACCCATGTTTTCCCTAGGAAGGATGTGCAAGTAGAGGAACCTACTGACTCAGGAGGGAGGTGTTTGTGACCGCTAATGGCTGTGAGAGAGAGGGGGATATGCATGTAATTGTGTGCGTGTGCGTATGTGTATTATGAGAACATCTTAATATTAGTTTTTGAAGAGTGTTTAAAAACTTGTAGATGTTATTCACATTTTTTAAGTGTCTAGTATTGTAGTTCATATGTTATTGATACTGATTGTGAAGGTATAGTCCACTGATCACTGGTTCATCATATTGTTAATAAATTAATAAAGTAGTGTCCTGGTTTGGTCAGGATGGGGTTAATTTGGTACAGCCAGGCTATTCTATACCATGCTGACATCATGCCCTGGGGCCAGTTCCAGTTCAATGGGTGTGACTCTCACGTGTTCCATCGGTCCGCTCCACTCTCTCTCTTTGTTCACGGTACTGCTTATTTTTGTGCATTGCTTTTTTGTTTGTTTTTTTTTTTTTTCTTACCGTTGTTATTGCTGGTATTATTGCCATTGCTTCTTATGTGTTTCTGTATTAAATTCTCCTTATCTCAACTCAAAAAGGCATTTGAAAGCTTTTTTCTGTCCACAGTGGGGGGGCAGCGGCAGCGGCCGTGTGGCTCAGCTGAACTGGTTCAGGGGTAGTTCAGGGGCTGAACTATCACAGATTTACTAAACCACCCCAAGTAGTTTGATCTTAATTTTACTTTAAAGTATGTGAACTAAGTAGCATTTCCCTGCAATGAGCTGTTCCAGTGAATGTTATTCTGAGCAACTGTCAGCAGCAAGTCTGGTCTCATTCTCATTGATCATTGGTATAAACATTTTTTGAAAGATTCTGAAATTTCAATACATATCTTACTTTTTCTAACCTGCATCCAAACCATGTGTGTAATCATATTTTTTTGTAAGAGAAGATATTTTTATTCCCCTTCTCTCTGTTTCCCTGAATTTTGCTGTCTGAATCACTCATGTTGGAGATAGATAACTAACTTCCTCTTCAAAAGTTGGATTTTGCCACTAGGTTTATTTCCACCTAACTCCATCTCTGTTGGAAAAAGTGCTTGAAACTGAGGTAACAGCAGGATAAAACATGAGAAAGGAAACACCCCAGAGAGTAAATGACTGTACAGAAGGGGGAAAAAAAATTTGAATATCTTAAACACACAAATTTTAGATGCAAGATTTACCCATCTTCACTCAGAAAGTATTTTTTTCTTGACTAAAGTGACCGTGTCTCCCGACAATAGTCACTGTTGAGCAGTGCTAACATCACTGCTTCAAGAAACATTTACTCTTCACCTTGGCTGAAGACCATGAAATCAGAAATTCTGAAGAGTAGAAATGATTGTAATTGCATCAGTACAAATACTCAAAGACTAAAAAAAATTAAGTCAACTTCCTTTCCTGTATAAAGTCTTTTTATAATCCATCTCCCAAAACCTACTGAACATAAAGAAGCAGCAGCTGTTGGATCAGACACCTAAGACACAGCTACGCTATGTTCTTTAACACCCTTTTGATCCTTTTATAAAAGCAAGCAATGTCTTCACTGTTTGTTTACAAGAAGTTATTACACATTTTAGCTTCATCTCTCATAAAGAGGTAGTATGAAGTACAAGGTTGCACAAGGTAGTTTGCTTAAAATAGCAATTTGTATTTCTAAAATATAGAAGAGAGATAAAATAAAAATCATTGTAACCCACAGAATTACAAGATGACATCTCATTACCTATTTAAAATCAGACAAGAAGTCCAAAAACTAAGGATGTAAAATACATAGAGGAACTCTTTTACAGCATTTTCATCTTAAAGTATAGCATAGCAGAAGTTGAATTACTCCTCACAAAACCACTGCTAGGCAAATTTGTATCTAATGTTCTAATGTGACTTTATCACCTGTTATGTTTCCTCCTCTGATATTTTTTTTCTCCCAGTTCAGAACAGCACATTCTTAAGACTAAGTCTTAAAAAAACATATATCAACTTACTATTGTATAGCTTTAAATCATTTAAAAGTTGAGAAATGCCTCAGGAAATGCTTCAGTCCATCCCATCAAATAATGCTCCTTGCTTTGCAGGTTAAAAAAAAAGAAAAATATATGCACTGGTTAATTCTCAAAACTTGTGCTGTATAGCAGAACAGAAAACCAGTGCTCCCTTTCTGTCTTTTTTTCTTAGGTAGACCAGCTAATCTGTAACTCATGTATTTTCTTTTTTAGCAGCATCCTAATTGGTAAATCTTGAAGACTGTGCTGTCATGCAAGATTTCCAGTCATACATCTGTTTCTAATGTACAATGCATAATTTAATGATGAGACATTTTGGTGGTCTACCCACTGCAAATTTAGGTTGTTAAAAATGTCTGGAGCAAGATGCCTTTAAATTGTAGGCACTTTCTTGGTACATTAATTTTCTCACACTCAGAAGCAGAAAATGTAATCACAGCTGTCACTTAGTGTAAAGCTCTGTTTACTTTTAAAAGCTATTTACAGCTTAAATGTCTTGTTCAAACTGATTAGCTATAGTGGTATTTAAAATTTTTATAAAACCTATTTATTACAGTTAATGTGTAATACCCTGATTATGGTTCAGGAAATCTGTCCAATCAGCACTAGGATACAAGTGCGTGGTTCTTTGGTTTATTTTTCTGGCCAGACCTGATAAATATGTCAACTGGATTTTGAGAACAATCGAAATGAAAAATATAATACCCTAACCTACAAGTAAAGCACTGGCTGTGATATTTGCATTTAATCCCTTTCCTTACATATACAAACAGAGAGAAACAGAAAAGCTTCTCAACACAATACCTCAACAGTCACAAACCCGTATCTTCATCTATAATTCATCTTGGCTAGTCATGTTCTTACTGACTGATGCTATATCCAACAAGCCCCTTACAATACAGATCTAATTACAAAAGGCGTAACATGGTTATCCCACAACTAAAGGACTGTTTGACAAACATTCCAAATATACAAAGACATGTAGAAATAAAAAAAAAATCCCAGATTTAACATAAATGTAGAATAAATCTGCCCTCCAAGGCAAATTTTAAAAAGCATAGAGGATATTAAAAATGCAGTGTGGTTTTTTACTTCTCTGGTATCAGACTACACTGATCATTAAAATGTTGTTTCAAAAGCCACAGTCTTCATTAAAAATACTATCCCCAAAACCATTTTTTCCTCATATTTTGTCCTTTTTCTTCATGTAATCCAGGCAAATTTATCTGCATCAGTCAAAGTCCTTGATTTCTTTAAAGTTGAGATGATTAACTGGAATGACTAGAAGAAAGGGTGAGGTGTGGTTGGTTTTTTCCTGTGTCTTTAA
>VZZY01017201.1:30342-41878 GCA_013400335.1 Eurystomus gularis
TTGGACTAGATGATCTCCATAGGTCCCTTCCAAACCCTGTGTGTGGGTTTAGTAAGAGCTGTGGCTGTGGGGTAGTTGAGCCACGTGGCTGCGCCACTGCTCCCTGCCCCCTCTCTCTGCCACGGGTCGCAGACAAAGAAAAAGAAGGTTTAAAAGTGCCCTTATTGAGTTGGGATAAGGAAGGTTTACTATATATATATTTATATAAGAAAACAACATATAATAAGCATTTGCAGTTAACAAAGAAACCCAGCAGTAACAGTGATAAAGGAACAATACAAAAAGATTGATAACAGAGAACAGTGCGGAAGCAAGCTCACCCAGACAACAGCCAAAAGCGAACTGCCCCCCCACCGGAACTGGCCCAGGGGCATGACATCAGCATGGTATAGAATAACCTGGCTCCACTAAAATTAACCCTGTCCTGGCCAAACCAGGACACCCTACTATTCTGTGATTCTGTGGTTTACATCAGCCAAAGTTATGATACAAAATGACTACTTGTTTATACTCTCCACTGGGGAAAAACCCCAGTAATTTCTACAGGGCAGTTAAGCTTCTGGGGAATTTCCAAGGCCCATAGGAAGCATCCCCGTCAGTCACTTCTGCAGAATGCAAAGACATGGTTCCTTGCAAGGGCATACAGCCTTTGTTGAGTTACCAAGGTATGTTATCAGAACTTACAGCATCATATATTTTTAAAATAATGAAAGGAAGACAAAGAGCACATTACTGATTCAGAATGAGAACCTGTTGTAAAGCCAGTATTAGACATCACAATTTTCGCAATTTACTGCTATAAGCAGTTCTGTAGCTCATTACTTTCTACATAAAGCCACTTTAAAACCTCTCATATGCTTCTAATATATCACTTAACATTAGGCAATTACCACTTCCTCTTCAGTTTTCAGCCTCTTAAGCCTTTGAACTCTACAATGTTCTGACAATTTTTATAAAACCACAGGGAACACAAAATATTTTTTGCTCACCAGGTCACAAGCATTAAAAACGTGTTTTTTCTACAATTTCTTCTACTTAAAATCTTTTTTTAATTAGTTAAGGGTCAGGCTTAATCTTTAAATTGCAAGTATTCTTATCAAAAAAGGCAAAATTCAGAAACGTGTAGCATGCATATTTGCTTCAAATGCAGTTACTTATACAAAAGGCACTGTATGCTTTAGGAATGAGAGAACAACGAGGAAGTGTAGGGGAGCAATTGTGGTGTGGTTTTTTTGTTATGTTTCATTATATAAAGGATATTCAATGAAAATTGAATGAAAACAATATTATGAATAATAAAGTCTGCAGTTATTTGCCTGCTATATTCACATATAGAATCATAGAATCATAGAATGTTTCAGGCTGGAAGGGACCTCCAGAGGTCATCTTGTCCAACCTCCCTACACAAGTAGGGACATAGATCCTCATCGAGCCTGACCTTGAATGTCTCCAGGGATGGGGCCTCCACCACCCCTCTGGGCAGCCCCTTCCAGTGCTCCATGACCCTCATGCTAAAGAACTTTTTTCTAATATCCAACCTAAATCTATCTTTTCCTATCTTAAAACCATTACTTCTTCTCCTATCACCACAAACCCTTGTGAACAGACCTTCCCCTGCCTTCCTGTAGGCCCCCTTCAGGTACTGGAAGGTCACTATAAGGTCCCCCCAGAGCCTTCATATAGCATGTTTGTGATGCATAGTGTGCACTTTCATGTTTGATGTTGATGTAGACATTCTGAAGTTCCTTCTCTTGCTATTTCCTGCTAGAGAAATAACAAAGTTCATAAGGAAAAAATAAACCAATCTGCATTAAGAAATACTTCTGATTCCTGTTTGTATGAAAAAGTCAAAGAAGTTCCTAACACTGATATTTGATACAACTGTTCAAAATGAAATATAGAAGGTCTTGTGATAGGAAAGATAAATCATCAGTGAAGTGCTAGCAAGAAACAGCTAGTAAAAAACCTACTAAACATTTTTTATTTCCAAAACTTTACTCCTTAGGGCTTCAGGTTAAATTTTAGCATCTTATATACATTAATGACTAATAAAAGATTTAACACTAAGGTTATCCACTCATGACTTTTCATCATCCAAAAATGATCACCCAGTTTGTCTGAGCTTTAATTCACATCATGTTAAATATGACCAGACTTTAAACTGTATATACTTTTAAATTAATACTATGGACTGAATATTGCAAGATGACAAATTCTACATTCAGCTTTGTTTACTGTCATGGTATTTTAAAGGCAAACATAGTCCAGAAGATGATCTTGGCACAACAAAATCTCATGACAGACCCTTCAAGGCATGGAAATAGTCCAGGGAACTCTTAAAGTGCAGAATGCAAAAGGCTGCAGGCATTGCATGGGATGATGACAAGAAAATCAAGACCAAAAGCAGATGATGCATTTCAGATGAATTTTTTTTCAAATAATAGCTAAATATTGGCAAAAGGCTGAAGGATTCCTAAACATAACCATATTACACAGTTTCAGATCAAAGAATATTGTTTTACTGGTTGCAAAGAATGCAACATTTTTGTTAGGGAACATTTGCAGTTTAGGGGAAACCTTGCATTTTAATACTTCATTAATGCCAAAGTTTCACAAGCAATTAAACACAAAGGACATATAGTACACTGATTATTCATACAATATTTTTGTATCAGAAAGATTTTTCTCAACAAAGACATGAAAAAAAAAAGTCAATAGCTGTATTTAATCATTCTTTCATGATCTTATTAGAAAAAAATATTCCAGTTACATTTCATTTCACATATGTCTTCTTAATATCACTTGTAAAATCTTTGTTGTTTTGTATGATATTTGCATGACTCTGTCATCGGTACTGAGATCCTTTCTTTGGAGGGGTATTGACTAGACTTTTTGCATGGCATTCTTTCATACAAAGCCCGTTTCTAACCATTCTTCCAGTAAGTGCAGTGTTCTAAGAAGGTTATGTCATTTTCCAGGAATCATTTAAGAAACCAAAACACTTCATTTTATTCTGTAAGTAATAAATTAGGTTTTTTAAAATGATATTTTTCCCTTGACTTTCGTGTCAGTGATCATCAAGAAGGTGGTTCTAATTTTGAAACTTACTTTTTGTTGGATTTTTTGGGGTTGATATTTTTTTTAATCCAGCATTTTTCTAGTCTAGTTGCATTTTAGGTCAATTGAAATAGATGGATATTATTTATTTTCCTGTTCTTACTTATAATGCCTCTTATGAAAAATGAACACGCTATGCCATTTTGTTCTTGTTCTAGTCTTTACATTGTATTAAAATAATGGAAGTTATGCTTTTTTGTTGTTCTTTCAAGCTCCATAAAAAGACTGATAGAGAATTAACAATCCTTATTCTTATTTCAAAGAACTCAACCCACATACAGAATAGCTTTCCATCAGATTACATTAGGTTTTCTAGTCGTATTATTTCAACTACAACAGAGATTATTTTTTCAAACTTCAGAGGTAGGATCTTACACAGCAGATAAAGTAAAGCCTTTTCAATACCATTATATACACTATATGCTATCCACCCTTAAACATTTTTAGCTTTTAATTTATCTATGGAGAACTGGATACAGTCCTGCAGTGGCCTTCTTTGATGAAGTCACTACACTGGTGGACAAAGACAGAGCTACAGATGTCATATATCTGGACTTCTGCAAGGCCCCTGACATGGTCCCACACAACAACCTCTCTAAAATTGGAGAGACATGGGTTTGATGGATCGACTGTTCAGTGGATAAGGAATTGCTGGGATGGTCACATCCAGAGGGTAATGGTCAACAGCTCGATGTCCAGATGGAGACTGGTAACAAAGAAGGTCCCTCAGGGATTTATACTGGAACCAGTGTGGTTTAGTATCTTCATCAATGACGCAGAGAGTGGGATCAAGTGAACCTTCAGGAAGTTTGCAGATGACACCAAGGTGAGTGGTGCAGTTGACATGCTAGAAGCACAGGATGCCATCCAGAGGGACCTGGACAAGCTTGAGAAGTGAGTCCATACAAACCTCATGAGGTTCGTCAAGACTAAGTGCAAGTTCCTGCATCTAGCTCAGGACAATCCCTGGTATTAACACAGGCTAGGGGATGAAGGGATTGACAGTAGCCCTGCAGAGAAGGACTTGAGGTTACTGGTGGACGAAAAACCAGACATGGGCCAGAAATGTGAGGCCACAGCCCAGAATGCTAACCATACCATGGGCTGCATCGAAAGAAGCATGGCCAGCAGGTCAAGGGAGGTGATTTTGCCCCTCTGCTCTGCTCTGGTGAGTCCTGACCTGGAGCCCTGTGTTCAGCTCTGGAGTCCCCAGTACAGGAAAGACACGGACCTGTTGGAGCGGGTCCAGAAGAGAGCCACAAAAGTAATCAGAGGGCTGGAACACCTCTTCTGAAAGAAGGGATAATATGACTTGTTCAGTCAGTAGAAGAGAAGGCTCCAGAGAAGCCTTATTGCCACTTTTCAGTACTTAAAGAGGGCCTGTAAGAAAGGAGGGGACAATCTTTTTAGCAGGCCTGTTGTGACAGGACACGGGGTAATGGTTTTAAACTAAAAGAAGATTGATTTAGGCTAGGAAGTAATTTTTTACAACAAGCATGGTAATCAGTGGAACAGGTTGCCCCGAGAACTGGTAGAAGACTCATCCATGGAAACATTCAAGGTCAGGTTGGATGAGGCCTCTGCTCAATGCAGGAGAGTTGGATGGACTGTAAAGGTCCCTTGGATGAACTTTAAAGGTCCTTTCCAACCCAAAGCATTCCATGATTCATTATATACCTACAGTTGTCTTTTAGACACCAGACATGCCCTAAATGAACAGCAAATTCAGAAATACAAAACTGTGTGTAATAGGAAATATTAAGCATAACAAGTATCGTTTCCCTCTCTTAAATACTTGGTAATCTATGAGATGAATCCAGGTCCAGGAATAGATACAAGAAGCCATCAAGAGACATTAAGTCATTACTCTTTGGGAATGGAGCTCAGTCTTTTGCCCTCTACAGAAACACTGAGTATTGTCCAAGGTACTTAATTGAGCAAAACATATAAGTGAGTGCCTTAGTGATTTAACAAATCTTACATGAATGAGTGCAGGCCAGGAACCGTCACTTCATTCTAAGACTTGTGTACATCACACATCTGGAAAAAGCATCTTGATGGTTTCAAATTTACAGTTAAACAAGTGAGCTAATGTTATTCATGCTATAGAACAGAGGTTGTAGTGTCCAGTTCAGACTAGTCCAGGTTACCATAGGCAAAACTTGCCAAATCTTAAATGTAATATCCTGAAATATTCTTGTAGAAGTTGAAGGCTAAATCACAAATATCTGGCAAAACATACAAATTTCCAGTCCACATTTGGCATTAATACTGACACTTTTCGATACTAGTGTAACGTTGTTAAAAGAATCCAAAAAAGGCCTTAATTTCAAACACCAATACCTTCTTCCCCCAACATAATTTTAACTAACAGTTTTCTTTCTCTTCTTGCTTCCCTCCCTCTAACTCTGACTGTTTAGCTATTGGGTGAAAGTCAACCTGCTGGGTTTTGCTTGCTTAAGGTCTCCAGACTTCTGAATGGTAGAGCATCCTTCCCACTTACAGGTTGCATTCCTCATGAACATACAGCATGGATAGTATGTAAAATTGTCCAATCTTCTAGCACCTTGCATTTCCTTGCTCTGTCTCCCTCTTACCTTCCAAACACAGAGTTTTCAAAACATACCAATGCATATCCTAAGTCACTCCAGTTGAAATGTGGCATTATAATTTGCAGGGTTTTTTATTTATTTCAGAATTTTTGTTTGATTGAAACTTCACCCAGGCTCATACATGTCTTCAGTCATATCAGTAAAGTCCTTTGAAGTAAAATTTTTCTCATGGCAATCTGCTCCACATGACCTTGTGGAAAATAACCAGTAGTTTCCTGAATTTTACCTTTGTCCTCTTATTTCTTCATCTCTTTGTTTCTTGCATGTATCCCTTTGTTCCCTCACACTTGAAGCATTCTCCCTTAGAGAGTGTCTAAATTATCCTAAGGTCCCAATTCTTTTACGAAATCTGTTGCCTATCAAAAGGACCTACAAACTGTACTGTGAAAATGTAATGTCAGGTACCATAATCTTGTGACTCTATGAACAATATCTAATTTTTCTGATTAATAACTTCTTCTTAACTGAAGAGTTAAGAAATAAGTTTTTGAGCAAATGGGATGGTATGCTTCAGAATTACACTCAGTGTTCTAAAATAGGAGCAGGATACTGATGATTACCTGCCTCCTCCCTCCTCTCTTCCTAACATTCTTCCTCTTTTCCTCATCTACTTGCTAAAGTTAATTCAGGAAGTTGTGGCATATTGAAAATAATTTATGTTGTACTCCTTCAGGTTTGTTCTTTTGTTGTGTTAGGGTTTGGTTTTTTTTTTTCCCTGAAACTAACTTTCCTTTAGTCTATTTTCTCCCCATTCAAACTAAGCAAACATATTTAGTGGGAGAATATCATATGTTCTGAAGTCGCATTTATTTATCCTATTTATAAGCCCTATGTATTTATTTGAACACAAGACACTTTCCTAAGTGGGATTGCTAGATACTTCCATTGGAAAAACTTTCAAGACTAAGAAATTTGGTTTGAACAACCACTGCTGAGCGTAGCTGTATGTTAAAAGGTCATCCTGTAACATCTTGTGAAAATAGAAATTTGGTTAAAATATGCATGGTATTTCAAGGCAACCCTGATGAACTTTGCTACATCATAAATAATTCTTTTTGTCTTCTTAAAGTGGAAGAGTACATAAGATCCAGCTGCAGTGTTGAATGTGTTCCTTTGGGGTTTTTCTTCCCTCGTAAGCCATTGTGTTTAGAAATTTCAATGTCTTATTCTTATATATGAAGTATATAATAGAGAATGGATATGTAAATTAATGAATGTATTTCTGACAAGAACTTTGCACATTGCTTATAAGCTTTCTGTCAATATCATTAGTGCAGAAACACTCTCACAGTACTGTGGCAGAATATCTGTTTTCCTTTGTGAAAACATCAGTCTAATCAGGTTGCTAAGTCTATAGGAACATAGTTTAGATCCAACAATAAAATCTAGATATGACTGTTTAAATCTGTTTGAAACTGAGCTTGCCAAACCAGTCCTTTAATCTATTGGAATTCACATTTCATTGCAAGAGGGTTTGCATTTGGACAAAGTCTTCATTTTCACCTTTTCTGCCATTTCCTGAGGAAAATGAACAATTTTTCTATGTTAATTGTCCATCTGTGTGTATGTATTTCTTTGGAAAAGTTTTGTGGATTAGACCCAGCCAGGAGCTGAGCACCACATGGCTGCTCACCCATTCCTCCCACCCAGACCCTGCCCCAACTGGAAAGAAGAATAGAGAGAAAAAAGACAAAACCCCATAGGTTGAGGTAAGGAGAATTTAGTAGAACACAAAAGAAGAAACAATAACAGTAATAATAATGAAACAATGCACAAAATGAGTGATATAAAACAAACCAGGCCAGATGACACTGAGCCACCACTGATCCTGACCTCCATGCCAGAGCCTGCACTTTGCCTCCGGCCCCCACACTTATACAGTGGGCATGACATCAGTAGGGTATTGAATAACACATTGTCTGGTTCAGTTATCTGTCCTGGCTATGGACCCCTCTCAGATCCTGGTGAAAATTAACTCTATCTTAGCTGAGCCCAGGACAAAGAGTTAATGGATAGATTTATTTCCTGTAGGTGACTTTTCTTTGTCTTCTGTTTTAAAGACACATAGAGCTCACTGAAAGCAGAGTGAACAACAGTGTATACTGAAGCCTGCTATTTGAGCAAAGAAATCATTAAAAAGTCAAGGTACCTGCCACCATTAAAGACAGTTCTTCAAAGACCTCTGGGTGGAAAGGACCAGACAAAGAAGATTTTGTGTAAAATTATTTTGACTATATTGTTAATGACTTCTGATGGAGGGTGAAACAGTATTTTCCTACTCATTTAGTCTGTGATGCAGAAAAGCACCTAAGCACTAATTGAGTTCTATCACAGCCTGACAAGTTACTTTCCCTCACGATTCAGATGAGAACAATCTATCTAAAAAGTATCAGTTCAATTCATATTACTAAGAATTTTTTTTGTAATATCATCTAGAAAATGGTATGTTAAGAACTCGTCAAAAGAATTCAAGTACAAGGCTGTAAAGCATTTAGGACAATCAAGAAGATTTTGTAGAGTTACTGTGCAAGCATGCCTGAACCCCTGGCTCCCATGCTATCTTTGGTTTTCAGTGCTCCTGGTTTGGGATTTAATATATGTAACATAATTCCTGCAGTTCTCATTAGGCTTAACTGGGTTCTTTAAGAAGTGGTGAGTAGAATGATCTAACGTAAGTTTTTCTAAATACATATATAGCTTTATCAAAGGGAGTACAGGGTCATAACACAACACAGACAAGAAGGACATGGACCTGTTGGAGCATGTCCAGAGGAGAGCCATGAAAATGATCAGAGGACTGGAGCACCTCTCCTATGAAGACAGGCTGAGAGAGTTGGGGCTGTTCAGCTTGGAGAAGAGAAGGGTCCAGGGGGACCTTATAGCAACCTTCCAATACCTGAAAGGGTATATAAGAAGGCAGGAGGAGATATGTTCTCAAGGCTCTGTAGTGACAGGACAAGTGGTAATAGTTTTAAGTTAGAAAAGGGTAGATTTAGATTAGACATTATGAAAATGTTCTTTAAAATGTTGCCCAGAGAGGTGGTGGAGGACCCATCCTCGGAGCCATTCAAGGTCAGGCTTGATGGGGCTCTGAGTAACCTGACCTAGTTAGAGATGTCCCTGCTTATTGTAAGGGGCTTGGACTAGATGACCTTTAGAGGTCCCTTCCAATCCAAGACGTTCTATGATTCCGTGATTCAAATAAATCAAATAAAGGTTCTGTTTAGTTTTCAGTCCCAAACACTTCTGTGTGCCTTTGAGCCTAGAAAAATCTTTTTACTCTGAAAGAGCATTTGGAAGTGTTTTGGTGTTTTGCATCATCTGAAGTGTTTAGAAAAGATTTGCCTTTCAGTTTTATCTCTTTCTGTTCGTGTACCTTCAATTAATGATTTAATTAACCAAAAAGTTAATTATTTCAAAAATGAAACACCAACAGCCCTGTTTCTGTCATCTCCAATAAAATGTTGAGGCCAGAACTGATAGCAAAATCTCCATATTGCCTCTATACCTTTAGCAAGAATGCACCAAACCATGAACCAAAGAAATTTCTATTGATTTTTTTTTTTTTTAATTTGTCCTGGGCTTACTCACATTCTCTTCTGCTGCCACAAGTCAAAAAGTAAATTTCATGACACACTGATAAAGCACCAGGATTGGACGCTACATTTTTTGTCAAGATATGATATTACCCTAGTATAATTAATTAGGTATTTAATTATTAGAAATAGGAAAAGGCTACTGATATAATGAAACACGAAAATGAAGTTAGTCTGGACTAAAATTATGTACATTTCCTAGTTTTATTTCAACATCTAGAGCATCAATACCTACACATCTTATCCTCCTTTTCTTATTGATACACCAATCTCTTTATTCACCATTTTGGTACATGCAACATTGCTAAATAAGATAATTCATCACTTCTGATGACCAAACAAAATTCTGCATTAACCTCCAAACACTGTGCAAGTGCCTAGTGTAAACTGAATATTTAACAGCATTGTTACAAAACTATTTCCACTAGACGTTCATCCATACAAACATAAACATGATCCAGAGAGGTTTCCATGTGATGAATTAAGGGGCAATACTTTTCACATATCTTTGTCAAAAAGCTTCAGTGGGTCACAAGATATTTGCCCTTAAACCTGTCATCAGCTACTAAGCAGACTAATTGGAGAAGTGTACTAAACCGTAAGTCAAAATAGTTCTAATGGTAAGTAAAATTATGCAAGCTTTTAGTGCTGAAAATAGAGTGAAATTTTCAATAGGACTCTTTGTTCCTTAATGGCCTGAATATGAAGTTTAAAATTATCTTAGATGTTAAATCCGACTATTTTTCTATTAGAGTTTAGCTCCTACTCTGTTTTTGAAAATTGGACACAGGTCTTATTTTTAATGTAATTGCAGTGCAAATGAAGTTAAGCATAGAATGTAACAAAAGTTAAAAAGAAAGGGAAACAAAGGTATTTTATATGTAGCTTCTGAAAACAGAAAGAAACTTTTCAGAAATCCCACAGTACTTGTTCACTGTTCAATTTAGCTCATGCAGATGCTTCCCTGCTGTTGCACTAAGGGTGAGGGTGTGATGCTTGCCTGCCATAGCCCCAAGGGCTTGCACTGAGAAGTTTCACTAAGTCAAAGGTATATCTGAGAATTCTGTCTCAGAGCCCAGCTAAGGGCTTGTACTGAGACAGTTTAAAAGTTAAAACAGATAGGTTTGATTTATTAAAGCAATAGATACAATAGGTTTGGAATTGCTGTTGATAAATGCACTAACTGTAAAAAGGATAATTGAGCTTAATTTAGGAAATTGAGGGTAACACCTGACAGAGAGGCGCAAATCTTTGTAATAGTGCTAATATAAAATAATAATGCTAGGAAAAAGTATACTGTATATTAGAGGCACCATTCTTACCAAGAAAGTGTTCCTGTCTTGGGTGGAGGAAGAGTAGTACAGCCTGCCTACCATCTTGGTAGACTTTCAGTCTTTTCTCTCCATGTGGCATATGCAGAGAAATATTCCCCTCATGTTTTTTATATCCTGATCCCATCTGATGCTGCCTTCTAGGTGACATTTAGCATGATTTGGGTGGAGAGTTGAGTAACACAGTCATATATATTTAGCATGTACTCCATTAGGCTCATTACCATATTACGGGTGTAAACTTTAATATTAATTTTGCCATTAATTAGGCAAAGGTCTTTGCTCAAACACTACAGACTTCAAAATTTATGTAAGAGCTGTTTGCTTTTGTTGGTTTAGCCAAAACAGGACCATCTTATCTTCACAAGACTCCCTCCTTCAGCCATTTGGCATGCAAGCTCAGAGGATCCCCATGCCCAGAGACAGCACAAGAATCTCATAGTCAGAAACATCTTAAGCTCTCTCCCAAAGTATACTAAATTAGCCTGTGTTCCTGTCTCATGGGAAGTTAGGCCTTTATCCTACACCTCTATTACTAAAGTGCTATGCAAAACTGAAGAAAAAGAGTCATGAATTCAATACAAGGGCTGTATGAATCATACAATCACAGAATGTTTAAGTTGAAAGGGACCTCAAAGAGCATTTAGTTCCAACTCCCCTGCCATGGCAGGGACACCTCCCATTAGACCAGGTTCCTCAAGGCCCCATCCAGCCTGGCCTTGAACACCTCCAGGGATGGACCATCCGCAACGCTGCTGGACAACCTGTTCCAGTGTCTCAACACCCTCAAAGTAAAGAATTTCCTCCTCATTTCCAATCTAAATCTACCATCTTCCAGTTTGAATCCTTCTCCTCCTACAACTACAGGCCTTTGTAAAAA
>VZZY01017202.1:0-21534 GCA_013400335.1 Eurystomus gularis
TCTATGATTCTAAGATTCTATAAGAACATGACCTAGCTTCCCTTGCAAGAAATGGAATCATCTTAGTTTATTTTTCTTGATGGAGCTCTAGAAATACTGTGTGACCTCGTTGAATCCAATAAAAAAGTAAACTATGAAATTTTTTAAAGTTTTGTGTGTTTGTGGGTGAAGATCACTGAAGTGAAAATCTTTTCAAAGAATCAAATGTACTTCTGGGTATTTTATTAAAATAATAAAAGACAAGTTCAGAAAACATATGTTGTGTTCCTGTCACTGTGAAATCCTTGAACTGGAGTATTCATGGCAGAATAGAACCAGCTGGAGCTATGGAGCATAGTTCTGGTGGTAGGTTACATTTTTATAGCTCCAGGGGCCAGTAGTGTACAATGCATATTTGGCACCACAAAAGACAATATTAAGTTTTGATGCCAATCGTTTTGTGTTTTTTTTAAATAATGTATTTCTGTACCTTGCGTAGGGAGCAGATGATTTTTCTAGTTGTCTCCAGGTACGCAAGTATGATGAGTACATTCCACATTATTCAATTCCACAGCTGACATATTTCCTAAAATGACAGGTTGTGTATTGGAGCTTGTCCCTGAAATAGCTTAAAACAAAACAAAAAATACAAAGCCAAATCAGGTATCGTCTTCTTTCCTTAGATTAATTGGCCTTTTCTTGTTCTAGTAACAATAGAGTTGCTCCACATAAGCAAATTGTGGAATCAAACCATTGCATTATCTACCAGTCCTGCTTGAAGAGTGCTTTTAAAGTTAGCCAGCCCCTCAAATGGATTAAAGTAACCTTATACAGCATGAAAGAACAGCTTAAGTGCACCCAAAAGATCATTTGCAATTGAACTCTATATTTGCTTTGAAAAAGAGATCTTATGCAATGCCATCAGCTGTATGGATGTTAATTAGTAATTGGAAAGACAGCTGCTGGTTCAGTTATTTATAAAGATTTATTTACCAGCATGACCACTGAGAAAGACAAAACCCTAGGTGTGGATTATGTTTTTGGCTAGATTTTGCATTGCCCAGTCTGTTACTTTACAAATAATTCCTGTATTATCTGCGCTGAAACAATGTAAGACACATGTCTGAGTATTTAAAATTCAGAAAATGCTACAGATTGAAGTTGAACTTTGCCCTGCTGCAAATGAGTGCTGTGATTCCAGGATATACTCTCCTTTAGCGGCTGTTGGCAAACTACACAAAGTCTCCTTGTTCAGCGCCCGTCCGCAGCAGCAGCCGCCTTCGCTTGGCGAGGGGCTCTATTGTGGGTTGACTCTGAAGACCTGCACCACTCATCTATTTGTCCTACTTGTGTGGGCTTGATTAGCATAGCAGCAGCACGGCTTGCAAACCACATCTGCTACGTAATGACACTGCCTGCTGACACATTCATATATCTTTCAGGGAGTCTTTTCTACCTCTGCTCACAGCTGCTTCCAGTTCCTTTCTAGTCCCGTTCAACTTGAGTTTTGCATAGCTGTGTGAGTCTTGCTGTGACTTGGATCCTAATTCTCCTTTCACTGCCTCTCTATGTGCGTTGTACTTGCTGGAGATTTACTTTGCCTGAGCTAACTGCCTCTAGATTTCCATGTGAAGGAGCTAATTGTAGGGGATTTTAAGCACAACTCAGATAAGGGACCTTTTTCTACCTCCTGCCCAGCAAAGCAGTTTGCTGCTCGTATGGGACCAATGCTCAGCTGGCAGAAATAACCCTATTGACACCAGCGCAGCTCAGCAGACTTATATCAGCTAAGCAACTGGCTTTACAGGGTATGCTGAAGGCCTATCTTCTCACACAGGCTTTTGCTTCTCAGATTGTCAGAAAGACACTGGACTTAACCTTCGCTGTTGACTTGACCTTTAAAGCCCAGTCCCAAGTGCTGCTCTTCCCTACCTGAAATGAAGAGTCTGCTCAAGCTCCTTCAGCCTGAGAAGGGTTGGCAGGACACCTCCCTTGGCATCTGAGCTCTAGCACACACTCCAGGCCAGGGATAACTAAGGCAGCTGCAGAGCTCATCTATGTCCAAAGGCATCCAGGGATGTGGATTTGTCTTGAAACACAGTTTATAAGGTTGGATAATTTTTTTTCCTCTACTTGTTGCCATTAAGAGTTTGTAGCAGCTAGATTTATTTTCAGGACTGGATGTATCTCTTAAATAATCGTAAGGACACCTAGCTCCAGAGAAGACTACAGATATGGATATTCATTTTTGATTGCTTGATATTAATTATCCAGCCCTGAAGAGATTTTGTGATAACAAATGTTTTCGCTTAGTAAACCAAGCTGGACACACAAAACTGAGATACACCTCGCAGTAACAAACAACACTAATCATTTTTAAATAGCTTGCCTGGTGTCATTTTTTTAATCTACTTTATATATCATAATTGATGACCTCATATCTTGTAATGTGTTTAATGTGTCCCTTCTGATTGTTCTAGTGCTCAGATATTGAGTGATACTTGAAACCAAATGAATGCAAGCCTCATTCCATGCACCGCTTGCTAGGCTGTCCTTGCAAGCTATAGAAAGAGAACAGTAAACTGCATCATTAAAAACAGTCCCTTATGGTTTCAGGTGACCCTGTCAAATAATCCCATTCATAAATCTGTAAAACTCCATCTTCGAACCAGTTAAGTTTCTTATCTCACCTCTGAGCCAGGCTGCTCTGACAGTTATAACTTTGCATCTCTTTCTAGTTTAAATCTATTTGTTCTTGTACTATATTCACAAATATTTTGTAATGCCCAATATTGCCAAGTAATAGCAGCAAGCATCTTTTGACGTGCATCATAAAGTTCATAATTAAAGACATGCATATCACATTTTTTAGCAACATGGCCTTGCTGTGTGCCTTTAGAACATGCAAGGGAATATCTAACTCTCTAGGCAACACAAGGGATGAAGAGAGTCTAAATTCATATCAATTGCAGAGAGAAATTTGCTGAAGTATATGGCACTGAACACAATTACAGAGTGAAAGGTTTTGTGTAATTTCTGTTTCTAAATAGTGTGGTCTGACTATTTCCCACATTGCCATCTCAAATATCAATAAAAGAATATGAACAGATTCCTAAATTCTAGCAAAGACTTACACTTAAGCCCTTGGTTGGGCTTTCTGAAGCATGTCTAAAACTGCAGTCAGGCAAAATTTCCTACTCATCCATGAAATGTTATGGTTTAAACAGTACCATTTAGCTGCAACCACCTGTTTCAATTAATTCCCTTTCCTGTTTGATGCCTTGAAAGCTTTCTTCTTTCTCTTTAAGTTGCTCTGTCAAAGACCACAGATGTGTTATTTTTGCTGCAGCCCTACTGTATTTTCAGTAATAACGAGGTGAATTCAATAAATCTACAAAACACAGCATACGTGGGCATCCATCATCACTTGCAAAATATCTAGGCATAGCTGTCAGATAAGAGAAACAAACCTAAAGGACTTGGCAAGACAACAACCAGCCTTGTGCTGTACTTGAGTGTGGGATACCACATTCAGCTACAAGCTTAGGGAAGGAAATACAGTCTCACCAGCAGGGCACTAGACATGGAACTGAACTGCTGGTTATAATCCTTGCTGTCCCGCTGGCCTGGCAGGCGGTACTTTACCTTCCACTCCATCTTGTGAATTTACGCTGAGATCGTTCTTTGCTTAGTGTGTGGGGCATCACCTTGGCAAGAGCCTTTCAGTATAACACTGATATGGGAAGTGATTTAACACCAAAAAGTCATACAAGGTTTTTAACATTCTTTGTAAAAGTAGAGGCACTATACTGAGCCCTGTGTGGCTAGCAACACACAACATAAAAGTAAGACGATACCTAGCTGCAATGCAATAAGGGACTGTCTCAAATATTTTCAAAATCCTCAGTTAGCATTTATTTCCCAGCAATGGCTGTGATATGATGTGAAGGCATCCTGCTCCTGCCACCTAATAACCATCCTCCCTGAGCTGGAGGTCCTGCTACATATAACCTGTGCTTCTCACAGGAGAAGGAGACCTGCAGTTCCTTTAATCCTTCCCTTCAAAATACAATTTCTAAGCAAGCAGAGAGAAAGGCAATTTTGTAACTTTATTAGTCAAGACTAACAAGATACTAGATAACAAAGCTTTGCATTGTTCTGCAGGGGATCCACAGTGGTACACTGAAGCCCTGGTTCTGTCTGTTTACAGCATCTACAGGATGCCTTTGGATCGTACTTGGAGTTGTTCCAAGAGTACCTCAAATGACACCTAGAAGACAGTACCTCCAGCTCACCCAAACCTTATATTCTCCATAGACAACATATAGACAATTTATGCAGGACAGCCTTTCCATTAAACATCCTGAATCTATCGGTACCTTACAAGGCTGCAAAGTATAATCCGTGCCACTGTGGCCTTCTATCATAACACCTACAACACCACAACCATCTGACCTCTCCCAGAACTGTGGCTGATATCAGTTGTACGTCTTACCTTCACCTTTACAGTAATTTGTCTTCAAAATGCCTCTCCTTTTGCTCCAGCAGGAAGAAACTGGAATGAAGTCATCTCCTCTTGCATAAGCAGCATGCATGAAATCTACGAACATCACCTAAAACCAACACCTATGTGAGAAGTTCTTTGTCTGGTTTTGCCTGCTTGAGTATATGTGGCATCTAACTAGTGCCAGTTCACAGCAAGGAAACAGGAAGAAGATCCACTGTAGGTTTGCCACCACTGCCAACACGGTGCAGAAGGGATAGGGAGAAGGACTGAAGCAAGATACAAAGAAATGTGATTCTAGAGCCTGGGGCCATCCATGAGCAAGTTCATAGGTTCTGAGATGGGGAAGGAGAGTTTGCATTACTGTGCAGATGTCATCATGCATGGCTTGCACCTCCAGCAGTGACCGTGGCTCTCTGCTCTTTTGAGGTGCCCTGTTCCTTTCTGGACTTACCAACAGACAGGCAGAACAGTGAATTTGATGTATTATGGTGCCTGGAAGGGAAGGTAATCAAAATCAGGAAATTAATTTTCAATTTCAAGTGAAAACGTAGTTTTCTTTAGTCTAATCAATTCAAAGTAGTTCCACTGGTTGTAAAATGTTTTATAATACTGCATTCAAAATGCTGTAGGAATGTAGAGTTCAGTTCTGTGACATTCAGAAAGAAGAAAGTGTCTGCAGAATATTTTTTGAAAATGCTATTAACTGGAGTAGATTTTTCCCATCCACAGTGAAGAGGTATGCATGGAAGATCTTAGTGAAGACTTTGATACGTGTGTGTGTGTTTGTTTGGATTTTTTCTTTATGTTGAGAGTTTTTGTGGGACACTTCAAAACAAATATTTTGTAAGTGAATATCTTATTTAATTCCAATTATAGGCTTTTTTTTTTTTTTTAAATGCCTACCTGTGAGTAACAAAATGAAAGCTTTACTCAGTTTTGGGAATGCATATGTTAAGTATTACTAACTAATTTTTGTCAGTGGTTTCAGCTTCAAATTGCCCTTTTTATTGTATAAAATAAAAACTTTGTCAAAATCTATTACCACTATGTTGGCCACAATGCAAGTGCATGGATTTTACATCAGGTCTTGGAGAGAAAGACCATCTTTGTTAGGTTGGTTGTTTGTTCTATGGGTACAGTTGGAGGCATAAGTGAAAGTACTGCAAAAAATTTGAAAATTATTTCAAAATATAGATAGGACAATATTTAAAACATGTAAAATATTCTTTTGCAAAACCAACAGGGATGAATAAGTTTGGTAAGTCCTGAGACACTGATAATCTCCAAGCAAATTTTTGGATTTAAGACCTTTGTGCACATAAAACATTTCCTGGAACTGCTCGTTGACAGACCAAGGTTTTCATTACCCTTCTTGTCTTTCTGTGTCAAGGTGTTGGAATTATATTGTATATATTTCCACATTTTCAATTCAACAGGAGATTTTTTCAGAATTCTCAGCTCTTGTTCAAATATAAGGAAGGTTTAGTGCTGATTTTACTAGGAAGAGATAGACCAGTGCCTCTTAACACCTTGCTCCAAATGGGCAATCACAGGATAAACCACAAAGTCTGAAAGCACCTTGGCTTTAGCATTAAATGGGATTGAAGCCAAGCATTAGACCTATGCGAGCATTATTAACCTTTCCCTGTACTGCTAAAATCTGGGGCTGTGGGAGAAGGTTTCAGCCTTGTTTGAAATGGCAAAGTACTTTGCACATGCCAAAAAATACTTCCCTTAAAATATGCTCAGACCTAACTGAAGGAGTGAGATTTGCCTAGAAAACATTAATGGCACATTCAAAGATTTAGAATAGGACTTAGGTCTTTGTATTGAAAGTAGGTTGAAGATGCTGGTTTAATAGCTCCTAATATGACTGTGGAAGTTAACAAGTAAAGAAGATCAAGGGAATAAACCCTTTTTCCCTCTTTTCTTTTTTTCTCCTCCATTTCAGGGAGATAGGTCATGCAGCTCAAAGGAAGAAATACCACAATGCTACAGGAACCACCACTGATATTATGAGACAATTAGTATTACTCTCTTTTCAACTGAATTATATACAGCTGTGAAGTTCAAGGCATACAACAAAATGGAAAGATTACTACTTGGAATGTGTAGAGGTAGATTTTGGTTACTCACTTTACGTGCCAGTCTTTATTTATTACTTTTTACAGTTATTTTCCCACACACTTCTCTTTGGCTTCAGCCAACCATAACAGCAGCTGTCCTTGTAGAAATAGGTATATGGAACTTAACACAGGGAGAAACCAACAGGTATCCAAGGAAAAAAATTCTAACTGTCTTTTGATGTACATGTTTCTACCCACACTGGAATCCAGAGGTGGGTGGCTATCCTTTGTAGATATACTCAAATTAACATCATTCTAGCTGTGTCTCTATGGTAGCAAGGACTTCCTGTGAGATGTACAATTCTGCAAGATGTGGGGTGTATATGCTTGAAAAGCTGGCCTCCTGAGTTCTACAGCTGTCAGATTAGAGCTCACTTGGAGATGTCTATGCAAGAAGCCATCACACAAGAGTTTTGGGTGTATTTTTGTTGTTGTTGTTGAACTTTATTGAAAGAGGGCTAGGTCACTTCTGGGATGATGACTCAAATCCCTACAGCTTGAAAAAGAAATTAAATCTGAGGTGCTTACCTAGCTAGGGGAAAAAAAAAACAAAACAGAAGAGCTTTTATCAGTTCTGACTTTCAAACATAGTCTCTGTGGAGACACAGACATGTATCTGTAACCCTGATTAAGATACCTAATTTTCAAAGAGATCATTCGAGTGTTCAGTGTTTTCCTGTAGGTTAGTCTGCTCAGTCCTAAGCATTGCTCCTCTAAAGTTGTTTATCTCATCAAATTTGTTGCTCGGTAAGCCTGTGTATCTAACTCCAAATTTTGGGGTTTACTTCACAAACTTGTTACATCAAAACATAAATGCTGCAGCACTTAAAAATACAGGTGTTGAGATTTTATTCTACCTAGTTCTATGACTCTAAATTGTCTCCATGCTGCTCGTCCTCAAAGACAGAAAGATGTATTTCGTGGGATTTTTTTTCTCCACTGCCAGAGCTTGCTGTTAAGGTCACAGGAGAAGAGTCAGAGATCAGTCAGACTAATCTGATCTGGTAGTTAGTTTATTGAGTTTTAACCAATAAATTCAGATATGTAGAATATTTAATAAGTAGAGATGGATTGGCAGTCAATACTCTATTATTTCCTACACTTAAAGTTAGTATGGAATACAGATGATCGCTTAAGCTTACAATCAATGACTTAAATGTTGCATACATGCAAAAAATGACACTCACTAACCCATCAATGTCTGCTGCCAGGTAAGGGATCTCTCAGCCTCAAAGGGTAACCTTGAGAGGCATCCCTTCTCAAGGCGAGATCACCACTGTGTAGCCAGCTGCGATGGGGGTATAAGCTGAGCAGACCCCGATGGCTGCAGGTATTTACAGTGTAAAGTTGTTGATTTGTAGTCAGATTTTATGCTGTGTTAGTGTACTTTCAACCATTTATCAGCCCAGACTCCACCTAAACCCCTTTTTGGGGGTTTGGTGCTGTGTTCCCACTGATAGCCTCGCACAATGGGATTAACTTTGACTAGGCCTACTTGCTGAGCGTCTGCCTGAACCAAAGTTTAGTTTGTTCAAACATGAGGAGTGCATCTGTCATACTCTCCACCCTGTAACTGCAGTCAATCCACTCTACTTCACAGAGTGATGGTACAGTCACCTCATGCCTCTGTGCCATAAATATAGTGCGGTAAAGTTATCACCTCTTTGATAGGCTGGTATGTAAGTTAATATATCAGATTTGCTGGTTCTTTAACATCAGCACATTCACTCATAACTATTCAATGTTGAGATAAGCACCATAATTTGATATATAAACAAAAGGTTAGCAATAAATGCAAAACTACAAAGATTAACAAGACTACATTTGGGTATAACATGAAATTCAAAGTCTCAGTTGCTATTGGCATGGGTCCAGAGCAAGGAGGGCTGGAACATCTCTGCCATGAGGACAGGCTGAGAGAGTTGGGGTTGTTCAGCCTGGAGAAGAGAAGGCTCCAAGAAGCCCTTATTGCAGCCTTTCAGTACTTAAAGGGAGACTACAGGAAAGATGGGGACAGTCACTTTAGTAGGGCCTGTAGCAATTGGAAGAGTAATTTAAATTTAAACTAAAAGATTGATTTAGACTAGATCTGAGGAAGAAATTTTTTACAATGAGGCTTGTGAAACACTGGCACATTTTGCCCAGCGAGGTGGCAAATGAGCCATCCCTGGAAATATTCCAGGTGAGGATGGACAGGGCTCTGAGCAACCTGATCTAGTTGCAGATGTCCCTGCTAACTGCAGGGGGGTTGGACTAAATGACCTTTAAAGATCCCTTCCAACCCAAATAATTCTATGATTCTGTGGTAATATAGCCCATTATATCAAAAGTAGGGGACTTAATGTAATGTGGGGGTTTCCTTTGTAAATAACAATTATGATCAGTCTCCAAAAATTAACAGCATTAAGAGACTCTATTAGTGCTTTTTCCAGGATGCTACACCTAAGCACACCAAAGCTAAATTTATCACTGGTGTAACCCAGTGTGACTGGGAGTATTATACTGGAGATTAATTTGGCTCCTGTGCGTTTAACAGTGTTGCAAGAAGCACCACTTTGGAGTGACAGCCCTTGGATTTTTTGGTTTTTTTTATTCTTGTCTCTTCTTTAAATTATGGAAATGATGAGGAAATTGTGCCTGTGCTATTATGCAAAACCATATTTGTCAATCTCTTAAAAAAATCAGGAAACATTTGAGAAAGCCAGGGAGGAAGTTCATACCAGCTTTAGCTAATCTGCAGAAAATCCGGCCTACATGACTCCCATGTCACTGCTGCTCCTTTCATCTATTCTTTATAAGGAATCTATTGAACTTTAATTAATATGAAAAATTCAGGTTTTCGTCTGCTTGAAATGTGACTGACTTCATGCTGCTACTAAAAGTGGAACAAAGTCTAAGTGTGATGAAAACAATGCAGAATGTCTGGATTCAAAAGGGAATCTCAGAGCCCACGGAAAGAGTAATCTTACAAATCTGTAATGCTGTATAACAGATAAGTAGAGGAATGCCAGAAACTCATTTTTACAGATTTCTGTGATAAGGTTAAGAGAGTGACACATGAAATAGCTATATTATCCTCAGCCTAGAAAGTTTTCTGAGAGCTAATCTCACTCTTTCAAGTGAGGTTGCAGCTGGTTAGAGGCCAGGATATGAACTAATGCTGTCTGAGTTCAAAATAGAGGACAGAAATCCATGGACACGTGAACATTTTTGCCAGCACCATCCAAGCTACTCTTACCACAAGCGCGGCAGGTCCATTTATCACTTCTCACTACACGGAGACGAACTTGTTGCTAAAATACTATGTCACATTTGTCCTCAGTTTCCTTAAGTCTTCAGAAGAGACTGTTAATTCTACATCCAGATATAGGGCACAGAAAAAATGTGTGTTTACAAGATGGTAGTTTATAAATGGAGAAATATACAGGTGTTTTAATTTAGTTTAGGAAATAGGTAAATTAATAAATAGGTAAACAGGTGTATTCATGACAGATTGCCCAGAGCAGCCATTATTTTAAGAAATTCTATTTTAAGCTCCTCTCCCACTATTTTTACTTAAGGATATTCTGCTTGTACATTTCATTTCTTATTTTCGATGTTTATAAAACTATAAGTAAAATAGTAATTCTCTGTTTTTTGCAGGCAAATCAATCTATGCTATTGTTAGTTAACATTGCAAGGGGGTGATTTTGGTGGTTTGTTTATTTTTTTCCCCCTCTTGGCAAAAAGTTTGTAGGGTATCAGCCTAAAATTTGGCTTGGCTTCATTTTGGATGACAGTCTCAAAATCCAAGACAAGCATAACCTAGAAGCCTTTGACTCTGAGTTCACTTGCAGCCAGGGAGATTGCAACAGTTCCTAGAACAAGAGATGCACTAGTGAAATTCCTCATGGCTTTCTCCCTTGAGAAAGGAGAGAGGTGGGATTTAGGATGCAAGTCTATTCCCAACAGGAGAATAGTTGAGCATTGTTAAGAATCAGTATTTCTGACACATATAAGAAAACATTTCTATTTTCTAGGAGGAGAACCATTGCTCCTCTCACTAACAGAGGCTGTGAATAGTGAACTTGCTCTCCCCTTAGCTAGTCCCTCAAAGGACAGAAACTCAGCACTTAATGACTTGGGTCCCCTAGAAGCCTCCAAAGGCTCCGTTAGCAATAAGGACAATTTTGTCAACTATCCAGGATGACTCTGAAGCTAACAACCATGGAGAGCCAAGTTTGGGCTATCAGGGCTCTGAACAACTCCAGGTAGCTTAACAGGCAGCTGTCTCACAGGTGCATCAAGTCAAGCCAGGAAACACTGGTGTACCTGCATGAGACAGGGGAAGAAGCTTCTCCTACCACAGCCTCTACAGTCATGTGGAGACTCTACCGTATTTCTTTAGCCTGTACAGCTACCAGACATACATTCCAACGTAAAATTTTTAGCATATTAAAAAGCAATCCAGATTATTAGCCAAGCAGTCAGTAGGCAGGGATGTTTCTAAGCAGATTAATGGCTTTCTCCATCTCTGCCAAAGCTACCTGCACTCTGACTTTTTGTAAATAGCAAGGCTGGAGTGAAGTTGCTACAGTACTTTTTAACTGGTATTCCTGCATAGGAACCAGTGAGATAACATCCATTAGATGGTATTTTTAGTATTTGATATCACATTTGCACTAAAGCTGTTCCTGAGAGAGTCAGCAGTAACGTCCAACTGGTCTAGTATTACAGGGAGCATGAAGAGAAATTCTCAGCAGGAGGCTAATGCTATGTTCTACTAACCCCCTCTTGTTCCCAACTAGATTCGCCCAAATTGTCTTTGAGATCAAAGCTGTGTTTTGAGAAGGCAACTTCCTGTTTCATACAGACTTAAATATCTAAAATGGTTAAATAAGTCTTTACTGTGGTAAAGACCATCCTCTCCACCAGAAATCTCACCATTTCAGCCCAAGATAACACATATAGCTTTGTACTGTTTCTGAAGTATGTTTCTACGCTGGATAAGAAAATATGTCAGGGCAATTAAGGCATTGCCATGTGCAGCCAGAGGGCAACATAAGATGGGCAATTGGGAATTTACTTACCCTACCTCCTGGAGGAAGGCCCAGGTCCTGAGGTAGCATTTTTCAACACTCTTCTAATTTAAGCTCTTCTGAAGACTCCAGGCACTCCTAGAAACCATGCTACAACAGATGCAAATAAGCCTTCAACTAAGGAAAAACATCAGCTTTCCATATTGTTATCTGCTAAAAGTATATTTACAGATACTATAAATAAGCAGGAGTATAACACATCTCAGAACAATTTGATAAAAACTTACATAGTGTTCATTTTCCATCCAGAAAGAGGATTACTGGAGAATTTTTTTAAAAGCCAAAGCAATACATATGCTAGTGAGCCATGTAAAGAGAAAATCTACTGACTATTTTGTTAGGGTTTACGGGGGGGTTGAGTTTACTTATCATTGTTTATAATAGATATTCCAAGGTTGAAGAAACATCTTTTTATTGTCACTCACGCTGAAAACTGTCTAGAGGATTCTAAATGACAGGTAATGAAAAACAAAGTTGAAAGTTGCTGGGAGGTATCTAGCAAGTACTGCAGGAGTCAGGTCAGGCCTTAATGTCTTCATTTTGGTCCAAGGGAAAAGAGTAAACAGAATACTAATGAAAGTTGCAGATGGCACTAAAATCAGCAAAGGTTATCAAACCCAGTGAAATAATGCAAAAGGACCTGAATAGGCTGGGAATGTGGGCTTAAAGCAAAATTATGTTGAGCCTGGAAAATTGTAAACTAATCCCACTAGAGAAAAAATAATTAATGTTGAGTGGCAAAGGGAGGAAAGTAAAAAGAGCCTGAAATGCAGGGTTATTGAAAGCAATCTAGGGTGAAAGAGAACTTAAAGTTAGAGATAAATTTTCATTGTGAAGCAGAAGGAGAAAATATTGTCGAGCTAAAGACGGGCAAAATTCACACGGCATACAACAAGATGAAACATTATAGCTTTGTGCGTGGCAATATCTGACAGAGCATCTCTAAATGAAAGCATCCCACTACCAGAGGGCAAAGTACAAGGAGTGAAGACATTTTTTTCTTCCCTTCAGGGATTATTGTTTTCTAAGGACATAGTAAAGAAGTTCTTGAATAGGTCATGTATAAGTGGGCTTGAATAAGTGATGTGAAAATTGACACGTCCCTCCAGAAATAAATATTTTCTTCCTCTACTAATTCTTTCACCGTAGTTGGCCAAAAAAGAATGAGATGAACTTAAAGAGATCAAAATCAAGATCTAGTAGCCAGTGTAGCAACCATACATAGAAAAGACATAAGCTTTAGCACTTCAGGCGTTTGAAGGAAGAAGCAGGCAATTTTAGAGCTGTGCAATAATAAACTTTGGTAAAATTGGAAAGCAAACTAGATAACACAGCCGATCTCCCACACTTGTAACTTGTGCTACTTACTGACTTAAGCTTTCCTGTTGGATAAAACTTGATTTCTAGGAAAGCATGTTTCAAACTCATCCGGTCCCCTGAAGGGAATTGCTTCAGTGCTTTCAAGAAGGACAGGGCTTTTTTTATTTGGTTAGGTTATATTAGTCTGATTAATATGATAGATCACTAGATATTCTTGAAGATCAGCCCTAGTACTTAGTTATTTACTGCTTCATAGACAGCTTTGGAAATAAAACAGTTGTAGTGCATTCCAAAGGAACATGCTCTGTGCTCAGAGGTCTGTCCTTTTTCCCATTCTAAACTTTCCTTGTCCTACAGGGAAATTGTTTAATATCTTTTAGACTTTTGTTACGTATTGATAAGGTATAGGTAGTAGTACATGTTTTCAAAAACTGCTGACAATTTTAAATTTTCATAGCAGAGAGAGATTTTGTATCATTAAATATTTTATATATACATAAACTGACATTATATTCCAATTAACTATATTATCTTGTTCAGTTAAATACTGACATTTGTTTCCAAAAGCTCTTAATTCTGAATTGACAGAGTTTTTTATTAACTATTTTATAGTCCAGAAGCCTTTCCTCAGTAAATAGCAATTTTCAGATCGATCGCATTTTAAGCCTAATTTATGTGTTGAGTTTTTTTTCCCTCTCTGACAAATCCAGTTTTTATCATTCCAGTGAGAGGTTCCTATTTTATGTACAATACTTCTGGATGATTGTTGAGTTACACTGTTGAGGACAAAACTTTAATAAAATCTATCTTAAGTGTTTTAATAACTAGTAACTAGTTCCACTGAATTACCTGAAGTCAATTGATTTGAAACAAATATAGTTCAAAAAAATAACTTGCTGCTTCATTACCTATGCTAAATGCAACATAAAATTCCTAATTTTGCACAGGCAACATAAACAATTTGCTACAGAGCAGGAGTGCAGTTATACCTGGAAATGTCTGTGCTTAAGGTCATCGTTTTTTCTACTTTACGGCAAATGGTCATTTAATGTTGTATAAAAAGAATAAGGATCTCTGATGATACGGGTGTGAGGCAGACTGATTGCCACTTGTCCGGGGGAAAATCCAGTTCTGTTCTGCCTCATTAGACAAGAAAGGGATCCAGGAAGGAATTTAGGCTGAAATCTTGCGAGGATTAAAAAGAAAGGTTGTTCAGACAGGCCGTGGGTTTTGGGTACATATTTTGACCCCGGTGTATCCCTCAAGCTCTGTAGAGGAGACCATCGCAACACCGTCAGAAGACAATTCTTCCGCTGAGCCACGCAAGGAAGCTCTGGCCTGGGGAACGTGCCTGCGGCGTATGATACAACAGCGAAGCAGGGATGCACTGCAGCCTGTAAAGTGACAGCTAGGGTGCACTGATACATAAGTGCCTGGCAACTTCTCTAATTTATTGCAGTAGCTGTTATGGCTCTCTGTGAAGCCTAAAATAATCTATGAGTGTTTCACATTTTAATAGTATTCATGTTGAGGGCCTCTGTGTGACTGCAGCTATACGATAACATATGCCCCAATCGGATCTGCCCTTTGTGTACAAGATGACACAATTTGTGCATAGTTAGCCATGAGGGAGTCGGAGATTACCCATTTCCAGTGCAGGCAACGCAGGATCTTCCAGCCTCTCATATACACCAAAGAGACAAATATTTTCCTTTTTAAGAGCATTTACACCCTCAGAGCTTGACAGATGGGATGTTCTTGCCCTTCAAGGCAAAAGCTCTGCTGTCAGAAGAGACACACAGAAGAGTAAGTAGCAGGCACAGAAACTAGTTAGGAGTTTAACAGGATTTGGCTGATTATTATGTTTTCTTTCGTTATTATTAACTCACATTTTCAGTAACACCAAGGACCCAAACAACGGACACTGTTAGGAGTCTGTATAGTTCCTAGTAAAGAAAAATGCTGTCCAAGAACATTACTGTTTATAGAAGCTGAGCTCTTCAAAAAGTTAGGAAAAACTACAGTTAAGATCACTAGCAATATTCATTCCCTCGTCTGAAACCTGTGTCATAAAATCCTACATAATCATGTGTTTTTCACGACACAATTTCTCTTTACCCATCCAGCCTACTTCCAACAGTGCATTGCCAGTCTCCATGTCTGAACCAATCCCTCAAATTTCCTGCTCCCACTTTACTTCTAGGCAAGAAGTTCTGCATAACCAACCTATTCTCCTCTCCAGCAGCATTTCAGTTTTAGTTCTCTTTTTCCAGGCATTTCCTGTCTCCTTTCTTTCTCTGTCCTTCTGAACACATGTCCAGATTTGCTCTCTTAACATATAGCCTCCAGTCCACTCTTGCTTCTCTTGTCTTTAGTTTCAGAGCATTTCTACCCACAGTTCAAGTGCTCAGTGCTTACTGTAATGGCCTTATCTGCACTAGTAAGTGCCTCAAAAGCAAGTGGCACTGCACAAATCCACATGCCCAAGCCTTCCTCCCTGAATTTTCCCCCCTGAAATTAGGATGGTGTCTTCCTATCCTTCTAGTCATGCTGCACTGTCCCCTAAACCATGAAGGATGTAGCTTTTCCATCCTGTATTTTTCACTAGGTTCTCCAGAAGTGTCATCATTTGTATAGTTTTTGGTTTGTTTTTTTTTTCCTCTCCCTGACATAAATGTCATCCTTATGGACAAATTGCAAGTCCCTGCTTGAATCCTGGCAGAAATACAATAGTTGCAGACATCCTGAAGGAAAAGGCTATTGCCATCTTAAGATGCTTTTCCCCTAGCCTGTCTCTCAGCAAAGACTGGGTTGATTTGGCTGAAGTTTTCCAACAATCAAAGGCAGATCCCTAGCAGAGAAAATTTAATCCCAAAATGTAGTGTGATAAAAAGCCATAAGCAACTGAAAACAGGGACTTTGACAAGCACTGTTCCTAGCCCTGCTAATAATACCTTTTTGACTGGTCTGATATTCCTTGATCCTCTTGTAAAGATTGCAAAAGATAAAGAAGATTTTACAGGCAGGCTCAATAAATACCAAATCATGTCTTTGTCTGTATATTTGCATATTTCACACCTGTTAAGTTTTAAGCTTGAAGGCAAAAAAGGTTCAGGAGTTGCCAGTCTGCACTTTCTGAATTCATATTTGATCCCTCCCAGTTCTAAGCAACAAGGTGCGAACACAAAAGTCAAATGTCAGGGTCAGTGCTGCATACACAGATGCCTTCTTGCTGAGGCACTCACAGAGCACACTCCTATGGTACATGTCAGGATTTACACAGCACATTTAGGGAAGCTGCCAAAGTGTTTGGAGTGCTTTGGCAGCAGAAGAAACAGCTGGTCCCATCAAAGTGATCACATTCCTGGGCATTCATTTAGAGTCTGAGAGGATAGAGTGACGCTTGCCAGAGGATAAGCTTCATAATACTAAAGGGTTAGTGACTCAGAAATTACAGGCTAGTAAAGGTGTGGTTAAAGCAGCTGCAACTGCATTGTTAACTGGTCGCTTGAACCTTGGAGAAAAGTCTATTCAGGCAACGTAGTCTCCAAACTTACAAGTTCTTTCAATGGCAGGAGCTATAGATGCACTAGCATTGTGAGGCATCAGACTCTGAGCATTGGGAGCCGTTTTATGGTGCCTCAGTTAGTCGATGCTAGGGCAATTGTTCGTGAATGAATTATTCATCAGTGTGTATTGTGAAAATACACTTGAATGTGTCTCGAAGGTTTGCTTCTGAGGAGCACATCCTGGAAGTATGTTGAGACACGTGTCAGAGAAAAATAAAACAAGTGTCTGCCGTGACCTCCATTAAAATATATAAGGCCTATTGCTGTACAATTTATTGTGGTGTTTCCTAAACACAAGATAAGTAGCTCCTATAAAGTTTTGGTGTTGACCTTCTCATAATGCTCATAGTAGACATCTTTTTAATTTTTTTACTCTTCCAATCTATATCAATGTGAAATGTCCAAATACATCCTGAGGCAATTAATAAGTCCCTGTTAATAAGGCTGTTAAGAAGAAAATTTCATAGAAGTCTGTTATGAACATCTGAACTTGATATTGGTAAGGTGAGTCTGGTTGTCTACTCTCCTTCTCTTATTTACACCAGCATGGAAAACATCCTCTTTCACTGCTATTGCAACATTGCAATATTCCTGAGCAATTTTCTTTCTCTGTGCCAACTATTACCAGTTTTAGCACCTGGAAGTTTCCATCAAATCATCAGTGAATATCCCATTGAATGCAACCAAACATCAAAGCAAACCCCAAAACACATTATGAATAGAGGTGGCATCCTTACCTGCCACATTATTTTTCCTTAGAAAGGAACTTATTCACAGCATCTGCCTCTCTTTCTTGTCTTACAGCTTTACTTCCAACCCACAAACTATTCTTAAGACACAAGCATTTGGAAGGCAAACACACAAGTATGGATTAATTTATCATAGCACCAAATTCCCTAGAGATTTTTTTTTTTAATGTTAGCCCCCTACGATTGCGAGACAGCAGGATGTACTGAGGAGACAGCAGCACAGATATGAAAAATGAATTAAACCACAGGCAAGGCAACAGGGAGGAACTAAGATGTGTAACTGTCATTTATTAAATCACATAAGCTACAGAACTTCTTATTCCTCAGTAAGAAATATTGGTAAGCAAGGCTACACATTATAAAATTATTATCTTCTAATGAAAACTGTAACAAGCTGTTTTTTAGCTGGAAAAAAAAAATTAAGCAATTGTTATCCAAGGCAATCAGGAGATCGCAATCTTACTTTTCACTTTACTAAACCACTTTTCTGGGCTGGATTTTGCTGGGAGAGTGGGGGGTCCCCTGATGTTTTTTTTTTTCAGCATAGGGTAATTAACATATATAGGTCATCACATCAGATGTAGAAATCCTCCAACAACACACTGCTTCTGAAATAATGCACTAGGTTCAAAGACAACACAGAACTGTACACAAAGTACTCCATTAACAGCAGGTGTTGTACAAAAAAGATCCTTTAAAGGGGCTTTTAATTACTGTATATCTTTGCTTAGAAGCCACCTTCACCTACCTTTTCCTTGCAAGCTGCAGGGGAAAGCAATTAAATGTATGAGAAAGCCACTCTCAATTTAAAGCTGCAGGAGGAAGCAATTAGTGTAAGAAGAAGTCTTACCTTGTACACAAAGAAATACGGTACATGAAGTCACTGGAGACTAGGTATTGCTTCAATGTAATTAATATATATAATAAATCTTAAAATGTGTGACTGCTGAAAGTTGAAAGTCATAGCTGGCTGTATGGCCCATGTTTATTCCCTATATATATATATTCTCCCTATAAGAACGAAGCTGGCTGTTTACACAAAATTACATTTATATCTCCTGGCTGTATAACTCACACCTTCTCTAAATTCCCTTTACACTGGTGGAGGGTCTCAATATAGCTGAAAGAGCCCCTTTGCTTCTAAGGGTTTTATTTATTTGAAGTAAGGCCATTTAGATAGATCTGGCTACAAATAAAAGACATTACAAGAAGAGGAAAGGGATCTTTCTGGTCATGTTTGGTATTTGACAAGTTTACAAGTCCTGATTTTAATACTGGGATTAACCTCCTCCTAGGCCAAAACCCCTTCTTCAATCCTTTTCCCATTACAGTATAGTAAAGTCTATTTAGACATAGTGTAAAAAGGGATAGTAAAGGTTTAGTGCACTGATGTTTTTAAAAAAGTATTGCAAATTTACTAAACGTTTTCAGCATTTGTAAGACCCAATCCTTGATGGTTAATGACATGAAAACTTATGAAGAAAAAGAAAAAAAAACCAACAAAACAAACAACAGCAAAACCCAAACAAAACCCAAAAGCCAACAACAACAAAAAAATCCCACATACATAGAAAACCCTCAAAATCACCCCCCAGAACAGTCAATACGAACTCTATTGAAGTTAAAGGCAAAAAATGTTCTTGACTAAAACAGGACTAGAAAATGCTTCACTCTGTGGTGTTTTGTAAAGGATACAAAGGTTAATTAGATACTTTCTGTTGCATTATATAGTAGGAAACCTCCATTAATTACTGCTTCTTTAATTTAACTGATTCATTAAAAACTGACTATAGAACCACAAAGAAAGTATTCTCTTTCCCATAACACCTAATTTACTTCTACATTCTAAAACCTAAGACCCTTAATCAAAATTAGACTTTAACAGAGACGTTTACTGGTTAATAGTAACATAGAGCATCACTAAAACTCTAACATGAATGAAGCTTCCACTGACTTCAGTCAGACACTGCTCTTCTAAATACTCCTCTGTTTGTTCTTTTGTTTGTCCTACATTACAGGACAAAAGGTTGATATTAACAGCTTCCTTTACCACTATTTTTATTTCAAGTTAATAGCAAAAGTAAGCTGTTTCTACAAATGTTTGATTTTATGAGCTCTTATGCATTTTCTCAACCAATTAGTCAAATTGCCTTCTTGACTGTATGTCCTTGCTAAATCTGGCTTTCTTAGTTTTTGTTATTTAGTGCACTACTGTATTCCATTAAAGGCAAAGTTCAATTATTTGTCTTTTGAAGGTCTGAGTGCCTTGCTTGAAATGCCAAGTGCATTAGAAACAGGCCACCCTTGACTTTTGCAAGGAGATAAAGAAGGGTAATAAGTTAGTTGGATTTAACAGAATTTTTAAATTCAAAACGTGTGTATGTGTGCATGAAGATACCAAAATAAGGATTAAATGCTGTCAACTCATCAAGAACACTTTTTTTTTTTTCACCATTTACCATTTTTTCACTTAACAAGGAGCAAAAAGAAGGAAGGTCTGTGGTTAAAACAAAGCACAGGGAAGCCACGACATACTGAACTTGGATGAAAACCTATACTAAAACATTTTACCAGCATAACAATAGGGCTTTAAAGCCACACAAGTGTAAATGAGAGCAAATGCTAGTGGAATTTAAACCTCATGTCTGGAAAGGTGGGAGATTTCTACCATCTGTAGAAACAGCTTCAGGTGATCACATGTTAAAAGGGTCTGGAGGCTTTAAAAAGAAGAGCAACTTCAATGTTGACTGTGGTACCGACTGAACATAGCTGTCTGTTCATGAACAGGGGCCTTAGGAGCTCCTGAACATGCCTAAGAGCTCATGAACAGCTCCTTAGGACTGCAGGGCAGACCCTACACCTTGAGCCCTGTTGTGCAACTCCTGGGGGTAGGAGTCACCCCATCAGAGCCACTTCGATGGGTAAAGGCTGTAGAGGGGATGCAGGCATAGTAGCAATTAGTTTCTGCAGAGTTTTTAAAAATCTATTTAGAAGCCAATTGTCTACAGCAGGCATGTTCAGCATGTGTGTGTCTCTTCCTGTGTAAATGGCAAACTTCGATTAAAACTGAGATTAATTTAATTAAGTTTGAACATTTCAGCTTTTTATTTTATGTTTACACACATAAGTACAGCAATAACTGAATACAAATGTTGCATATTTACTGTGGCATGATCCAAGCAATTACTACTAAAGTATTAAGGAAAAGCATCATTTCACTCTTTTAATTTTATTTTATAATTAGGTGGGCACCATATTTCGGTGAATACATTTATAGTTAGATGTTATACATTATGCTTCTCTTTGTTTTGGAAGGATGATTTTAGCCCAGTTGCTAAAAGCCTGTTAGCAACAACAATTAAAATAGCTATTTTTAAAAAGGGTTTATGGCTTTTGTACTTGTTTTCCTTATTAGTTTTCATCAAATGTTTCACACTCACATGATGTATGCAGCCTGCTAGTAGTCACTAACACAAACATTAAAAATGGTTTTAAACATCTGGTTAAAAACGTAGCTTTTTATGTACTGTGATTGTTAGTTCATCCATTTTATGTAAGTGCTGTACCAGTTGTTTGTTGTCCCTCTGACTTCTGTTACTTTTTGTTCTCAAAAATGATTTGAAAAGTTTAGAAGGAAAACTTAAAAGCAGGGCAACACTGATACTGGCAACTTTTTTGAGCGGCAGAGTTTTAACTGCTTTCTGTTGAAGCACTTTCCTGACTTTCCATTCAACTGAACATTTTTGTACACAGTATTGCGGGAAGGGCTGAATGCATGCCTGCAAAGTGCAACGTGGTAAACGCCTGTGTATATTCTACATATACGATACTATTCAAATCAATCTGTTCAGGTTAGTTTCCATTCCGAGGAGAGCTGAGAAACACCACCACTAGTTTTGGTCACGTGCTGCTTCGTAGCAATTAAAAATAAATTAAATTTCATGCAAAGAACCCAACTTAAAAATCCCAGCAAACAACAACAGAACCTTTCCGCTAATGATTTTCAGTCATCAGAAGTGGAAAGAGACTCAGACAGCAGACAGCATGGTCCCAGCATGCTTTTTGCCTTTTTTTTTGTTTGCACAGTAGCTGTCAGTTGCAGCCCTGCAGGTAGTAGAACCCAGTGGGAAGAGGGGCGGGACAGAGCGATGCTGCCTGAACTGACAGCAAATTTAAATTACTGAGCTTTCTTTTTCTTTTTTTTTT
>VZZY01017202.1:21584-188973 GCA_013400335.1 Eurystomus gularis
TTTTTTTTTTTTTTTGTATTTTTCTACTCTGCGACAAACTGAAAAGATTCTAGCACACGCTAATTTAACAACCCTGCTTCATCATCTTCTTTTTTTTTTCCCCCTTCTGCTTCCAGGATAATTAAAAGAGAAACCTGTAAAGGCAAAATTCCTTCAAGCAAGTTGATGCTGCAACGTGCTGGTAAGACGAATTTAATTTCTTTTTTTCTCCTTCCCCATCTTTTCTTTTCCTTTTTTGGAGCTGAAATCTTTTGTATATCTAATGCAGTCATAAGTGTGGTTCCCCTGCTGTGGAGGGTTAGGATCTAATGCAAAGGTGTAACTGCTTGGTATGTGACCTTCTCCTATTACTTAAAATGGATAATAACAGCTTTCGTGTCTGTCCTCATGATGATTTTCTTTCTGTGAATTGACTATTTGCTCAACAGAAGCGGTGCTCTGATTGTCGCACTATGACAATGAGGACTTGATTGTTTTTTGGTTACTGTTCCATGCTCCTATCAGAAAAGATACTTCAGTTGGGGGTTTTGTGTGTGTGATTTTTTTTTTTCTGAACATTGCCTGAAGCAGTGATACGACGGGGGTGGAGATGGGGGTGGAGGAGATGGTCTTGGGTATCGTCCTGCCTGTTCAGTTGTTTACTAGGTAGGGACGTGCAACACTGAAACTTTTTTTAAAAATAAATAAATATTTTTCAGCTTGCATCAAGTGGGGTCAGTGTATCCAGGATTTATTGTTGTCCAGTGCTGGGTAAAGTTCTTGCTGTTCCTTACATTGTTCTTCTGGAGAAGGGGGGAAGGGATGTTCCCCTTCATATCTTGCCATACCATTGTAGTAGCTAATTGCAAGAAGCTGACAAACTTTGAGATGAAATAGCAAGCATGCCTTTTGTAAAGAATGAGTTTGATGCTGTGGATAGTGCCCTATGAATACAAACCTGTCAGATACAATCAGATCTGTATTATACATGTTCCTACCTTGCAAGTCCCCTTATTTCCAAGGTCTGCTTTGTAGTCTTTTTCTAACACTAATACATTATTATTTTATTTTATTTTTTTAGAAAATATGATGTGCTTTACTTTTACTTTGTATTTACCCGTATACAATTTATAAGGTGATGCTTTTCTCTCAGGCTTTCTGGATGTAATTCTGCCAAATATTAAATGTTACAACACCCACTGAAATCAACAGGAAGGTTGAGCTTGTCCTGTTTTTATGAGGAAATTGCTGAGTACCAGCAGGACTGGATCTGATGATTGCTGAACTATCTCTTTTCATAACTGTAATTAGTTGTTGTTACGCTTAAGACTGAATCATGTAGGCTTTTACTGAAATATTTAGAATAAACACTGCTCTTACAGTTAGTTGTTCACAGGTTTGTGGCTGTGCTGAGGAAAACTTTTTGAACATTGGATGAGATTTTTCACAGAAATCTAATGGAGTTAGAAAGACAGTGTGATTCAGTCCTCTAACTCCTTGAAAGTGGTTTTCCTTAATATTTTTTTTTAAAAAAAGATGTCTTGAAATTAATCATCTGCAGATTGATACATCAGACTTTCCATACTCAAAGGTTTGTTTTGCCAAAAGGATAATGTGATCACAGGAGAGAAGTTGTGCAAGAAGAGGGGAGATGATGAGCAGTCAGGGATTAAACACAGACTCCTTTTCATGTCCCTGGAGGGAAGAAGAGGACGTGCCAATACCATATGGAAAATCACATTCTTTCACAGCAACTTTGTTAGGGCATAAGGTTAAGGGTGCTGCACTTGCAGAAGTTCATCACTCCCTATTTCAGCCTCAATTTCAAGCACTGCAATACTTTTCTGAAGGTTTGCTGTGCTTGTGTAGAAAATGCTGGTGTCTTGTGAAGTAAGGTCATTGTAGCTCCCACATATTGCTTTTGCCCTGACAACTTGCCTCCCCCAACCTCAACACCAAGGTCTGCAAGGCTCAGAAAATTAGGCTTTGTCCCTTGTAACCCTAAACTCCCATCCATTTATAACCAGAGAAGAAAAGGATTTAATTCAGTGTTCTTGTTATGGAAATAAGTTTTTATTCACTCAGTATCAACTGACAGTTAGAAGCGTATCTGATGCAATATGAATAAACTGTAGACTGTTGACAGTAAATTATGCAGCTATAGTCTCACATTCTCCTAGAAACAGTGCTTTTACAAAGTTCGAGTGGCCTAATGGGGTGAAACAACTACCAATACTCTCATTTGAGTTTCCTAATCACCCAAAGACATGAGAAGTCCATGGTGGTTGATTCCCACCACCCACAGTGGGTATCTCAGCAGTGGGCAAGGCTTCATGGAGTAGATTCTGAATGCAGCCAAGGCTATTCAGTCTTAGAGGTGATGTCAAAGTTACTGTTATGGGGCAACATGAAAATGTAGCACAGCCAAGTTTAGATGTTGAGTTTGGTGACAGGAATTTGTTCCTGAAGTCATAAAGTATAAACAGCCAGATATCCATACCTTTAAAAAAAATCCACCACCCTAAATAAATCTATCAGTCTACTTTTTCTTAAAATGTAGTGCTTTTAAATATATTTTTTAAATTAATCTGTGCACTTTAAATTGCTGTTGCCTTCTAGCAATGCTGTCTTCTACCCAGTGCTTGGAAATTTCTAGTTGGATGGAATTGCTTTCTTTGTAACAAAGAAAAGCAAGCCAGAAAACTCGCTGTAATTTCCTGTCAGTAACACAGAAATAAGAAAACACTAGGCTAATAAAAATGATAATCTGAGTTTACAACTGTTAACAAGATTCCTGAATAGAAATGGTGCTATTATGCACAAAGAAGTTCTATCATCACTAGAGGAATGTAGTATAAAATTATGAGTTTTATTATTAGGGCCCTGTCATCCAATCAGAAATCAACCCATAATCTTACTTGTGAAATGCCACAAGTTTTGGCATCTTTCCTCGCCTCCTATTAATAAAATATTAAAGAAATTTTATAATTAGAAACTTTGATAACATATAACTATGAATTTTCTTTACAGGAAAAAGCTGGCATAATTCTGTATTTCTTTCACATCTCCAACTCCCCCTATAAAGTCACAGCAAGTCTGACTTGCACACAGCAGGTAGAACTAGAGTAATAATTGCCATGGGCAAAAACGATGGGATTTCATCAGCTTCTTTCTCTTGAGAGAGGCCAGATTCTCAGACTTTTCTCAGGACTCCGAAGAAGTACTTAAGAATATACTATAGCACCTCTTCCCCTGAGTGAGATTATTTGTTAATATTACATTTCTGATCAGCTGAATTGAAGTATCATGACAAAATCCTTAGATTTTAACCTCTGATGATTTTTTTTTTTTCATTCTAGTAATAAAAGACATTTACATACCTCTTCTAACTGCAAATGATTTGTGGCATTATAAGGGACTTTCTGTGTCTCCATTTGATTTATCAAATCAAATGAAATCAAATCAAATCAAATGGAATCAAATCTAGTAGAAGATGTCCCTGCCCATGGCAGGGGTGATGGAACTAGATGACCTTTAAGGTCCCTTCCAACCCAAACCATTCTATGATTCTGTAACTAACCATGGTCTTCTTTCTGCAAGCACCACTCTTGACGGTCTACATCACCAAATGAAGCAAGACCACTGTACCTAGCCCAGTGTGACCCCAAGTCTCTGGTCCTCCTTTACTACCTGATTGATAACATATTGGGCTAACCCTTGCCAAGACACACTCCTTCCACAAGCCTGGCATCCAGGCACATGTCCTTCATCTCCTGGAGGTTTGTGGATGCTTCACTGTAGACTCTTGGGATTCCTAACTCTGTGTAGTATACAGCAAACCCTACAAAAAATGTAATACCTCCTAATTACTTTCATCACTCCCAAGGCAACAGAACACACAGTATTTATCAAGTAATTGGACATGAATTAAGAATATAAATATATATTTTATTCTATTAAGGTAAACACTATAATATTAGCAAGAATGAAACAAAGCAAAAAGAGAAGTACAGCACCAGAGAGCTTAGTTCTTGACTATAATTATTGCACAAAGTCTTCCTTGGTTGGTTTGCATACCCCATGGATGGTGGAGGCTGATATCTTAGCTCCTGTCCTAAGGCTGATGTGCTCCGAGAGCTCTTGGAGCCACATCTTTTCTACTCCCCTTGTTAAAGATCCTTGGGGATGGTAACAAAGAGGGAGCAACCTAAAAGTTCTGAATGTGTATTTTCTTAATTTTCTTTCTCAAACTGTAATCTCCAACTGTCTGTATTTTGCCTGTATAAACATGCCAAACATGGCATTTGGGCACCAGAGGTAGGATTAATCTCACCCAAATTTAGATGCCTATACTGTGGACACCTACATCTGAGCTAACCACTTCAGGGTCCTGTTACAGTCAGAGGAAACAAGCAGATGCTTTCAGGGAGTGATTTATCTGACCTATTTTAAACACCTCTTTTGTTTGAATCTGACTGAAGGACACCACATTCAAGACTGAGATCGTTTAACCTCCTCTTCTCCTCAGATTTTCTTAGTTGTTGCATTGCTTAATTTAGATATCTTTTCTTCATCTGCTTGGCTTATCTTGTAACTACTTCATGAAGTAAGAGGGCTTAAAACTGGAAATTACAACACCTTGAAAAATTGTCATAGTACTAGTAACTTACTGAGCCTTATATCACAGAATCACAGAATCACAGAATAGTAGGGCTTGAAAGGGACCTCTGGAGATCATCTAGTCCAACCCCTTACCTGGCAGTGGGCTTAAAACAAGGCTAAACTTAGTGAAGTTAGGACTGGATTGCACAGACAGGGTAATGTCACTCACACATACCATTAGTCCTCAAGGGCTGCTAGGGATATGCTGTCACAAACACATTCCGGGCAGTCTGTTTAAGGTACAATTAATCTTGTTCCTCACGGTTACATTTGTTAGGCTGAACTGATCTTGTGCAGGGAGATGCTGTGATTAGTTTATTTGTTCTACTTTGCAGACCAGCAGCATTTAATAGTTACGCTGCAATGCTTTAAAAATCTAAAAGTCAGGAAACTCCGTGAATATGATGAAGTCTACCTAATTTAGGCACCAACGTTTTAATGAGCTGATGCTCCTGATGGAGGTTCCTATATCCAGAGGAAGCTATATGCATTTGAAAGCTTCCAGACCGACAATTGGCTTTCTAAATTTGTACAGTTAAGGCTGCATTTTCAGTGCTAAAAGTCTCTGCTGCAGAGAAATCCCTGGCTCCCATGTACAGTGTACCTCACCTTCACATTTCACCTGGCCATGTGTGGAGGAGCTCATTGTGTCTTCTTGGCACTGTGCTTGACCTAAGGCCAGCATTTTTGGGCCCTAGTACATGGCATGAAGGGTTGTGGGTGATGGTGTTGAGCTCACAACCCACTTGAACAGAGGGTTGAAAGGAGCAGAGGGAGCCAGCAGCCCTGTTTGTAAGGTCTAGAGGAAATGATACCTAAGGATGACTATAACCAACATCACAGTCAGGTTTATCTTCACAGAAAATCTGATTAATTTCAGAAGTAAATGTGTCAGCATATAAATACATATTAATATACATAAATACACATTATGGCTGCTAGAGGCATAAGACCTCACTAGATAGCTAGGAGATTCAACAACAGTATGGACACACTACACATCAGACCAAGATCGTCTCTGTTTGTTAGGATTCATTTCTCTCTTCACTTAGGCAACCTTCAGTGTCCTAAAGCTTAAGTGTAGGTATGATTTAAGTTAGAGAAACAGGATTTTACCACGCTTTTAAATACAAAATTGTTGATCATCAGGCTTGATTGAGGTAGCTCTATTTTGAACCTGAGTTCTGCAATGTTTTGCAGAAATAGTCTTTATTCAGCCAAGGACAGTGGCTAGATTTTAAAGCATGCAGAAAATGTGATAATAAGCAATAGAACTGCTCACATAATAAAAGAGCTCTGAACACAGGATTTGATCTCTTATACATTTGCTATTTTCACTGATTAATGTATAAACACTGTGCAAGCCACTGACAGAGTGAGCAATCCAGAAGGCCTGTTGCCTGCGTTTTGGATAACAAGAGACAGAAGTGTAGATTAATAGTGGCTCTTAATCAATCTGATGCAGTCAATGTTTTCCATAGGCACTTTGTTAATAAGTAGCTCTACTAATGTCTTGCCTTTGCTGTATCCTAAGTCACTGAAAATTATGAAGGGCATATGGATACTAAGCGAAGCTTTTGCACTTGAGTGAAGAGCAATAGCAGCCTACCCAGCATCATGCGGTAAAAGGGAACACATTCACAGGACATTAAAGGCTGGGTACTCTTGCTGAACAGGTTTACACATTTAAGCCTTGATCCTGCAAGGACTTACACACATGCTTAACCTTACACACTGCGAATGAAATCCTGGGCCTCTCAAATTCAATGACAAAACTCCACTGACTTCAAAGGGCCACTCTGTGAATAGCCTTTTTTGGCTTAGGTGCAGCCACACAGAGTGTAGAAGTGTGTGAGCTGATCTCCCCAACCTTGCTTGCTTGCATGAATTCTTAAGAGACTGAGGGAGTTGCTAAGCGTAACTTTCAAAACACTTCTGTCTCACAACAAACTATAAGCATTCTAAGATGTTTTCTTGTTTGTTCTGTGTTCTTTAGGGGTTTTGCCCAAACCCTGTGGTAAAACCTGCAGGAGTGGTTTCTGCTGGAGAAGTCTGTGAGCAATCCAAAATGCAATCCTCTCCCTGGCTAGTATTGCACTCCGAGCAGGTTGTTTTCTTTACTTTCCAGAAGATCCAGTCCCTGGAGTGAAATGATTATGCTGGAATCACATCTTTCTTTTTTGAAGAAAGAAAAAAAATCTATAGCTCACACGATTTTATAGGAAATCTGGGAAATGCCTACTGAAACGACTTACAGGTCAGAAAAACAATAATATATGAATCTAACTGCTGGTTTTCATCTGCTTGCTGCTGGTAATTGAGATACTCTGTTGCAAAATCTAACACCTGTCTCAGGATCTGTTGGAGACCAGAGACCCAGTCCTGGCTCTGCCTCCACGTGTAAAACTGTCCCCTGGCAGGGGTATCTCTGAGAACCACTGTGGAGTCCTGAGGAGTTTAGTGAAGAACTGGGGAGGAAGGAAAGTGGTATTAGTCCCCTTCTCCAGCATAAATCTCTTTCCAAAGCAGGTTAAGTCAATGATCCCTCCCCTGCACAGACCCTCTGGCTCTACACATGATGCAACGTGCATCCAACCCTCATGGTGGCTGAGATGCTGAAGCTTGGGAGGGGATTTGGCAGCCCTGACTAACACCAAGGTGTCTCAGTTCCAACAGCAAAGCTCATGCTGGTAAATGTAGATCTCCTGAGCAAAACAGCTAATGACTGGTGTGCAGATACACCATTGTGGCTTGCACACATTAAGAACTAGGAAAGTTTTTGGCTATCATCTTCCTAAGCTTGCAAAAATATTTGTAAGGACAATTATCCCAGTGTAAGGGTGCTGTAACAGGGAGTAAGGGCTTGCAAAAGAGATTTATGGAGTTTTGCATCCCAGTTATGCTTTAGGATAAGCCTGTGTTAGCATTCATGTAAGCCAAATTACCACTTCTCACCTAAATTGGTGGTAGTCATTTGAAAAGAAGAGTAGGTTGAGTAAGCCCAGCAAAGCTATTTTTTCTATTTCAGCATTTTCCTCTGACAGGCTTCATTGCTCCAGCAGTGAAAAAAATCCCCAGACTTTAGTCTTTTTTTTAAATTTTTACTGTAAAGGTATTTTAATTTTATCTTCATCATGCTCCTGTACTAATGGGCTTTACATATTCCCAGCAAAGCCCTGTGCGAAATTCTTAACCATAGAGATTACAGAAATTTACTGCTTCACTGGCATGGTCAAGTTGCCACAAAATTGCATTTGTTAACGTAGCTGTGAAAACACATGGCACCTGCCATCTCTTAGCATAAGGATTTTAAATATGGCTGGGAAGAATTTAAGAATGCCTATAAAATGGGACTTGGCCATGTCAGTTTAGCTTTAGGAAGGAGACTGTGCTATAAAATCCTCACCCATAATTGGACACAAGTGACAGCTTTACTTAACTAGTGTTCACAAATGAACGAGCAATAAAAATGTTCTGCCTTCCTCACCCCAGAAGAATGACCATGGCAGATGTTAACACTGTTGAGAACAGCTTTATTGTAACTACAGGTGAGACAAATGGGAGATTTATTAGTCTGGGCATTGAGGGAAGGGGAGGGAGAGTAAAAGTCATATCCAGAGCTGTTCCAAAGAAATGCAATGTACATTATCAAACATTGCATGGCACACCCAGTGCTTTAAAACAGGGGCTCTTCTGTGTCCATGAATTCATGAGCATGGCTGCTTTCTTGTTTGCTTTTTAAATACTCGATACCTAGAATCATAAACCGTACATGATTCTGCTTTTTTGTTACTTCATACCCTATCTTGTACCCATTGAAGTTGATGGCAAATCTCTAACTTCATTGATACATAAGACCTAATCAATGATTCCACGTCTGGGAACTCAGCGACCTAAGAAAGAGCAAATAGGAGACAGTGTTTTTTCTCTGATGGAAGTCCTGAGAAGAGGCTTGATCCAACATCTGCTGGATCTTTTCTGTTCATTTTAATGAGCTTACAATTGGTCTCTAACATAGTGTGCACTCAATAGACATCAGCATTGGTTGTTCAGGCACAGATCCAGTAAAGCCCTTAATTACATGCTTAAGATTGTGGAATGGGAATAGTCCCATAGAAGCCACTGCAACCACAGAAATGCTTTAAGTTCACTGAGTAAGTAAATGTTTTGGTGCTGGAGTATCATCCTATTTTTTTTCAGTCAATCCTCTCTGCCAAGCAAACTAAGAAGTACAGTTTCTGGAAATCCAAAGCTTTGAGAAGCCATAAATGTGGTGTTATTCAGATTTTTATGAATTTTTTTTATCTGCTTTATACCAGGATACAGCAAAACACTTTACTGCAATTGTGATATGAATAGGAACACCGCAGCTTGAAACTCAAAGCTCCCTCCCCTTTTAGATTCAGGGTAGACACTCACATGTGGTGCTGCTGCCTACTTGTCAGCCCCATTTCTAAGTAGATTAACATTTTTAGATTTTGAAAAGTAAACCTGTTTGCAGTATAAGCAGGAAAACATTATTCTCTGTAGTTAAATTCTATCAGTTTGCTCCAAACTCTTTAACCAGGTGCTTTCTTAGACGAGCTGCTTAAAGGCAGTTTGAGCTTTTGTGCCATGTGGAGCACATATTGTTTAACTGCTTCACTTCAGCTCATCCCATTTAACTGGAAGGTACCGTATTTCTGCATTATCTTGCTTTCATGAAACCTGTCATATTCGGCATGTTTTTCAGGTAATGCTGTTTACAACAAACACTGCCTATGGTGTTTCCAAAAGTTTCCTGCTGTCAGAAGTAAGAGGGCCAAATTGAAAATATTGGTTTGGGAGAATGTAATCTTTTCAGCACAGACTTTGGTCAGCATGACTGGATGCAGTGTAAGTGCCCAATAGTAATGATGTCCAGGCATAGGGCCAAATGCTAAAACTGCCCCTAGAGTGAATATACTCATACTCTGCAAGAGAAGCAGTAAAGTATGCTCGTGTTCTGGCCAGCAACATCCAAAACCACAGCTCCCCATGAGGAAAATTCTTGCCAGGAGTATGAATAAGCTGCATTGAGGCTGTGCATTACAGCAACTGCTGCATCAGAGACTGGTAAGTAACTCATAAATAAGCAGTCTCTGCTGCCCCCCAATACCTGTATTGAGCTCCAGAAGGTATTTACATAGGTCCAAGTATGAAAGGCTTGCATAGTGGCCTCAGCGGACTTTGAGGAGAGCCAAAACAGAGGTGGCTACTTTCCATCTCCCGCTCCTTCAGCTTGCCATAATTTTTCTGGCAAGCACAAATATACAGCGCCTAGAAGGATTTGGCTTCTATTCCACAGCTCATATTCATCATTTGGGTTGCTCCAGTGAAGTCATGAAGCCAGGAGCTGCTGTTATGGTAGGATAAAGACTCCACCACAGCTGAAATCTTTATTAATAAATGAATTATGAATAAAACCAGAAAAAATAGACACACTTTACTAAACCCACCAACCATCTTGTTTTGGGCGCACAAGTGTATTTATACCCACATCAGAACTACATTAAAATGTAGGTTTTTTACATTAGTGCTCAACTCAGTTTTGTTTTCTTGAGAATTATTTAAGTTCCACTCATAATCAAAGCCTGTCAGACCTTCTGCTGATATAAATCAGTGACCCCTTGAAATCTGCTGAGCATCTGCCCCAGAATGGCAAATGACAGTCCCTACAGCTTGACTAATCTTTAAGGATGATAGAAGTTACTGATCCAACATGTACAACTTTTTGCATAAGACAGACAAAATTATTTTAGCCAGAAATTCCTACACTACTGATAACCATATTCTGCAAGGCTGTAGTATAGGTTAACTGTATTCTTGCAGCAAAGCATCCTGTCTTGTTTTAGAGGTTCCAAACTTGCTTATATGGATGCAGTAGTTCAAAGTTTTGTGCAGATAGGTAGTAGCCAATATAATAAAGAATATGAGCATTAGACCTCCATATTGTTCTGTACTCTATCTCTGCATTATAAATTCTCCCAGTTCTAACTGCTGACATAAAAAGTTCCAGATACTGTTTCTTTCCAGCAGAATTGCAAATTCTGAGTTCAAATAAGCCAATAAAGTGATTTTCTGGAAGGCAATACTCTGTCCATGTACTCCTTTTCTTCAGATACAATTTTCTTGCCTTTCAGGACATTTCATAAACTACCGCACAGATATCACCTTTTGGAAAAACATGGAAATATCATCAGTGGATGTGCTTATCTAAACAAAAAAAGCTGTATGATTTAGACCAATGATAATAAACCCCTTCTGTGTGTAAAGACAAGCTGATCACCATAAAACAGAAAAATATTGTCATAGTTTAATTTTCTTTCTGTCACTCTCTTTCCACAGTAAAAGAATATACTTTTGTGTTATAGCTACTTATCTTCAGTTGAACACAAGACTGAACATACAGAAGCACTTATTTTTTCCTGTTATTTCCAATCAACTTCATACCTCAAACTATTAAAAACCTCAGGCAAGTCTTTCCCATGAGGTGTGATTCACAAATTTGTATGAGTTATGCTTCAAAGATTTTACTAGAACAAAATGGTAATCAATGAGCCCTACTAGTGTTTTATCTTATATAAATTCATATCTCTGCATTAAATTTCACAAAATACATTAGAAGAAATTAAAAGACATTGAAGCAGGACAGGAAACACTTCAAAAGGAACTAGTTTACACATGTTGCAAAACCAGTCTGGGGAACTTCTTGACTCAAAACATCCTCCATGCCTCCAAGTTTCTTTATGCAGCTTCATTCATTGCCTTAAAGTTAGTTTTCCTGGGACACAAAACTTGTTATCAGGACTCACAAGTGAAGCAGAAGGTACCAAAACTGGTTTTGATGGTGCTGGTGATAGTGGCTCATGTTACTGTATTGTACATACATTACTTGTGGGCACATCTCTACGATTATGCTAGTAAGATGGAATAAAATGGTCAGAGACCACCTTATAGCCCTGAGGCTTGTTGGCATTGCACAGCTCGTATCTATCTGCATGACTTCCTGCAACCCCAGACAGACTGGCAGCATCCAACCTTGCTGTTGGTACCTGCTGTCCCTCAGCCCAAGCTTGAACATTTTGAAGGATTGTATTAGCTGGTACAACCCAAAGCTCTGCAGGGGAGCACACTATCAACTGAATGTCTGTGAATGCTGAGGCAATAGTGCTTAAGACACAACCCTGGCCTTGAATTTTTTTATTCATATAGACATAATTAATAGAAACACAGAACAAAGGGACTCTGTTCTCCAGAGTACTGAGTCACTCTGATTTGAACTTCAGACAGGTGCAGCTTTATACCCTGCCAACCCTGTTATAGGGGACCTGAAATTAGGAGATAGGAATAATGGCTAGCAGGTGACTGTACAGATTAAGTCAGATGTTTTCAAATACAAAAGTATATCCCTATCCTACATAATAAAAATCCAGTGTGGCTATATCAACAGGACACCCCTGAACCATGAAGTTTCAGAAAACAGGAAGTATTATAAGCTTGCTTTACTCTTACAGCCTGCTCTAGGCATCCACTATTGACCACTGATGGAGACAGGACAGTGGGTTAGATAGACATCTGATCTAGCCTGGTGAAAAATCCTCCTGTTACCTGAACAGATGTGAGCAGAGGCAAGGAAAATTTCTGCCTTCATTAGAGGAAAGAAGGCTGGCTCTTGGTACTGAGCTAATGAGACCTGATGAGGGCTGCTGGGATGGAGCTGGCTTTCAGACCAAGCACGTCTGTATCCAACCAAATAAACACACCAGGTACTCACCAATACGCCCTTGTCCAGAAGCAAATTGGATTCTGAACAAGCATCCAAATATATAAAAGTATAAACATACCGATGCTGTCCCTTTGGAAAAGTCAGCTGCATACATTTAACAGAGCAGGAGGTGGATGCCTCAGTTGGAGTTGTGTTATTCTGTTCACTTGAAATGTCAGTTTAGATAATTTTTCTAATTGAGTCTTGATATTTCACTGCTTCCCAAATTTCCCAAAATGATTATTACCAAATAAACAGATCTTTCTTAGTTGTCTCTGAAATAATAATGGCAAAAGCTTCATCGCATATGAAGAAGCTCCAATTTAGGTGAAAACTATTCCTGGCAATGCAGCAGGTGGCATCATGCAAACACATCTACTAATAATGCTACATATTCTGGTGCATGCTGTGCAAGCAGCTATGGCAGGGCATGTTCTGATCCTGGTTTTATTAAATGTACAATACAGATCACCAATAAATGTTATGTCAGTGGAAAACAAAAATATAAAATACACACGTAATATGATGATGTGAAAATGCACACAGAGGACCACGTCACTGTGTTTTCCTTCTGCAGGGTTTTGGCACTCTTCCTATGTAGCTGTCCAGTTTAGAATTAACAGGGTCAGAAGAGATGTCCCCAAATTTAATATAATTTGGATTTATCAATACAAGACTCCTCTGAGGAAAAATGAGTCCTCTTTCCACAGCATTGATAAGTCTTCCCAGAATATTTCCTCAGACAGATTCTCTTCTGCACATCCCTTTGCCAAGTGGAACCTTTTGATCTCAACACCCTTAGTGCCAAATTCTTTAATGGTGTAAATGAGTGAAACTCCACCTAAGGCAGTGGAGCATATCCCATTTACACCTGCAGAGGACTTGGCTTTGATTCTATAGCCAAGGAGAGATTAAAACCATTGGTTCTAGTAGATTTGTTAGCCCCTAAAAGTGTTCTTCATCCCTGTTACAGATAGCTGTGTTATCCAGTTGAAATGGGAGAAGGAAAAGCAGCAGAAAGTGCTCTTGAAGGAGGGAATCCTGGGCAGGGATGATAATACACTGAAAGATTTAACAGGATTTTGGGATCTCTATCACATGATCAAGTATACATTATCATAATTTTGATTCTGATCTCTTCACTTGCTCTCTGTGCAGTTGTTTTCTGATTTCCTAGTATGAACCACTTATTCCAGATCGCTCTTTGAAGAAGGCATCCACTGATACATCAGAGATTAAATGAGTCATTCATGATGGATTGTGCTTCGTGGCTTTATATACCAGAGAAAATTACACAATTTACACTACCTTGTAAAGTAACCATTTATCTAAGTAAACATATTGACTCCTTTTGGGTTCATATGAAAACTATCCTGGGTTGTGAATCTTAATTTAGCAACATCTTGACAGGCAGGAAAAAAGACAGCTAACAATGATGGAGAAGAATCAGTTACTTAAATGTCAATAGAGGGAGTTTTAAAAACGGGCTCAAAGTAACAGATCAATTTGTTCTCTAGTGTCCAGTCAGAGATACAGACTTGGCAACATCTACCACCTTTTCCTCTTCAAAAAAAAAGAGCTTTGAATTTGTGGCAAGTGGTGTGGTTGTGTGCTGCTATGGTGTCAATTCAAACATGACAACAAGCACATGCTACAGAAAGAAATGAGGCCAAGTGGTAAGAACAAAGAGAAGCAGTTGAATATCATTTTTCCAGGTATTCTACCTCTTTTTTTTTCCACACGTACTAGAAGTACCAGACCAATATATCCCTTTTCCAAACATCTCAGTTTGCTCATCTGTAATATGGAAATTATACTTCTGAGCCAGATTCTCTCTGGGGTCATTCCATGTGGTGGGTCACCAGTTTAATCATTTGACATTAGTCAAATTGGATCAGCACAAATGCACCCCAATTCCTCTTCTGAGTTGAAAGTGTCAGAAGAGGGAAGTATAGTGCAAGAATGCAGTTCAAGAATGGGAGTATAATGGCCTCAACCCAGGCCCTTTGGATAGTCCCAGATTTGCCCATCCAGAGAGCTGCAGTACAGGTTAACACTAATGGACACTCGCTCAGCTTTCAAAACGTAACAGGTTAGATTATTTTTGTAGCTGACCATTTCTTCTTGCTACCCTAGATTGCACTTAACTGGTGTACCTCCCTGATTTTTATCCTCTTCCTGAAACCTTTTCCTGCTAAGTATTCACGCCCCTCTCACTCATGATAGGGTCTAAGATGCTGAGTGCAGCATTGACTTCAGCAAGCTTTGGATCAGACCTGTAATCACTTCAATCCTCTGACTAGCTGGCTCAAAGTATTTAGGATGAATCATCTCAGAGGCAATGGAGAATATCAGAGCAAAGTATTATCTTATATATTTCTGCTTCCCCAAAGGTTTACCCTTCAAAAAAATCCATTGTCCTATATGTAATGTAAAATAATTCACCGTGGAGCAAAACATTGTATCATGATACAGATCTGGGCAGTGATTGAAATAATAACAGACTGTTTAATTGCTAAATTACAGTGGTGATATTATGAAATAACATATTATATCCGCATTTATAATAAATTAATCCATCATGATTAAAGGTCTCTCAATGAATACCAAATGAATTAATACATGATTGGCCTTTATAAGTATAAGCCTTTAAAATTATGCAGTATTCTGCAAGCAGCTAAAAGCCCACAGAATAAAGTTGCAATGAGAAAATGTGTCACAGAAAAAACATTCCTACATTTCATGTGGAACACCTTTTCTTTCAGAACATTTTTGTATTGAATTCATCACCAATTATGACAAATAGCTTTTTAACAGGAGAAAATATGTCCATAATCACACAATGTTTGGGGGAGAGGGTAAAATTACTGCAATATGACTAATTTTATGAAAGACATCTGTCATTTTCTACTGTTATAATACAAGCTGTTTATTGAGTAAATTTAATTAACCAGATTTCTCATTTTAAAAAGGGGGAGAAAAGGCTTTTACAGTATGCCAGGAACATATCCCTTGAATATAGTTTGTTTAATGTGCCCAATTAGACTGAATCATCAAATTTTCTGAACCTTAAATATCTCAAATTAATTTGTTTCCACATTGTTTTTCTCTATACCGTTTTGCAGCCATATATGCTGTGTAGTAGGCGTTGTTTATTGTTGACATTACTGTTTTAGGGTCTCTGCTTAAAACTGAGGCTTGTTGGTACTTGGTGTTGTACATGAAGAAAGAAGCCTCTACAAAAAGTTTCCTGTTGAAAAAGAGAGTCATACAAAGAGTGAGAAGTGTGAAAGGTGGGCAAAGCAGTTATATCTGCCTCAGGTCATAAATAATTAAGTGAAATGTCTGAGTTTTGGTCTCGTGTTGTATCAAATACTAGACCACGCTATACTTTTGATTTATAAAAAGATACAACTGTAAATCAGAGGTAAACTCCTGCTTAGGAGTGTGAAACTCCCTCTGTTGCTCATAATAGTTACAGTCCTAATAGGCTGGTCTTTTTTTCAATGAGGATAATATTGTTCATTTTCACAAAATACTGATTGCTCTGTCTCTGTGGAGTTTACAGCATAAATAAGAATGTTCTATAAAGGCCTTTTACTAGTAATATGCAGAAGCTTAGGCTATAACATGGTTCCCCCAAAAAACCTGCCAGTATTTATGCAGAGTTATTCCAATGATATGAAAGAAAATAAACAAACAAACAAATGAAAATTTGTTTTTATTGATGTCATTGTAAACCTGGAGTAGTTCCACTGACTGTATTTTAATCTAGCTAAGATCAAAATCTGACTAGAAATCTCAGTCCAGCCTCTGTTAAAACAAATACTTAAATGCTAAAATAGCTAATGGCAACTTAATATAGCACGTCTTCCATTTGCTTAAACTGTTCTTAAGAACAATTAAGCTAGTAGAAGTTACTCACCTACTGAACAAAAACTCTTGGTGAATTCCTGATGTTAGTGTACCTTCTGAATTCTATGCCTAAATAGAAACACCATCCAAAATTTAATATCTGCTGCTTTTGCATGCAGGGGAAGACTTCCTCCCTATTCAGAATAAAAAAATGCAATCATAGCAAAAAATACCCATGCCCATTTCCGAGGATTGTGCTGAACTGTACAGAATTTCACCAAAGGATGAAAGCTTCTTCTTTTTTTCTTTTTAAATTTGCTTTCATTAGAAACATTTACATAGGTGTTACATATGAAGAGCACAGCGTTAATTCTGGTAAGTTTTTATTACCATAACTTTCAATTTAGGAAGTCTAATTGTACATAATATGTGTCTGGTGTTTAGTGAGCATCATTCACTTACTAGTGTGAATAGAGTTACTAAATGTAAAGAAGAAGACAGTTCAGAAGATAATAGATTGCTTACTGGGGTGAAATAATCATGAAGAGAAGTGGATGGGGAAAACTGAAGGGCTTTGGTTATTCTAGTGTACATGCACACATTGTAAATCTGCTAGAATATCTGCTAACTTAAAAGCTGCATCTAGTCCTTCAGACGATGGTTTTCCTCCACACTGTTGCAGGAGGACAGAATTTGATATCTTTGGTAAATACTCCCTACCTCCTGCACAGGGCCTTTAGATGAGTTGTAGTGGGAAAAGGTCGGAAATGTGGAAGAAAAGTACCAGGCTAAAAGTTGGTATGTGGATTTAAGTATCTTTTTTTTTTGCTACAGACTCACTATCTCTGCTTTATCAAGACTCTCAGGGCTATATTCAGGCAGCATGAAGTGCCTACATCTGGTCAGGGAAGAGAGTTGGCTGCTTCTGAGGAACAAGTGATACTTTAGTAAGACACCATATATGGGGCTGCTTAGAGCAGCCAATAGAAAATATTAGATCTGAAGATTTGTTTACAATCCAGGCTATTTGAATATGACTTTGAGATACTCTTTGCTTTAATTCCTCATCTATAAAACAGCATTTTCTAAATGTCCAGGACAGATAAATGTAACAGAGCTTAGTATTAGAGGACTTATGATTATCTATATTCATATCCATGCTATACAGACAGAAGAAATATGTGTTTCATCATGTGATGTGTGCAGATAGGAAACAATCCCACCCTTGAGGGGTCAGCAGCAGAAAAGGTGTTAGAAGCTCAAGGGAATTGTATCTAAGCAAAGGCAATAGGATCAAGCTCTCAGACAGAACGGCTTTTAAGTGAGTACAGACAATCCCGCAATTAATGGAGACACATCTACTCAGTATTACAGTACGGCCGACCTGCATCCTTGGCTTATTAATTTCTCCCACTAGTACAAGTAGGTTGACGTCTTCTAAATTAAAAACAGTTCCGCCTTAGGAAGAATTGCCAAAGAATTTGTACATTAGAAGTCTCAGGAGATCCAACTCTTGCATGCTGCCTTCGCTGAGGAGGAGTGCAAGCTTATCCTTCAGGAAGTGTCATCTGCCAGTTATGACAGCTACACATTTGTATTCATTTATGAATTCACCGTTTACAACTGTGGATATTTAACACAACAATTCCCTGGAAAATCTTTGGACTCTGTGTTTGCATAATAAGAAAAAACTTTCAAGAACAGCTCTTCTCTTTCCTCCTTTTCTGCTATTACTCTTTTGTACCCACCTAATTTTACACAAGAATAATTTAGGACAGCATTTGGCAGGGTTGTTCTGGCCTCTGTGCACGTAGGAAGCTTGTGAATCTCTTACAATCTTGCTATAGGGGACAACATTTCTAACAGCGTGTACTCAGGAGAGTTGGTTTTGTTATTCTGTAGAGTGAAAATGTAGTCTGTCACCTGGGTAGATACGATTGTTAACTGGAGCAGGGCTCCAGGTACTGAAGCTCTGTTTCTGATTCAGCTAGAGATGTCCTGAATGACCCTAAATAAATCACTTAATCTAGCTGGTTCTTCATCTTTGTATAACATCAAAATACAGCTAAGATTTCTTCTCCCAGGCACGCTATGGGAAAGCAAGCCATCCATAATGATGAGGTGTTTAGATAGCTCAGTGTCCACTGTCCTGTATATTTGGTCTATAATATGCATTGCTTGCTGAAGTTAAACCATAACATGTATGAGACCACCCAGGCTGCTGGCTCTACCTCTTCTGGGTGCGTGCCCTTTGACAGCTGAGGTGATGGTGGCCGTCTGTGATGTTAGCTCATTGACTTCTTTAGACCAAGAGCTCGAGAAGGAAAGAAAAGGCTGCCTAGCTCTCCCAAGGCAAAAATGGAGACAACTAAGTATAAAACTTACATGTGATGGAGAAGTAAAAATAAAAGTCTTATCTTACTAATTTTACACTATTTTAGCTGATTTCAACAACTCTATTTAACTATCTATACTCTCAGATGAAAAGTTGATCCAAAGAGGATATTTCCATGAGCCTGATTTTTTTGTTGTTGCTGTTCTTGACTTTTCTGCTCACGAGTGGTGGTAAGGTCTTGATGGAAGGTAGGACAAAGTCGATTTGAAGGGGAGTATGGATTATTTTAGTAGAATATTGACCTCTGAGTAGTACAGGGAAGCAAATGAAAGAGAGCTGTTGGTGGACTTGTGCCTCAGACAAGGTGAAGCAACATGCTGTTTAGTGCACATGTAACAATGGGAGATTTATGAGGAGGAGAGCAGGTAATAAGAATAGAGCACATTAATCTTTTGCTTCAAACTCTTCTCATTAATCTCCCAGTAACAAACTGCAATGGTCAAAAAAATAGAATATTCCTTTAGGCCAGTTTTGCCATGATTTTACAAAGTCCTTAAAGAGATTCTCTGCTTCTGTTTCTCTCAGCTTCCTGCGCTTCCTGTGGGACACAGAAAATTCCTAGCCAAGCTGTAGGTTTGCAATAACATGCCTCACTTCATTGCCATAACTTATTTTCACTTCTAGCTGGAAGTCAGTGTCCATTCCTCATGGCTCCCACCTTCCTTTCTTCTTTCCTTTCTCCATAACTAATGAGATATAACAGAGCTGTAACTTGTGACTCTTATCTGCTGATTAGCCTGAACCTGAATGCTGTGAGTAGGTGACTTTGCATTTGCGCCATTCAAATAAAGCAAGGTACCTGAGTAAGCATGAACATCGCAAATAAGAACAAACAAACAAAAAAACCAACACTGAAAAGAGTTTCCTTTAACAACCCATATGAAAGGAAATTTGGCAAAAAGCTTTAATCCATCCTGAATTCTGTGTTATATGTAAGGATTGCAGAAGTGCCGTGTGATGCTGAAACCATCCAGATAACTTGGCAGTATCTCAGTAAAATAGATTGGGCTAATCACTCGCCATTGAATTTTACTCTGTGTCTGAATTTCTTGGCTTTGGTGTACTGCAAACGTTCAGTAAGTCTGTTTTTTATGATTTTCAGTTATCTTTAAAAATATACTTTGAAGAGGGGAGGCTCTGGCCAGATAGGGATCACGGACTCCATGGAGTCATTTTTCTTCACAGAGTAGTAGAAGTAGCACTGTCACAACAGCAAAATTGTATTCTATCCAGGGAGTAAATATATTGATCGCTTACTTAGCAGAACTAGTGAACAACGCACATTACACCTATCCTCTGCAGCTTGCACTGACTTCCAATTTGCTTTTGGATGTTGGATTTGATGTATAAAGCCATGGGTTTTGTGTCTGTGACTGTTTTTCTTCTTCTTTGCTCCTTCCTGTGTCCTGCCACTAGAGATCAGTTGGGATACATCTGCTAACGGTCTCCGTTAATTCAGAGAGACCAAAGCTTCTGCCATACAAAGCATTTCTCCTGCTGCCCCAGTAATTTTAACCCATTTAATGTCTGGTACAGAAACTATTTACTCAGATGATTGCCTGGGGAATGAATGTAAGCTGCGTTGAGATCATCTATAGGAGTTCATTATTTGACATTTTTCAGTTTGTTTTGCAATCATCATTCTCAGCAGTCACCTGCCTGTGACCAGAGGCTTGTACCATTGTAGATTTTTGTTTTGTTTCTCAATACAAAATGAATATGACAGGGCTTTATGTCTTCAGAGCAACTTGAACTCAGTTTAGCAGTGACCACATACTGTTTAGACACATGGTCCCCCAGTTGCTGTAGTGAAAAGATTGAAATTCTCAACCTAAAACCAGCATCTATGAAGGCTACTCTGTCAGGTGGTCTGAGCAAGGAGCTCCCAGGCCTGAATTCAAAAGCAAACCCTCATTTAAACAGTCTTTGCACCAAGATATTGCCCCGTTACTTTGGGGAACCTTGTAGCTCTTTGGCTAATATTGCTTGTGCTCTTTGGGAATACAGAGAGCTTCAGATGCTCTGTGCTATTAGCTGCACATCTCTGCAATACACACAAATGCAGTTGAGAGCATCAGCAAATGAATTGTTGACTAAGCAACACACACTTGCTATTTTTTTAGTTTTGCTTGGCCTTGGAGAGTTTTGTTCACTCTACCCATGGTTTCCTTCATGAACCTAGACATTTATTATAGTGGATTGCTAATATGTGTCTCCCTTGATTTTAATGTATGTGGATAGAGAAATCCTACTTGACTACAAGGTGCAGCTCAGGATTTCTGGTAGTACACTGACTGCACTGGGTAGCACCTGCATAGCATCCACCCAGCTCTACCCATTTGTCTATGTCTGACCAGTTCACATCCACACTACACTGAAGCATGAGCAGACTTCAGCCTGTTAGATTCAAGGTAGATTTTGAAGTCAATATTTCAGATGCTTTATTTGCCTAATATATAGCTTGTCCCTAGATGTGCTCAGCTTGTGTGTCTATGGCTTCTCCATAAGTTATAACAAAGGCAGTGTGCATGTGCCTGCACAGGATGTAGCGACTCAGACCAGCTGCTGTGTGAACCTACCTTCAGCCCATGAGATTGCTGGAAGTTTATCAGCCATGTGAGTTTGAATTGGGAGATAATGCATTGCCAAAGAAGTCTTTCTTTTACGGATTTCAACAGAAATTGTACTGCAAATATCTCATTTGGAATAAAGGCCATCACCCCAAAATGAAGCTATAGCTGGTTGCTGCGGTACTCCGAGATGTCTATGGGAAATATGGGAGTTTCAGCACAGGAAACAAGTTCATGTCTTCCTAAGCATGAAAAGCTTGGACTGGTCATGGTTTCATCCTATTATAGATTATTTTAATCCCTCAAATTTTCTAAAATGGGCTAACTGACTCCTATGCAGCTACTTCACTGATTGCAAGTGCTTGCATCAACTCAAAAAAACCACGTGAAAACCTTAAATCCCTCAAAAAAAAGTCTGCATTTTTGTCTTGCAGACAGAGATAATCTTTATCTCGGTCTTCTTAGAAAACAAGGCTTACACGATAACAGTACTTGTCCTCCAGGCCATCATAACTAATAACTTCTGCGACCATAAACAGACTTCAGCCCAGTTTGACAGCCACTCTATATTTTACACCACCAACTGGTTCTGCATGCATGAAAACCAGGACTAGTCACAACATCCCTTGCCTGCCAAGAATTCACAGGAAGGACCAGCCCATGCATTAGCTGGGACAAGCCCAGGGCACAGCACGGATGCAAATCTGCAGGATGTTTGGCTTTGTTAATTCTGCAGCTCACACAGCAGTTTGTGGGGTGGGAGGGGGATGTGGATTGGCAAGAAGGGATTAAATATTTTGTCTTGGGAGAACCCCTTGAAAAGGCATGTAAAGTAAATCCTCCGCTCTGCAGAGTTTTCTGGGAAATGACTGTCCCAATCTTTATCGTGGCTTATCTCTCGCGCAGTGTCCTTTTAGCGCGTGCACACCACTGCCCAATCAGACCTCCGAGCTGCTGAATTATCGCAGCCGTAAGCCCTCTCCTCCTCACTCTGCAAGCGCAGATAAATGGGAAGCAGGTGTGCTGTATCCGGCACTGAGTGAGTGCTCCCCAAATCTGCTTCTTCAGCTCTCCCTTTTATCTTGTCTTTAACACCAAGCAGCCACCACTGATAACAAGCAGATTAAAAACACTATCAGATTAACATTTTTATGTAATAAATGGTCAAGAACCTCACATTAAAAGAGTATCTTTCCTGGCATTAAGCATCCTTCACTCACCCAGGAAGCCTTTATCAGCTTGAACCTGCTCTGCTCGTTGCATAATAAATCTCTGAACCCTGATTTCATCGTAAGGAAATTCTTCATGAGGACAGCAGGGAGCTAAATGGATGACTGTGTTTGAAAGGAAAATCAAGCAAAAAGATTAAAGTGCTGGTCTTCTTTAGTTTAAAACTAAGTCTGTGCTAAATCTTTTAGCTGGGGGATTGCTTAGTTTGGATGTTCCATAGTGCAACACAGATATTTGCTTTCTCTAGTGCAGTTCAAATTTAGCTCAGGCCAGATTTACTCCAGATCGACTATTTTTTAATTAAAAGTATCTTTTTTTTTTTTTCTTCGAAAACAAGGCTCTGATCCACTCACCCTTTCCAAAAGGCTAGTATTACCATTAGCACTTCTGTTTTGTGTACTGATGGTACTCATTTTATCTTTGACACTTTCTGGCACCTTTTGTTGAATAATAAAGTACTTCTTGGGCCAAATTCTGGACTTCTAAAAACATAGAAAATCTGAAAAACTTCTTCAATAAACATGGCTATGGTAAATGTTCAACAAAAAATTCTGTGGAAAATGAACAAAGGTCATTCTGAACCCCTGTCAAATGGAAACACACTTGCTATTCAGCTTGAGCGGCAGTAGTGTCACAGGTAAAATGTATTAAGAACATTAATCCATTTTTTTCAGGGTAAACCCTGAAAAACCATCATAGCAGTTGTCACTGACACGTTATTCTGGTTGAAAGGGGATCAAGACTGGGCCTGAAAATAAGCATAAGAAAAAGACTCCATTTGTATATAAGCACAGCCCCAAAGAATGAGGACAAGGAGTGATGTTCAAAGACTGACGTTTGCCTTGCAACTTCTGCTCCTCTTGTAGACAAATAAAGCTTTTGAACCACTAGTATCTTTAGATGAGCACTAAAGCCGCTTAATGAAAAGATAAAAAAATATATATCTTTCTAGTGGATTGAATAAATGCAAAATTGTCTTGCATGGATACACTGCTTTTTTGCATAGCATATCCACATGTCAACGGTTAGGGGGTCAAATCAGGACACCATGTTAAAATATGATGATTTAATGAGGTTTTTGACAACAGCTGTCCCAGAAACAGTTTTATATTCATTCAGTGCTCTGCTTCTCTTCAAGATCTTCCTTGAAGATTATCTTCAGTCCACTTTAGCTATACTTCAAAATAGGCTGGCTGGCAAGACTCGCAAGTTGCTTGACTAGTGTTGTCTGATAGATTTCATTTTCAATCCTGAGACTGTTTTTTTAAAAATATATAGTGCTTGAAGGAATCTGAATCGTACTTTCTTATCAGGATACTGGACAGCCTCTATCCTTTATTACAGAGCTGTACAAAACTTAGACTCAATCATTAATAACTTTCCTATAAAGTGTTCTTAAAACTATGTGTAAACTCTAGTACATTGCCACTTAATAAAATCTTTCAAACTCAGATGTTCATAGCCACCTTTGGGAGAAGAATAAATCTTCATCTGTGAAGATGTCTCTTTTTAGTGGAAAACTACTCCAGCAATCACTGGAGGTATTACTATCTTCAATTGCATTCCAGATGTAATCTGGGCCGATACCCTAACATTTACAGCAAAAAATGATAAGGGTTTTTTGTTGTTTTTAAGAGGCCACCCTTCAGATATATACACAAATTAGCAAATTTTCCAAGTGCACATCAATATAAAATGTATAGAGTACCAAACAAAAAGTTATTTTGATGTTTTTAAGAAAATGTACACTGCTTTCAGTTATTGGTGAGTAAATCCTAGAGCAATGCTTAGAATCATAGAATCATAGAATGTTCTAGGCTGGAAGGGACCTCTAGAGGTCATCTAGTCCAACCTCCCTACAAAAGTAGGGTAATCTCTACCTAGGTTGCTCAGAGCCTCATCGAGACTGACCTTGAATGACTCCAGGGATGGGGCCTCCACCACCTCTCTGGGCAGCCCGTTCCAGTGTTCTATCACCCTTGTGTTAAAGAACTTTTTTCTAATATCCGGCCTAATTCTATCCTTTCCTAGCTAAAAACCATTACTCCTTGTGCTATCACTACAAACCCTTGTGAATAGACCTTCCCCTGCCTTCCTGTAGGCCCCTTCAGGTACTGGAATGTCAGTATAAGGTCCCTCGGGAGCCTTCTCTTTTCCAGTCTGAACATACCCAACTCCCTCAGCCTGTCTTCTTAATAGAGGTGCTCCAGCCTTCTGATCATTCTGGTGGCCCTCCTCTGGAAACGCTCCAATATTTCCACATCCTCCTTGTGCTGGGCTCCAGAACTGGACATAATACTCCAGGTGAGGTCTCACCAGGGCAGAGCAGAGGGGCAGAATCACCTCTCTTGATCTGCTGGCCACAGTTCTTTTGATGCAGCCCAAGATGTGATTGGCTTTCTGGGCTGCCTTTGCACACTGGTGGCTCATATCCAGTTTTTCATCCACCAGCCCTCCCAAGTCCCTTTCCACAGGGCTGCTCTCTAGTATATCCTCTCCCAGCCTATACTCATAATGGGTTTTAGGGTTGGATTTGGGGGTTTTGCTAGGGTTGGGTTTTGCAGTCCATATTCACTCTGGTTAAAACATGTCTGGAGCTAACGTGCATCTCTCATGTTGATTGAAACATTGCCCTTGATTTTGGTGGAATAACACCATTTGGAGGGAGCAAGAAATTACCAAGTAATAATTGATAACGCCTGCTAGAAGCTCATTTTTAGTAAAGCAATGACACCAGGTCCACTTGACAGTATTTTAACACCTAGAATTCCAGCATAAAATGGTAAGGAGCCAAGCTTTTATCTGCAGAGCACCTTTCATCTCACCAGATCCTAAAGTATTGTGCAAATGTAACTGATTGCATGAACAATGCAATGATTCACTGCAGCCAACAGCAAAGTTCAGCAACAGCTGAGGCTGAACAAAGTGGCTGCATACAGAAAATCCAAACAAAAGGGCATGAGGCAATAATGAATCTACAGAGAAGGCTCTTTTATTTTTAGCGTGAAAGGATATTGGAGAAGGAATAGAAAGGTTAGGCATGGAGATTCTAGCAACTGGGAATGTAAGAGACTACATGACCCGGCAGAAAGCGATGATTGGGCAGGAAGACCAAACAATAGAAATGCTCTCAGAACCAGATGCCAATTTCCAATAAATTCAAGCATTGCATAGGGTTTTAGCCACATGACTCCTATTGACTTTAATAGGAGTCATGCAGCTAAAAACCCCTCATTGCTTGGAAAGTTGCTTATTAAAAAGTGAATACAAAAAATTAATTCAAGACAGATGAGCTATTCTGAAAGATCTGGCTTGGAAATACTGTGATTTATGCCAGCAGAGAATTTGGCTTGATAGTTGCAGTATTACCCCGGACACCTTTTTTCCACTTGATACTGTGCATGTGCCTTTTCCAGCATTAGTTACTGGATAAAGAGGAATGTGAGCTCAGCTGACACTCTGGTTGACTGCCAAACAGAACTTAATAGAGTTAATAGACACTAATCCCGATTTAGAATTTTTCAGAGTTTGCTTCTTAAAATGCTGTGGCCACTGTATGTTTAAATACTGGTTTTAAGGAGGAAAAGTGTATATGAAAGTGTAGTACAGACAGCTCAGTGCACCCAGGCTTATGCTGTTCCCTGTAAATTGCATTTCTGAAATCTGTTTAATATGTTGTTATGCAAAGAGATGTTCTGTACCTTTTAAGCTGTTTTAACAGCAGCTGTCATTGACCAACAAGTGTGGCCCTATAGAAAAGATACTCTGAAAACAAGCTTGCAAATTTTCTTAATCTCCATTTGTACTCCCACCTTCCTTACCAAGCCAGACAAGAGGAAGATGGAGAGGTTTGAACACAGGATGAGCAAAATGTTTTCAGCTGGGTTGTTAGGTGGCAAGAAAGATAAACAACAATCAGAGAGACAGTAATTCTTTAAAGATGCAATAAAGGATATATAGATTTCTGTCAGTGCACCCTCCAAGTGTCTAGTTTGGAAGATCTTCATGAGGAAAATGAACAAAGTTAATTCTTGAACATATGGACTGTCATATATGAAACCATAATTTCCAAGTTTGTTTTTGATAAGCTGAGAAGAGGAAAATACTCAGACCCAGATATCTTTTGTTTCACGGGCTGGACTCTCTTCTGGAGGAAGAAAACATATAATTTTTATTGAATGAGCTCATTTTACCAGCAAGCAACTCTTGACAGATACAGCAGCCCAGTGAAGCCTCAGCTGTTTAACATGCAGATCTCTTACCTGAACTACTGCCTAATCATTTTTTTTGAGGAGGATATTATACATCAGGTGCAAAATGATGATTGCAAAAAGCAGCTGCAATACAGAACATTCTCATATTAATATGCCCATGTCATGGCAGCCAGAGCAGTTTTTTACCATATGAACCTTCTGCAAAATGTTAGCCTGTATAAACACAAATCAGGCACCATATAGGAGCACTGAATTCTAACATCTCTAGCTCAGCAGAGCTATCAAATCTATCCCTTATTCAACTTGCACACATCCTGAAACAGAACAGGTTTCTGCATTTAAACAAAACGATGTTAAGTTTTGCTCTGCTTAAATGTATTCACCTACTTGCCTTCTTGGAAATAACAGGTAAAGGTCAAGGCAGATTTGGCACCTTAGAAACTTCAGCTCTTAAATCAATTTCCAGTTACAAGGAGTTAGGAAAAGACTGTAGTGTTTCAGGAAGGGGTAGCTTTCTCCATCAAGTTTTAGTTTCTTGAATGTTTTTATGAAGCTTCTAGACTGTATTGGATGAGGACATGACTTGAGAATGAAAATGGCAGGGCAATGCCTATGATTCCTTTTCTTGATCATACTATAACCGCAAATTAGTCAGAAAAGGGGCAAAAGAATAAAAGGGCATATACATACACATATACATATACATATATGAGAAAGCATGTAATACTGTCCCATACTTATAGACAAACTTGATATTAAAGGTCAGAGACAGGGAGCTTCAAAAGGAAGCCATGGGAAGTGCATAGAAATGAGCCTTACTGATATTATCATGCCCAAGAAATGGATGATGCATGCATCTACCAGGATGTACTGACATTTCTACCAGCATAAACAGTATATGGTGAAGGAAATCTGTGAGATAACAGTGAATCCTGAAAATCACTCACCCATAGCACATCCATATCTCTCTATTTCTGTGGTTTTTTGGTTAGCATGTTGGCTCCTGTTTACGTTAATCTGGGAAACCATCTTCTCCCCTCTCCCCAGGATTTCAGATGACTAACTTTCCCCTTCCAAGTAGGAACACTAGCTTCTCAACATGGAAATGCTAAGCATGACAACTACCTCCTTTCAAATGCCACAACAAGTCTTGCCAATGTACAAACAACCTCTCTTATCCGGATCTCTGGATTAAGGACAGTTTAAGGACAGAAATAATGACCTGTGGCAACTCTGTCCAGACACCAGCTATTCTCACCACTCACCCTCATGAAGATAAGAAATGTGGAGTCCACTACAGAAGAAGGCTTTAAGATGCTTTCCTCTGGTTTCTAAACTTGCAAGTCAAGGCAGGAACCCCACTACATTAGCTTTGCTCACTCCAAAGGAATGACACAGCAGAGGTAATTTAATTGAGAGAGAGAGAGAGAGGGAGGACACAAGAGAGAGAAGGTATGGTCAGAAAATTTGCCATACTAGTTTCTCCTTGGATGGCTGCAATAGTTCAGCTTAATGTAATGCACCTTGTCACTAATGGTACAAATACAAAAACTTGCTACATTTTGTCACTAAATACAGCTTGAAGTAAGTCCCTCAGTTAGGTGAGTGAATATGGTGTGTAAGTGCTTATTTTTCAATTCGCAGTGGTGATGAGAAACTTGAAATGTTTTGATTCCTAATTTAAGATGGTCTTCCCAAGAGATTTCAAGGTCCTCAGCATAAAGATAACTGTGTGCTTTTAAAAAAATAGGGAGAGACGCAAATATCCTAATATGCCATCCCTTGGCAGTCGAATTCAGCAGAATGCTTTGCTGCCCTCAGACACCTTTCTCTGTGTCAGTAAAAATGTAACCCTTAAAAAAAAAAAAAAGTAAAAAATAAATCAAACCGCATAAACAAAATGCTGATACCCCAGGGACAATAGACTAAATACGTCTGAAGTCCAGAAATATGTTAATTGCAAATCAAAAAAGAAAGCACAATCCAATGAAGCAGTGATCCTCTGCAGGTTTCAGCTGACACCTGCAGTTAGCATCCTTGTTTTTTTCTACCTTAATGAACATATGGAGACTGCCCTATAAAGGGAGCAACATGTCATACTCTCTGCAAGTAGTTTTGCACAGTTGCTGAAATGAAATAGAATAAGCGGCTGTATAAACACCTTTCATTAGTCACCCAAATACTTCTATGACTTTTAAGGTATCAGTTTGATTATTAAAAGCCCATGTTCCTGGATTTTATGTTCATGCAAATGTTATGCAAGTCCAATAAAACGTTAGGAAAATAATGTGTCAAAAGGAAATCAATCAGTCACCACTGGCTGGCTTATTTTTCCACTTCCCTTTTCCTTTTTTATTCATTATTTTAAGGATTAATATATTTAAAAACTAGAGATATAATCTCTATGTGTTTGTCTAAAATGAAACAATGAATTAGAAATAAGGGCGTGCAGGCCTTCTGTGCAAAACAGTATGAAGAATCTTAGGGATTCCGTGAGGCTGAGTTGCCCCAGAGCTATGGACATTGAAGCTCACCTTGGTATTTCCACGTAAGCTGAAAGGTACCACTTGATGCGGTAATATATAAAAGAATAGGGAAATTTCAGGGCTTTACAGCTCAGGATGTGACAAGTTTATGAGTTCTGTCCTGTTCAGGTCATATAAACTCTCTGAATCCCTTTCATTTTTTACTACCTTCCTTCTTCATATCCCTCCTTACTCAGTTCTTAGGCTGTTTGGGGGGTATTTCTCAGATGTCAGATTTCTGGCATTTCCTAGGAAGTGTTGAACCTTTTAAAACCTTGAGTTGCTCTAAATTTTCTGTTCCTAAAGTAGTCCACATGCCTGGACCATGTGGAACCTGAGGATGCTGAAAGCCCTAAAGCCTTTACTTTGAAATCAGTTGATGCACTGAGGCTTCCCAGAGCCACAGAAGATCTTGGTCTCTGTCACATAAGATGGCAGGAGACCAAGTTCATTTCTGATAGAAACCTGCATTACTACAATTTAAAGAAAAACAAAGAAGGAATAAAGGAGATATTTTCTCAGAGAACCATATTTAAGAAGAGTTGGCTTTTTTCCACTGAATCCTGTTTTGCCAGAAAATGCACAGCTGCAACGAACTACTTGAAAAAATGAATTAGGCCAAAATGTCAGAACACGATTAACAGTCTAGCAGTCAAAAGAGAGATCTCAATTTAATGGTACAGCAAAAAAAAATAGTCACAGAAACTCACAGATTCTTTGTTTATATTAAATTATTAGTTTGTATTAAATTACCTCTGTTGAGAATAGGAGATCCAATAACAGATTACAGAATATGCCTGGAAAATAATTTCAAAATTTCCCATTACAGTTGCGCCTATTTTTGTTGCTTAGGAAAAGTCCAGACTGGATAAGCTCAGAGTACTTAATGTTACTGCAGTCATTTCTAAGTTGTTCTTGATTTTTCTGCACCTATGGCTTTTCTCACTTTTCATGTGTTTAAAACAGCAAAAATATCACAGTCTGCTGTTAAGAGAGTTGGTGGCAATAGTTCAAAACTAGATTACTACCTCTTGAGGTTTCTCTAAAGAAAATAGTCTTTAGTTTGGCAATATTAGGAAAGGGAAATACTGATTCTAGCAAAGCTGTGTAGTTAGAAGGAATTGTAGCTTTCCTTGCTGAACAGATGTCAAAAGGCAAAAAACCTGTTCTGGATTAGCACCTTGAAATAGTTTTAATATACACATCAGTGTAACAGTTAATTGCATGCAGTGGTATGGGGTTTCTCTTTGAAGCCAAGGTGGGTTGTGTCCATGAGCCTGTTGGTAGGCAAATCTGCACCTGCTGCCTATAAGGAGATATCGAATATTCCCTGTAGCCTAGTAGAAAAGCAGAGCATCCTACTACAAGACAAAGATGTGCTCACTTATGCTTGGACAAGATCTTTGATATTTGCGTATGCAGAAGACTAATGCATGCAGTGTTCCACAGACAATCTATGTGTTGTTCCTTGTTCCTAAAGCTGAGGTTTGGGGTTTGTTTTTTTTTTTAATCACAGAATGGTAGGGGTTGGAAGGAACCTCTGGAGATCATCTAGTGCAACCACCCTGCCACAGTAGGTTCATGTGAGGCCTGCAGGCCAGCTGTCAGCCCCCACAGGTTCATCTAGAACAAGTTACACCAGAACACATCCAGGTAGGTTTTGAAAGTCTCCAGAGAAGGAGACTACACATACCCTCTGGGCAGCCTGTTCCAGGGCTCTGTCACACTCAAAGTAGTTTTTCCTCGTGTTGAGGTGGAACATTCTGTGTTCCAGTTTGTGTCCATTGCCCTTCATCCTATCACTGGGAACCACTGAAAAGATAATGGCCCTATCTTCTTGACACCCACCCTTCAGGTATTTATAAACATTGATCAGGTCCCATCTCAGCCTTCTCTTCTCCAGGCTAAACAGGTCCAGGTCTCTCAGCCTTTCTTCATAAGGGAGATGTTCCAGCCCCTTAATCATCTTCATAGCCCTCTGTTGGACTCTCTCCAGTAGTTCCTTGTCTCTCTTGAACCGGGGAGCCCAGAACAGGGTACAGTACTCCAGAGGTGGCCTCACCAGGGCAGAGTAGAGAGGGCGTAGAACCTCCCTTGACCTGCTGGTTGTCCTCTTCTAAATGCACCCTGGGATACCATTTTCCTTCTTGGCCACAAGTGCATGTTGCTGGCTTATGGTGAACCTATTGTCTACAAGGACTCACAGGTCCTTCTCCACAGATCTGTTTTCCAGCAGGTCAACTCCTAAACAGTACTGGTTCATGGGGTTATTACTCCCCAAGTGCAGGACTCTACATTTGCCCTTGATGAACTTCATTAGTTTCCTCTCCACCAAACTCTCCAACCTGTCCAGATCTCACCAGATGGCAGCACAGCCTTCTGGCGTGTCAGACACCACTCCCAGTTTTGTGTCATCATCAGATGTACCGAGGGTACACTTTGTCCCTTCATCCAGGTCACTGACAAATATGTTGAACAGGAGTGGACCCAGTACTGACCACTGGCGAACTCCAGTAGCTACAAGCCTCCAACTAGAGTTTGTGCCACTGATCATAACACTCTGAGCTCTGTCGTTGAGACAATATATATACACTTGGTATCATATCCAAATGAGCCCACCTTTAGACAACGCCTCTTCACAATGCATCCTCTAGCTTAGCTGACACACTGGGGGCTTCCACACTTCCTTACGCAGCACAGTGCATACAAGTTCTTCTGGGGCATCCTGGAGATTACAACCTGGTAAGCTTTGTGAATGATAGTATTTAAGTATCATTGCTCCAATATATTGGGTTTAAGACAAAGACTTTGAAGGCAAGGTACAGCAAGTATGTGTCACTGGTCTTCCTCAGTGTGAACGTGATCCACAGAAGACAGAGAGTTTGTCCTTGGCCCTAGTTACAGCTTTTACCATTCAGTTCAAGCTGCAATTGTATTTCTGTGCTTAGCTCAGCTGGTTTAAGCATTTCTGAGCAGCTAAGCTAGCACACATGAGGGTCCTTTTGTTACCTGTTTTGTGAACCCAATGGCAGTCAAGCAACTTTGACTTTCAGAAATAGTTTTCATGCTGACTACGCATGAAACAATGTGTAGACTGAAGTGCTCAGCACATCAACAAATCTAACCTTAGGTGTTTCAACAAAAGACCTCATGGACTTTTTGGGGGCTGTTCACCTAAATGGAGAGAAGATCACACACAGAATCTTAGGAAGAGCCAAGCACATCACATTCAAAGCTAAGACTGACAATTCAGGACTGTCCTTCCTTACCTTAGGAACCAAAAGGTATTTTGGCCACAGACTGTGTAATTCAGTCTGAAAGCTCAGACTTCTAAGACAAAGTGATTCACTTTCCTGTGTCTTTTACCTAAAGTCCATATTCCCATTAACAAGACCAAAATGTACACTTGAGATAACATATACCTAAACTCTGTGCTTTACCACACCTACCTATTTGATTTGTCTTTAATTCATAGAGAAAAAATAAATACTATGAGACAGTTGCAAGTCATTTTATAAATTCCAACGGAGTCAGTACTGATTTATGTCACCTAGACTGCTTGCAATAAAATAGGAAAAAATGGCTATGACATTCAGCAGGCACTGCTTAGCTCTCTCTCTTTCCTTGTTAATACAATTAACTCCCACACAATCCCTGGTAACACTCCCATTAACCCTATCCAAACAAGAAGAATAATACAAGCTTATCCTGCCCATCCTCTGTCTCTAGCAAAACCCTGAGATATCCTGGCACCCATTTAAAATCAACCCTAAAGCCATCCATTCCTAATGATTCAAAACTGACAGATTTATTCATATGCTTCGCCATACACACTTTGCCCCGGAGGGCCTTGGAACATTTTCTTCCTAGATCCTCAGGGAATTTATGCAAATGCTAAGTTCCCTGCTCAAGAGAGTTTCAGGAGTGGAGTGGCAAGGATGCTATAGCTCAGGACTAAAGAATCATGATGTATGGGGAACATTACACTGCACCTGCCAATACTAAAACTGGGTCTTGCCAGTATAAAGAGCACCCACTTTTGTGACAGAAAAATTGCCTTAGAGAACTTTTGGGGTTAGGTTATGCCAGTCAGCTGAAGGCATGCCCTCTTATTGGCACCAGGGCCAACAATGGAAAAATGGTTAGCATGATAGCATTCCACCTTGCTTCTGCACTAAAGGCCTAGATATGTCACATATATGTTTTCCTGGTGTTCTATCCCAAACTTACTTAATCAAAATAAGAATTTTGTGAAGGATTAAAGGAAACGAAGTTATGTCTGCTAATATGGGTAGTAAATTTGTACTCCAGTTCCGTACAGAATTCTTTTTTCTTCCTAAGAACACCTTCCTCACTTGTGAATTGGATGTTTCTCTAAAGGCAGCACTTTAAGAAGCTATCCCAAAGAAAAATCGTGGTTGGAAATTGTGACTTAAGAATGCGCAGGGCACCCAGAATGATGGAGAGCCAAGAAGAAGAATGAAAAACTTCTAATGCACTTAGTGATCTAATTTTTGAAAGAACTTTTCTAAAATAATCCCTAGATGTCAAGCAAGACAGAATAAGGTCAACCAATTGGCAGTATCAGTTGTGATCTAGAGAAAAATGTGGAAAAATCTTGCAATTAGAAACAGATCTGCAAAATGCAATAGTCAGGAAGTAGTAAGGAAGAAAGGAAAGGTTGTGCATAGGAAAGTGCAGGGTATAGAAGCCATGGCAGAGAAGATAATGTAGAAGACTTCTGAAAGATTTAGATGAAGGTCTTGTGAAATACTTGAAACCAGCCCTCACATTATTTTGGCAGTTGGAACAATAGATCAGGTATCACAGATAAAGCAGAATCTGAGTAATCCGGGAATTTCTATGAAGGAGGACATAAGTATTTTAAGACATACCAAATATAGCTTTAAATAAAAGGCGGGAATTAAAGCCTCTGCTGAAGCAGGAAATGTTAAACACAGATAGGCTTTCCCTTTTACATTATCCTTTAGATCACAAATGACAGAATGTCTTAAAATCAAACAAAGGTTGTATTTAAAACCCCAAGTGTCTGAACTTGCCAGGAAACACAAGCACTCACAGTAGTGTTCATCTTACCCAAAATTATAGAACTACAATGTAGAGATCTCCATTCCATCTAGTCACACTAGATTTCCCTTTAGAGTCAACAGAGAAAATCAGGGTATGATCTATTTCAGGTATGTACTGCAGGATGATATTAATTATTACCTGAAGGATCTATTTAATCTTTTGACTAAACCACGAGTCTAGACTGCTTACTCGCATTAGATTCCTGGGTTGTAGATACCTATATTTGTTTGAATTAATCTCATGCAAAGAAGTAGCATTTTACCCTAGAAATCCATGCTGTTCAAGCCAAAGAGTTTTTGCTTTCAAGGTTTTTGAGTTTAGTCATTAGTGGCCTCTGTCTCTACTGTGTCTTCGTGGCTGTCTGTGTAGGCCCAGTAGTTTCATTCTCCTTCTCTGTCATGAGAAGGGAGAGAGATAAATGCTATAAAAATGATGATCTTTAAACTACTTCCACAGAGCTTTGCCAACAAGCAATCCATTTGAATCCATGCAAGAGCAAGACTGAATTCCAACACTTTCAGAAAGCCAAGGGAGTGCAACACTAAAAGTTGCTTGAGGATTCAAGGAAATTATGCTTCTTCAGACAAATTACGCTGAGCAGAACAAGGTCTGACCACAGCAGCAGGGCAAGTGCTCTGGTTGTATAACATCACTTTACTGCTGACCTCTTGGTCACCATACATCAGTGTAGTTCTCTGATTGAAAGCAGTAAAGGTTGAACAAGGTGGAAAACATGATGTTATTGTTCATGTGTACCTTTTTGAACAAGACTCTCCTTACCCCTTGCAAAGACGTAGAGTGGAAAAGGTAGATTGGGCTTAATTACCTAATATAAAATTAGTTACAGGAAACCACAGATGTTAGACATCTGCTTTCCTAAGACTGTAGAATTCTTCCTAAACATAACTGATTTAAACATATTTGTGTTAGCCTTGCAGAAAACAAGATGAACTTTTAAAAGTTAATTATATATCACACTGGACTAAAATAACATAAGCCTTTTAGAATGGGAAGAAATGAGAATTTCTTGGAAAAGCAAAATAGCTAAAATGAATCAATTCCCAAGATATACCATCCACATATATAAATATGAGACAGTATTTTATGGATTTGGCTAACTGTTTTAATGAACACAAGTGCTATATGAGTTTTCTGAAAGGGGATGTGCCAAAGCTGCCAATATATTGATAGGCTGTCATTCAAGCTCATTCAAGCGTATTATTAACTGTCAAGAGTGAAGCTTACTCAATGGTATTGATTCATGGAGAACAAGAATGGTGGAAGCAATGGATTTCTCAGGTGGATCACTTTCCTCAAGGTACCTTGAAATCCCCAGCTGATTATGAAAAGATTTATCCTTCTGCCTCCCCTTTCCACTAACTTTGAAAAATAATAAATTTTTGACATCTGCCTATGAAACACGTTCTGTTTCTGTCACTACAGGTACAAGTTGCCAAGCAGAATTTTTTCAGAGAAGCATCTGAAATCTTGATTAAAAATTTGAGGTTATCATGATGGCATAAAATTTACTTTTCCCAAACATTCACAGACTAGAAATTTTATAATAAATATTAATCAGAAAAATTATTATTGATCTTTTTCCCCCTTCTAAGTAATTCTCATAGAGAACTCAAGAGAAGAAGGTGCATTTCTAAAATACATGTAATTTAAAAGAAAAAGGAGATGTAAAATAAGTAAGCAGATGAAGATTGGAGAAAGGCTGAAGAAAAGATGATCCCAAGCGTATACTTTATATGGATTTCTTAGTAATGCTCTATGAATGTCTCCTGACTTCAGCAGACATCTGTTGCTCTCTTAGTAGTGATGCATTCTGGTAGAGAGGTTGTGAAAAATTGAGTCCCCCCAGACCTTTTAGATTCATCTAACCCTTGCATAGCTCGCCCATTAAACAGTCTTCATAGAGTGGCTCACTTTGTGCAGACTAAGTGAGGTTCATTTTTACTGTTTGGAATCAAAATTCAATCAAATGTACCAAATCTTGTCCTTATTAAGAAAAGACGTCAAAAGTAATGGGATAAAGTGGCCCATCCTCAAATCCCCTCTGGAGTGAAGGCTCAGTTTATCACTTCACATCTCTGTCAGCAGGGGAAATGAGTACTACCATAGCACATCACCTCATGAGACTTGTGTCGTTGAATATCTATATGCCCCTGCATTTCTGTCCTTCCCTCAGATTGACTAGGAGGCTAAGATAATAAACAAAAATCAGGTCACACCTACAAAATTAAATTGGGCACCCTTGCTCCTCAGTTTCAGTTCCCCTGGGACCAAAAATGTAGGAAAAAAATAAAAATATGGAAAATGTTTTTATTAAATAGGCTTGATAGACAGATTCACTTGTCTGATTTTGTTTCCAGACCCCTCTAATTGAATAGAAAAGTTTTACATTAAAAAGAAAAATACAAACCAAAAACAGGGGCTTGTCCCTAGATACTTTCCTGTTTGTCCAAAGCCTCCGTCCAATGCTGCCTCTAGTCAAAGCAAACACTTTCCTTGAAGCATAAAAAGCATGTATTATTAAATAGAAGGTATCTGTGACTTTAAGTTCTGATTTATGTTAAAATTGGAGCTAATGTTCAACTTTGATTTGAACAAGTTAACAAGAAGCTAAACACATGCAAAATGCTTTTTCCACCATCACCCTAATTCTACAAAGATCTAAAATGTTGCTTCACCTTAGCCACAAGAATTATTCTAACTGAACAAATAAAATTGGTCTTACATTTACATGAATATATGTGGATGTGGGGTCTTAAAGAAAAAGGATTATTAGCAATAGGACCAGGTGTTTATTACCATGTCTTTATGACAAGAAGTTGAAACAGAGATGAAACTTTGGTCGATTTTTTTAAAATGTTATTGTCTTTTTCTTTAATAATTCTTCTTCTTAGAACTTAGCTCAGCTTCTTTCCTGTTGCACTCAGTCAGGGCAGCTATCATATCATAGCCAGGAAAGATAATTGAATGAAGAATTGATTTTTATTGCCTGTAATAAAAAGCAGTTCTTATTACTTTTACAAATTACTCATAATTACAATTGTCTAGAGAATGCCTTATCACCCTGAGTAGAGCTGAAATAAGCTGGATGCACAATAGTACTTCTATGTCTGTGATTTAAAACTTGTGTTCTCATTAATGGCAACGTAAATTAACACTATGGCAAATTTAGTTCGTATCATTTTACTGGACAGATTCTAATACTGCTGAGGAAGAATCTTAAGCAGACATGCAATTTATTTCTGAGTGGCATCACTCCTGCTGGAGCATGTACACCGAGTCTGAGAGGTTTCTTTAATTATTAAGGAAGCAGAGTTGTGCAAGTTACACTTCATGAAACATTTTGATTATGTCTTTTAGAGTTGGAAACTCTGGAGTGGTATAAGAAGGTATCAGATTTGTTACACTGCAGACATGCAAAGCTAGTTTCAGCATTAAGATTGCTCTGATTAGGTTCAGCAGATGTATATTGAATGGTCTTTCCTAAAGTATCATCTTTAAATTTCACAGAAAAGCAGCAGTAAGTTTGCACCTGCCACATCTGATTTCTTTTTTTTCTTGTTTATTGTGCAGTAAGGCTAATAGATAATATATCTTGCTTTTTTCTGCCTTTTTTTTTTTAAGTAGAACAGGTAACCCTGGGTCACTTCCATATACTTGATCTGATACAAGACAGACAAGGAAAAGCTAGAATTAATCACAACCTCTCTCAGCTCCCTAAAGAAAAACGAATCATTAAAAATCCCCTGGGCGCTCTGTCTTCATTACCTTTTATCTCAGATTTTTGTGCCTTGTTTAAATGTGTCATTCTGATAAATCAAGGTATTGATCTCACTTGATTATAAAGAAAGTGTCTTTCAGGAAGAATGAGAACCAGTTGTGGGATAAGAGGTTGATATTTCTTCTCGTGACCTGTTGTATGACAGAGAAACATCTGGCCTTTCCTTGTTAAATAGTGTGAGCATAAAAGAGGGTTAATTTTCTGAGAAGTGTTTTAATGCTAAATTAGATTTGCTAATTTTGTTCATATTATACTTTATATTTTATGTGTTTTAACTCACTCATTTAAAACTTACTACCTTTAAGGCAAATATTTATGTTAGACAGTACTGTGCAAACTTGGATTAATGATTATTTTTACCAATCAACAAGTCCTATTAATTCACTAAAACCTGCCTAAGGATACAATCAGCAATTTAAAAACAGTTCATACATTAAGCTTGCATAGCAGATATCTAGACATATCCTAACCACACCATGCAACAAAACCAGGTAGTTTATATGGGCGTGTGCTGGGCCTCTGCTGTTATTCAATACTACAATTAAATTATCAAACTCTTTATTAATGTAGATGGTATTTTTAATGCTCTGTGCCTCAGGCATTCTTATGAATAAGAATCATTCTTTTCCTGTGTTTGCCAGTGTAAGCCTCAGTTTAAAGTATAAAAAATAAATAAACAAAAAAACACCAAAAAAAAGAAAAGAAAACAAACAAACAAAAAACCTAACAAATCAAACCTTCCTAAGCCTTCTCTCATTACATCTTACTTGAAATTTCGGTGAAGAAATGCATACTTAGAAATAATTAATAAAATCTTTCAGTGTCATTCTACACCAAACAGAAGAATTTTTGACTGCTAATATTAAAGGTAACAGAGAGAATTATAACCTTGGAGAGGAGAGCTCTTCTAGTTCAATTAGTGCTGGGAACCTCAGAGGAGAGAAATGGCTCCCTTGTTGGATTCAGCAGACTGCTGCAGACTCTGCAGCTTCTTCTTCTAAGGTTTTCCATGGCAGCTTCCCACTCTGCATCCCTAATGCATGGAACATCTGAGGAGACAACTATTTCTTGTTCCTCATGGACATACTCCACCAGGCTCTCAAGTAACATAAATCATGTATATACCATCATACACATTTAGGTTTCAGTTTGCACTGAAGTCCAAATTCCCAGGTTCCTTGCTCTCCAGCTTGAGCCCACGGTGACCTACATAGGCAAGCTGTGAGGAACAGTTCTTCAAGGTGGGGTCATTATGCTCAAGTTCTGCACATGTCCTGTAAACGTAACAGCATCAACATTACTTCTCTTGCCCTGTCAGTCCTCCCATCCCAAGACTATCATCTACTTTCAGCAGGCCTCTACAAAACAACTGCATTTGTGAAGGAATGCTCCACCCACTGTTACTGTTACAGCAGGTAACAGGGAAAGTCCAAGGCTGGCCCTTAGATGAAACCATGATGTAGGTTTCTGTCTAAGAAGACCTATGGAAAACTCCATGGAAAACTAAACAGTACTTTGAGATGCCAGACTGACACTGAGGTTTACATCAACAGAGCGATGCTCAGTTGACAAAAAAAAAAAGGTGAAGAAAGATTTTCCCTTAGAGAAAGGATTGAGTGGATTAGGGCTGTGAGATGCACTTTTCCTTTTTAAGATGATTTTTCACAAACTACTTGGATGGCAGGTCACCAGGGAATGCTTAAATGTTCGCAGCCTCTTGTCAGCAGGGCGGAGCTGAGTGTCCAACAGAAGTCCCAGGGCCACCTCGGCAAAGGGTCCTCAACAAACCTCAGGCTCAGCCCACTTCCAAACTCAGACCTGGTGGCATCACCAAAGACATGATCTTCCCAGATCTCTCCAGGCACAGCCAGACCCCTTCCACAGCCCAAGAGCTGGTCTCTGGTGAGTACATTTCTGGTGGAGGGGACATGGAGAGGGGACATATGAGTGGGGGGCACATGGATCCTGCCAAGGGACTAGATGTGGCATTCTGGGCATGACAACTGCAACGACAGCATGTTAGAGTTCCCTTTTGTCTTAAAACTTCCCACCATCACTTCAGGAACTGATGCCTTTCCAGCTTGCTCTGGGCCTCTAAATGCATATAACCAGGAAATTCCTTTAATTAGACAGGAAGGTGCATAAACCTAGCCAGATGTAAGTTCCCCAAGTAAGCAGTTGTCATGACCAAAAATGTTATTGCCCGGCTTTGACAGCCCCACACACTCCATGCTTCTATCTGGAAAAAGTTTGGTCATTTCTGACCTGAGTAGAAGACCCCAGCCTGCAGTGTTGTCCTGTCTCTCCCTCACCCAACACCAAATGTGGGTCTGAGCTGGGCCACCTAGTTCCGTCCCCCAGAGCTCCTAAGAGCTGGAAACCTAGGTTCTAAAAGACAATGAAGCCAATTAGTTGTAGAATTAGATCATTATCCAATGATATATAGCAGCAGCAGCCCTTTCTCACCTCATTTCCTCACCCCTCTTTCTAGACTTCACTCATGTAACTCACCTAGTTAAATTCCATCTTCTGCTGACATTCCCAGGCCTCAGAGAGAATGATAGTAGGAAGCTTGTCCCATTTTAGATCACAATCTTGCATTTTTTCCTGACCCTGTACGTATAATCTCCATGTCAGGATCCAGATTAGTTCTGAAGTCCAGGCTACTTCTGCATAACCCCTGCACTAGGCAGTGGTTTTACTAAGGAATTGAACAGACAGTAACAGCACAGCATTGTTAGGTGGGACACAGTTTCACCCATATCTCTCATGTATTCTTTCTGAAATAATATATTCATACTACAAAACCAGATCAGTTCCATCACTCTCTGCTCCATCCCCAACAGTGTAACCTAGAGATTACCAAAATGCAAAAAGTCCTTGGTCATTTGTACTAGACTCTCAGATATTCACATGTAATTTTCTGATGTCCTGTTCTTTGCATGATGTCCAAGGTAACAAAATTAGGTTTGGGCTCCAGGTGAAAAGTTACAAAATTGGACCTATGGGTAGATGTCTCAGTAGTCCATGTCTGGATATTGATGTGCTGTATTAGCTTCCGTCCTCCTCATCATGCTGGATTTTTGCTTTTTCTCACAGATATATGTAAAGAAAAGACATTGATTAATGATGCTTTCACCCTGCAAGTTCCAAACAAATTTGGCCTGTTCAAGTGGACCAAGAGCAGATGATATGGAGAGAAACTACAAGACAAGTAGAGGAGTGAAGTAAGAGCCTGCATCCAGAAGGACTATGAGGATCAACCTAAAGTTAGCTGACCACGGGCTGGGTCTACTATGAGTTCTTGGTCTATGAATGTAGGACAACAGAAGCCAGAAAGGCAATTTTTAAGTACTGGACAGTGGCACTGAAAACCTGCTACCAGCTCCTATTATGGCAGTGGACAAAGCCCCATGATGCTGCAGGAATTGTGTCCACTGAAGCTTTCTTTAATATTTTGGACTATACCTTTAATAACTAGAAAAGAAGGGGTAGTCTGGCTCCTCTTTCAATGACTGTGATGGGTTGGGACTACTTGTATGTTCTCTGAAACAGACCATGCAGCTGATGTTATTTTTCCCTCTATGATGTAATACCTCTGCAAGTATAATCACTCCTTATTCTTAATGTTCTCATATTAAGCCAATTGACCAACAGTTAATGTTTATGAAAAAATAAATGTGTTTCAGTTGCTAGAGTTGTCTGTAGTGCCTTAACTCGCTATGTTTTTCTGGGCCTTACTGATTTTTCATTCTATTTGAACCTCTTTGCTGACTAGAAAACAGATTAGAAGCTGATCTGCTTCAGTGGACAAGAGGAATTACAGTTGTTAACTATCCATTCAAGACATATACATACGTATCTTCATGTATTTTTGCAACCTATGCACTTTTATTTCTACTTTATGTTTTGAGGAAAGTACTTAATCACTGCAAAACTCAAGTAATGAAAATAGAAATGGTTTTCAGACTTCCAGGTTCTTGTCTTCTATAAGTGGTACTCAGTCTTCCAATTTTCGTCTTCTTTCTCTTTGCTTCTTCTCCAGTCCTTCATTTTTTTCCCCTAACATGACTGATTACCCCTTGGTTGTTCCCCTTATTCCTATTACTGCCTTCTCAAAGGCCTGCCCCCTCTCCACAGTGTCAGCTCTGACTGTACTGCTGAATTCATCCATGCTCTAATTCACTCATAGTTAACCTGTAACACGGCAAATTTAGCTGGCTGAGACCTGAAGTCCACAGTTTTTCAGGTTTTATGTGATGTAGGGTAGGCAGCACTATACTACCCCACAGTTTTTCACTTCCACCAGTGACAGCAAGGCCCTGCACACACCGGAACTCCATGGAATTCAAGGGATTGAGAATCCCCATCTTAGTTCTCAATTTCTTTCTTTGAAGACAGATAATAATAGAGTAGGCTGATACCTTATTGCTTGCCAGCATGGAAAGTCCATTTTGCAAAAATTGTCATCCACTTTCCCTATTTACAAAATTTCTTCTCCTCCCTCCCCTAGCCAGCAAGGTAAGAGAGATACTGTACCTCCTTTTAAGTGTAAATTATTTATTCCTGGACAATAGTCAAGCAGGATGTTGTAAGTAGATCTCATTTTTTAAAATAGGCTGAACCAGCAGACAGTAGAAATCAAAATTCAGTCATAATTCTGTGAAATTATTCATATTTGTTTCTTTCCTTTGTCCTCCCTGACCCCCTGAAGAAAAAGTTCTTCATAAAGAGGCTTACCTAATACCTATCCAATTATTTCCTAAATAGTGTTCTCGAATGTATTTCGTGATCAGTTGTGGTTAGCGTTTTAATTAAACTTTTGCAGTGTATCTGCATGAAAATATAGCCAGTGAGACAGACATACTTGTTCTATGGGAGTTGATTGACAGAAGGGAACAGATTGACTTGGCATGTTAGTAAGACTCATTAATCTTCTTCAAGTACATACTGGGAAAACATGAAGTTCTCTCAACAAGCTGTTACCAAAACAGAGTTTCTATTTGAACAGTTGGAAAACTAACAGTACAAGCAGAAGTTGTAAGCAAAGAGTGAGATGCTCTTGCATGATGAAGCTTTTTAATTTGGGGTGTTTGTCACTGTGTGTAATAGACTTTAATATTTAGAACAGAGTGATGCTTGTTAGAAAATAACCCATTATCACTGAGTTCTGAAGTTTTGTGCTCTGAATACAACCTGGAGCCTAGCCATCAGAATCATTCTATGAGTCTTGAGCTATAGATTTTTTTTAAATTAATTTTATATTGGACAAATACGCAGGTTCTTAAAAACTAAAGCATATGTCATGTGCTTTCACACCTATCTCGTGACAAAAGTATGGATACACAGATACTTAGATGAAGTAAAACAGAGAGGAAGCTGAAGGTATCAAGACATCTTGCTGGAAAATCAAATTCATTAGAAGTGCGAGAAATTATAATTTCACTTAGTACTTCTGATCAGCTTCTCAGTAGACAGACTTTTAATGTCTCTCATATGTAACTTGTATTAGGCAATTTTTGATGTTTCTTTTACTGAACACTTACAGGAAGGGCTGACTTTTTCTTTTTCTTTTCTGAATCCCTAAATTAGTTAATAGCTAATATTTTAAACACAGGCTACATCTGACAATTCTCTACAATCTACTCTTATAATTTTTATTGCGTCTACTAACAATGCATATATCATCTGAAAAAAAATGTATTTTTAACACAGAATGCAGAAAGTCATTCCAGATGAGGTATATTGAGGGGAGACGTATAATGAGGTATCTCTGGGGAGATATGTGCACATGCACAATATATTTATGACATGCCCCTGAAATCTATCTCTGATCCAGATGCAGTCAATGTAAAGAACCACATTTTGCAAGGGGCTATGAATGTCCTTTTTACTCCTGCTAAACTCAACAGGATGTTTAGTACATGACAGATTTCCACCAAGAGGAAAAAATGCTCAAGAGCCCAGACTGGAGTGGCTATAAGGAGGAAATGAGGCTAAAGCTCTTTCCAAAAGTCCCTTCCCACATTGTAAGTTAAATTTATGTACATCACAGGCCAAAATGGTAAGATGATCTGAAAAGCTGATCACAAGGAACTTTATTTATTTTCTTTTTTTTTTTTTCATTGTGTTTCCCTGGAATTATGAAGGGGACTGAACTTAGAGAATTCTGTGCCATGGCAAATATGCAACTGGGTTCTCTGACATTTTTCCATTTGTAAAATGAGGAACAATTTTTACTGATGCTGTAAATAGTACAGGCAAATTAGATGCTATCAAAACCCCCATGAAACATTCAAAGCAGCATCAGCATCTGCTTTGCACACAATATACTGTAAAAAGAGTTTCCTCTTCTTTCTTACGAGAGAGATTTTTATGTACATTCATTGTATTTGCAGAGCTTTCTTTTACAATGCAGTGTCAATTGAATGGTTATACACTATAAATCTTAGCAGGCATAGAAACATACACAGAAGTAATACAGACTGCAATACACTTAAGCATGGGATATGTATATTGGAGCAAAATTGGACATTGTTAATAGAGGTTTCCTGGTAACAGAACTGCTGTAATATGAATTTTTATTCACATTCAGTTTAGCAGGCATGCTCGGGGTGTCATACTCAGTTCTGAAATGTAAAGCTGACAGCAAGATACAATGCACAATAACACCGCATGTTTCCAAGGGAGAACTCTGCTGTGTCTTCCTTGGTCCTCTTTAAGCATCTGCAGTTCTTTACGTTTTCAAATTTAGGCTCAGGAATACATGGCCTCACAAGATGGGTAAGTGTCATTAGTAAGAATATTAGAAATCAAGAAGAAAACAAAGACATTTTCAGTTATGTTCATCAGTGTTGGCTGACTCCTTTTGGGATGTTCCGTGGGTTACTACATCCTGTACTTTCAAAGGCCATCAAAGGTCTTCAGCCCTCTGGAGTCAGCAGGCCTGTGTAGGTACTCGTTACTTTTGAAAATTAAGTCCATGATTTCAACTGAGCATCCAAACAGCTAAACTCATATATATTTGGAAAGTATTCTGCAGGCTTGCACGTCAGTGAGAAATGGATGATACCATGAAACTTCTTGGACAACATTTGGCAAAACACACAGTCTGTTTGATCCTAAATCTTTGCAGAGATGTACCTGTTAAGTTTTCCTGAAGTGGGTTTTACAGATCTGCAATGCTTAGGAGGCAAAAAGAGAAAGCACACAACAAGGACCAAAGGCTTACAGTTTACAGACAGTAGAAGCATAAAATACAGTTCACAGATGCTCAGAAGTGTCTATGTGGAACCTTTTGGTTTATGGTACCTCAGTAGACAGACAGCAACTGATCTCTGTTTTGTTGACATCTTGGATAAAGGGTTGGGAAGAGGAAAAGCCAGGTTTCAAGCCCCTTTCTGTCTGATCTGGAAGGATTTTTTCCACATTTCATACCAATGCCTGATCCTCTGTGCTAAACTAGACATCAAAATCAGAAGAGCTGTTAGGAAACTGGCCTTTGCCATCCAGGCAGCTTTACCACAGTTAGCCAGTAAAACCATATTGTACGTATCTTCTCTGTCCTGTGTTAGTATCCAGCCATAAGTCCAGTGTTCAGCTGTCTGGGTTTTGCCTTGCCACCCCTCACGCTTTTTCATGCTGCATGTTGATTCATTCCCTTCCTGCCTTTGCCTTTCTCCCATGTGTTCCTTTAACTCAGATTTCTTCCTCTGATACGTCAATGTTAGTGCCTAGACCTTTCCACCATAATGAAGAGCTTTAAATTAATTGTGTGACATTGATCCAACACCTCCAAACCACATATCGTACCAGATAAAGCTCCTTTGAAACACAAGGTTAAGAGTTGGGCATTGGTGTATTTCTATAGCTCTGAGATTTAGAGATTTGCAAACTCTCCCTGAGGCCCCTTCATATGGACACAAATAGCAAAGGATTTTGGTGGTCTTGAGAAAACAGCTTCCATCAAGTTTGGTGGAGCCCAAGCCAGAGTACACAACAAGGAGAAATGGAAAGGCAAAGTCTGGAAAATTCTGTATTCATAGTCCAGTGACATTTCAGGAATTGCCAAATGTCTGTGCTTCTGCAATTAAAGCTTTATTTGAACATGTTTAAGAGAGAATTTGGCTTGGACCGTAGTTCAGCTTTTGCCACTTGTTTCTTGAGAAATTTCTGTCCAAGTTTTCAGACCAGTACTCTGTCCTTACCCTTCATTCACCTCCCTGATCTTCTGTACATCCTGGAAAGCATAGATGGGAGCAAAGGAAAACAGCCAAATGTTTGTGTCAATGGCTTAACCCACATCCACCCTGAATGAAGGTTGAAAAAAAGAGCAAAGAGTACCTCTAATGGGATACCACATGAAAGCTACATAAACCCAAGGGTGAAAGCCACCAGAGAAAGAAGCTCTTAAAAGATGAGTACTTTACATTAAGATAATTTCAGAACTTGTGATAAATGGGAATAAGACAGCAAAAGAGTTGCATTATTTTGGTGACGCTCCAACTGTGAAGTATTGAATTGTATTGTATTTCACAGGTAATACAATACAACAGGTATTGTAGCTCACAACCTTCAGGACAGGGTCGACATTGTCCTGAATTAAACCAATTAAAACCAATTAAAAATAATATTTATGCATAGGATACCTGGTGCTGTTAATTCAGCTAAAACAGTTTCAGAAGCACCAAAGCTGGTTATGCAAAAGCAGCTTTGTGGGAAACTGTTGTTGAGTTCTCACACCACTTTCACAGACTGACAGTAGAGGCTGTTACGTTAATTCAGAAAGTGCCCACTAACGGTTTAGTTATTACCAAATAATTCCTGTATTGCTAATTACATGGAGCATTTTCAGTAAATTATTCATACACAGTTTAACCTTTCTAAAACAAATGTTTTTAATCTGTTGTAGGCAGCTCCTGTTTTGCTCAAGTGCATGCTCCCAGAGTATATAATACTGATGCTAGTAACTAAGATGGGCTATTTTTTGGGAAGGATACTTAAAATATCCATTTCTTCCCTATGTATGGGCAGCCGGGTATGCTAAATTGTAGCTCAAGCCATGCAGTAAGTAGATTCAGCAATAAAACTGACTGTAAATTAATCAAATGTTGTCTTTGTCACAATGATGGATCATGTACAGTCAAAGATCTGACATGTTACAGGTAGAAGGGACTATTCCTCCACCTTACTTGCTCTATTTTTCAAAATTCATATGACAATTCGCCTAGAAAATCTCTAAACTGTTGGCTAGTAGACTTGGCAAGTCTCTTTTCACTTGACATTTGAATTGTAGTTGAGGTATTATGAAAAGCTGCCTAACTGTCTAGGTGCTGAGTACTTTTGCAATGCAGTATAAATTATCTTACAAGATTACCAATGATTTATATGTGTTTTCCCTAGTCTTCTGAGTTTTGCTAAGATTAGACTTTCAGTTGTTATTTATTTCCACATCCCTGCAAAGATAAAAAGTGAATTATTCATCTCTGTGTCATAGACTCATATGGTTGGGAGGGCTCTCAAAGGCTATCTCATCTATCCCCCTGCCCTAAGAGGCATCAACAGCAGATGTGTTAGACCTGACAGATGCTTGTTTAAGGTCTTCTCACAGATTTCAAGTGAAGGAGTCATCACAACTTCCTAGACAGTCTTCTCGATGTTTCCCTATCCACAGTGTTCAAAAGAGAGTTTGTTTGGGCTTGTTTTTCCCCCCTAATGTCTTTCCTTTGATTTAAACCCATTATTTCTAATCCTTTCTGGCAGCGGCCTGAGGCATGGATTGCTCCCCTTCACACTACAGCAGTCATTTCTGTATCTGAAGACTGCTACCATTCCCTTATCAGATTATTAATTTTTCACTCGTTTCTCATAGATCATTTTTCCTTATTCTGAAGGGACTCCAGCTTGACCCAAGCTCTATGAGCAAAGTATGGACACTGGGTAAGATTTCATCTTCACTGAAACTTCATTCCGGTTTCTGTGATGTAGATGTCTACAGCTGAGCAAGCCACCATAGGCTCCTTCACCAAGGCTCACCAAAGAGCTCATCACCTCCTTAAAATCAGTGGAGTTCAGGGCACAAACACTTTCGTTACGAAGTGGATGCTTGCTTCTGGCCAGATGAATTGCATCCTAAACTCCAATGTCTGTATTGGGGAAGACTCATTTGTGTACAGTAGGTGAGTAGACAGCTCATCTTGTAGATGCTAGAATAAGGTGATACGAACTTTGAAACAGTGATTCTGGAGATAATTGCTTTTAGTTGTGTGCTGCTCCCATGTAGCCATCTAATATCAATGCAGAGACCTTAGGCTTATCCCATCTGGTCTCCATCTTCCTCTTCAGAAAGGGATAAGTCTCATACAGCTCCTCTGTCTCATCTATCTGCCACATACAGAGGTCTTCAGTATCCCAGGGTGTATAAAATGGCACTGTCTGCATTTAGGCAACTGAATCCTCCTGTGTCTTGCAGGTTATGCTCTTCCTTATGTTTCCCAGTATAGCACTGGAGGCACTGTAAAACCCAGTTCCTTTTCTATGGAAGTGTCAAACAACTGTTCTTCACATTATACGTGTATGGACGTGATGCTAATTATTACTGCTGAGGTGTCATATGTTGTCTGTGACTTATGTTGATCAATATATATGTAGGAATCTAAAACAAATGTACTTCTGTTACATCTGCCTTTGAACCTATTATTAAACCCCAAAAGAGCAAGGTGTGATGGCAGAGTGCAATGCACCAGGTTTTTTATCAGTTAACTGTAAAATTAGACATGGAGGGGTATCTTCTTCGGTTCTAGAGGATTTTCTTATGAATTGTCCTCTGGTTGGTTTGACAATAAGGTATCCATTTCTCATAAGTTTAGAGTTCATGTTGTGACATTGCTTGTGTCTACCTACGCTAGATCTAACAGCTAGGAAACATATTCTGATATTCAGTTTACAGTTTCCTTTATTCATAGAAATGCACCTTTAGAGCTTCATTTGAAAGGCTTATCTATTTCATAGAAACTAATGTACTTTTCATTTTCTAGCATTTGGTATTAAATGCAGATAGCAATCTTTGCATTTTTTTTTGTAGAAAGGGTTATTATTTTTCTTTTTATCACATGGATGCCTGTAAGTAACATGTAAAATTATATCTACTCTTCTCTTGTAGAATTGTAGACACATAGTGCTTGACTGCAAAGCTCTGTAATTTTCATGGGTTGTTTTTTTTTTTAATACCCTGCATTTAAAGTTTCACATCTGCAGATCTGAAGAGGAGCATGAAAAATAAAAAGCACACTATGTTCTCAGGAAAACAAAAGAGGAGTGGGTGGCTTTAGATAAAATGATTGCCTTGTACCTCTGACACCGATTATTTTGTTTGGTGGTGCATAAGGCTCTAAAGGAAAGAGTCCATCTGAGAGACATCCGCACTCTGAAATTGCCCAGCACAATGGCATACAGGCTAGTCTTTGGCTGAAGAAAGAATTCAGATAAATTCAGACAGAAATGAATGTTCCATGTTAAGCAAAGAATACCGCATTCCTGAATGGATGTTAAACGATGTGTCAGGCAGCTCTAAAGCATACCCTTTAAAATGAAAAGATAGTATTGCCTCCATGTCCTACTTGCTTATTTGCACTGAAGCATCAGTGACAAAATATGGATTGTTTCTCTGATTCATCCAAAACAAGGCTTTGATTATCCTCAGCTGCCAGGCAAGCTAAACCCCAGGTATTATCACAAGACAGACATACTTTCAATTTGAGACATAATTTGCACCGAATTCATGGTCAAAACATTTATAGGTGACTTGAGCATAGGCAGAATGATAACTGGAGCCCAAGATATTTTTCAAGTAAGAATATTTTTTTATTTCTTTTATACTTCTATCCAGACATTGAGAGGCACCTTTTTCTACATAAATTACAAGGATTTCTCAGGGAATAGGTGGGTATTTGTGTGTAGAAATTAGGAATTATGAGATTTCATGATAGTAAACCCAAAGGGAAGGTAATTTTTTTAGAGGTCAGTGAAAACAAGGTTAGTAGAACTTCTCATTGAATAATCAAAAAGCAATATATTATACAGCCATGTAAATCTTGTCTGATTCAATATTTGCTTCAATTAGGCTTGCTGCAGTGCTTACAAGGGCCACTGATCCCTTTAGAGAACCAGCATTTCAGATTAGGATTCTAATGACAGACCTGCTGGACTTGGCAATTAAAAAAAAATTCCTACCCCACCTTCTTCTCCCTTCCTTGCAAGTAAGAAAAAAAAAAAAAAAAAAAATTATAAGCGTTAAAATAATACTTTCATCATTAATTAATAATAAAAAATAATGCAAAGCATGGGATTACATACTTTTTTAGAAGGCTAATATAAGGGACAGAGACGTTACACAATTTAACCTAGGTAATGTGACATATTAAAAGGAGGGTCAGGACTGGAATGCAAGAGGTTTGTTTTTTTGTTTTTTAATCCTAGGAATATACATAATTAAAACCTCATATTTAAGAATAGCATGAGAAAAATTGGCTGCTGCTATGTAGTTATTTTTTTATACTTCCAAATGGGTGGTTAATTTAGGATAATTTAGACAAAAGGTAAATCTTCCAATTTGTGGAAAAATCCTTGTTCTTTTGAAAAAGACTGAATTGGTCTGAAAATTTTTTCTGCCAAAATTTTCTGCAGAGTAGCTCTCAAGAGGCATTGCAATTGGCAGTCTGGCTACATGTATTTCTACAAGGATATCAGGTTTACAGGGCTGCAGCAGTGATTTCATAAGCTCAGTGGTTTTAGGGCAAATCACCCAGGAAGACTAGCCCAGAAGTGAGGACCTCGTATTTCCATGGTGTCCAGCTTTAAGTGCTATTCTGCCTCACAGCTATGCTAGAGTCCAAGGTGTCTCACAGAGGGCAGCATCTGGACTGACATCTAATTTCTTTTTAACTTTTGTCCAAAAACTTCCAATCACTACTAGCATACAGTATAGTAAAAAACCTCTTCCTCTTCTTGGTTTTAACTGAATAAGCATTGAAAACATATATTAAGTTACATTATAAAGGTTCTTGATCCCTCAGAGCCAATAAAATAGCCTTCAGAAGTTAGAGCTTTAAATGAGACATAAAAACTTCACCATCTTGATTTTTTTTTTTTTAGGCTCTTTTTAGATCCTTTATAGGATAAAAGTTTTATCATTCATAGTTTCAAAGCCAGGCAGCAAAGAGTAAAATCAATGGATGTGGGCTTCTAATGTTTCCAAAGCATTTCCCAGGAAATATATATTATCTACTGCTAGGTAATATCTGTGCTTCTGTTTGGGTGAGTGAAGATTCTGCTTTGGAATTAAAATCCTTACTCCTCTAGATATGCAGATGTTTACAGGTCTGACACTGGAAAGAATCCTTTAAGTACATTGATCTTTGCATTCCACTTTCTAAGACACCATGTGTGAAACACGGAGGGACTGGAGTTTCACCTGGTAACCTCAGGCAAAGAAAACACCATAGATGTTGTTTGTCCGTTCTTTGTCACTGTTGATGCAAAGCAGAAACCCAGCAAAGCAATGGAGCTAGAAACAACACGGGAAAGATATGAAGAAAGCCTGAATGAAAGCCAGAGGTATAGAAAATTACTGATAATTTAAAAAAAAAAATAAAACAGTGAAATAAGTCAACAGAAAAAAAAACAGATAACAGCTCAAAATGAGACTAGAAAGAAGGATGCTGCTTATTTTCAGGGCATTAAAAGAATGGTAAACCTAAAGTGGAAAAGTTCAGAAAAAAATCATGAATGCAGAAAAAGAAAACATAAAATGATGAAGAAAAATAAAATGAAAAAATGCGGTAATAACTCCAAGCATCTTATTTACAGGAAAGTGCTTGTAAATATGCTTTCCATATGCTTATAAATATTAATGTTACATATTGAACATATAATAAAAAGGCAAGCAAAGAAAATAATCTAGCTCTAATGTGATTGTGATTTTCTAAGCTGTGACACTTTTTAACATTGACATAATAAGCCAGGAATCTAACTGAGCATGAAACTTCTGCATATGCTGAAATTTAAGCATTTCAAGAATCTCACTCACTGCCGTAGCTGATTAAAGCCAGTATATGCTTAAATGTATTGCTGGATTAGGGTTTCTGGGGACAGGTTAACTTGCAATGCCTACAAAAGAAGATAATGTTTTAAACAACATCAATTTCTCTCATTCGAAGTCTTTATATGGTAGGATATTTTCTATGCAAATATTTGGGATCTCTTTTCATATCTCTTCCCACATTAGTTGGTTTTAAGTGAAAATGAACTCCAGCTTTTTGGGACAGACTGTTTTTTAACTGAGATGCATCCTATGGTCCCTCTGCCCTCCTGTTTGCAAAATTCTTAATTAAGAAAACAGATTTACAAGACAAAGCTGCTGTAGGAAGGGAACATTTTCAGCATCACACACTGGAAATTAATGAGGATGGGAGGCTGAGATGAAAGGACGGGGCTTGGAAAATGTAGAACAAAATCGCACATGCACAAGAGTATTACTCCAGTACAACCACTAATTAATCATAAAAAACAAGGTGATGGCAAATACCAGATTTCCCAGACTGTGTTCCTATTTGCCAGCAGATACCGTCCTAAATCCTGCTTATATTGTGACTTCTTTGACACAGCACTCAGATAGGGATGTATCAGCAGCATCAGTGCCAAATTGCACAATTAATCTAAGGTGACCTGAGTAATTCAGCTAAATGAGGCATGATCTGAATATGACAAGGTAGAAGGCATTCAGAAAAAGGGAGCAGACCACAAAAGGAGAGGGCCTTAGCTCAATACAAGACATGAAGATTCTGGTTCACTGTTTCCTTGCACTTTTTATATTTATTTGCATCTCTGTACAAAGCGGATGTTACACAATACAAAAGAACAAGTAAATGAAAATGCATCTTGGTGCTGTTGTTCAGTGGTAAAGTAAGACAGGGCTGTAATTTAACACATGGGGCAAGGCTGTGCTAAAAAGCAACCAAAACCCCCTGCACTTTAGCAGTACTATCTCTGCTCTCTCAGGCCCCTTCACAGTAACTTCAAGCCTGACTCACACAGATTTGTATAAAGTTGACAGTCAATTGAATTTTTCTTTCAACAGCCCTAATAGCTCATCATCTTTTTTTTTTTTCCTGTCTGATTCATTTGTGTCATTCCATGGTACATTTTCTCTAGCTGAAAAACCTGTATAAGATTTTCTTACCCCATCATGCCCCGGGCACCTCCAGCCCGTGTCTCACCAGAATAATTCAATACCTCTGTTCTACCAGTGCTGCTTTTGCAGAGTTGCACCATAACTCAGATTTCTGAAATGAGCTGAATTTACAGAAAATAAAAAAAACAACAAAAAAAAAGCCAAACCAAAAAAAAACCCCACACAACAGTTCCACAGTTCTATGGAGAGAAATGTGAGACATGGGAATAAGGAACCTGGAGCACAGAATTCGGAAACTAGGGAAAAAAAGAAGAAAGTTCTTGTGAAACTACAACCAAAGTGGGTAACATACAAAAGAAAAAGCAGTGTTGAATGACAACTAACTTTACTCGATTATAGGCAGAGTTCAGTGACCTGTTTAAAATCTGTAAAAAAAAAGAAATTGAAGAGTCTGAGTGCCCCGATAAATCACAGTGCCCTAATAAAAAGAACACAATTTCTCCTTCTACTGAATCAGAGGAACTAATAATTCCTCCAGTTTTTCTACAACAGGAGTGGGCATGTGCTAAAGCAGCAACATTATACACCTTTGATAATGCTGGGAAATCTTTCAGACAATTATCTGTTGTTATTGCTATTAGTATCACAGTTTAGTTCAGAGTAATTTTTATCCTTATCTCTTTCTTACATCTCTTCAACAAATCTTATCTGCTGGCTTTGTGGAGGAGGGCGTGGTATAAAAGGGTACTGTAAGAGCTGTTTGCTTTACAAGCCAAGGTAACATTTACAGTCCATCCAGCTGCTGAAAATGTGCTTTTTCCTACATGCAATTCAGTGTGTCTTTTTTACAATTTTTTTTTATTTTATTATTTTATGAAGAGAGCTCTTGCAGTCCATTATAAGCTACTACCAGAATCAATTAAACATGGCACAGTAAAACTGCAGAACAAAGGACAGAAGCTTTGCAGGATACAGTATGTTCAATTAATTATTCCATTGCGAATTAGAGGCAATTAAGATTGAAATCTTTCTCATTGATTTGTGCTAGTTTATCTGTGATTGAGCCAGTAGATGAATTGCATAAAACAACAGAAAGAAGGAGTGAAAGAACTTCTAAGAAACATTTAGCTTATTTGAATTTCTTGAAGGTCAGAAACCATATCAGACGTTTCTCAGAGTTGAGAATTGAAGCAGAGGTTGGGAATGGCTGGGGTGAAGAAGATGACTAGCTCTTAATTATACAAATTTGGTGTATAGGATAGGAATAGGCCTGACCAAACACCGTGTGATGCTGGTGGAGCTTTGCACTGTGTTCTGGAGACCATGACGGTCATAACCATCTCCTGCAAATACTCAGGGAGAACATCTGTGCTTTTAAAGAGCACTTTTCTATGTGATATTTAAATGCCTTGAAGACGGCTATGATGGAAGCAGCTCATCTGCAACTTGAATCTAGGAATTTTTGCTTTCAAAGTACAAATCAGATGGCTAAATCACTGAGCTGGAGGGAAGGAAACCAGAAAAATCTACCTTAGAAAAATTTATTAAAGTTCAGAAGTATAGCTAATACTCTCTAACATGTTTCCCTGTCAGAAACACAGTTTCGGAGCGTAATTATCTCTGGTCAGTTCACAGATTTCCCAGCTATGCAGTTCCTGAAGAGACTACCTTTTCACCATATCCTCTTTTTGGTGGACTAGAGTTTATTCAACTATCCCAATCCGGCTCCTGAGCTGGAACTAGAAAGAAAAATCATGATGCTGCACTTTATAAAAATACACGCACAGAGGCAATTCTCAAGACGTTTATTGTACAATGAGTAAAGTACCCATAATAAAATGCCATTATGGTATATTAGGCTTTTTGTGGACTGTGAAACACTTTGAATGTGAAGGGAATTGCTACATTTCCAAACCCTGTAATATCCCCAGTTTTGCTGTCTCTGAAAAGACACTCATGCTAGAGAAAGAAAAAATCTATGTATTTTATTTTAGGCATTTTTTAGTCACTTATAAGACACCATATTTATGAACGTATGAGGAACCAAACTACTCAATAAATTGATACTTGGACCTCAACAGTTAGGAAACAGTCAGAAGTTGTTACTGTCTTGTAGACGTTCAAGAATGTAAGTGAAGTAGTCCACATGTCTACAACCAAAACATCCTGGTAACTATGATATATGCTCTGTTTTTACTCCTGCTGCCATTCTCAACACTTAAAGATGGAAATGACCTTAATTTTCTCCCATTGGGGCCATTTCTCCCATCAAGGCTGAGCTGCCTTGATGTGGCAGTGTGGGTAACGGTGCACTTGCCACAATATACATGATTTGCAGAGTACAGCAAATATTTGAGACTCCAAAGGGTAGCAGAATGCCCACTTCTACCATCAATAATGTCAGGCAGCAACGTACCACAGAATGCCATCTTTCTGGATGTAAAGTGCATTTCTGTACAGCTATAGGTTCACAAAAGAGGTTCCATGTGGAAGGAGGTTAATTAACCTCTTCAACCAGTTTTTCACCAACTTGATTTTTCTTCCTCTCTGTTTTCTAACACATTTGCTCCACCCTTCTGAAAGTAACAGGTGTGGGTATAACATAGGTGAAACAGTAGGAAAGCACAGATGGATCCATTAGAGCTTTGATTGCACAGCCCCACCCGGAGCTGCTGAGTTATGTAACTACTTCTCTGCACACACGCTTTTGGACCACAGCTGTAGTAAAGCATCATTCCCTCGTTAACATTTTAAGTGCAAAGAGCAATGCTGTCTTGCTGAAAAACCAAAGCGTGAGCATAATGAATTGCGCTAAGCTGATTTATTACTGCTCCATTATGCTTCCGTAAAGATGCTTTTTTTCACATTAGCTTTTCATAACTCATAACAACCCTCACATATAGTTATACCTAGTACATGTGCACCTAGCTCTCTCTTTCTAAATATATAGTCATACCTCTGTATATTCATATATATGTGTACATAAAGATACATGCAAAAAATAAGTAGTATGGCACCCTAGATGACAATAAATTCTTGTACATTCAATAAGGAGCACTTGCTTTTATATACTTAATATATTTTATATATTTGTTAGTACATAACACTGCAATTGCAGACTACATTTTAACATTAGTAATGTCTCATTTCATAGATAGACTGTAATACTCAAAATCAGAGTAATGGGTAGGATTTATGGCATTTTCAGCATAGATCGTTCAATGCACTGCATGTTGGTGCCTACTCTCAGGTTTACAAATCCCACCACGGAAGTGCCAGGCTCCTACCAGAGCTGCCACAGCCAGACAGATGGGCCTGAACCCTTCCTCCAAAAACCTATTTAAAAGATGCAGGGAAGCATTTCAGTTCACCTGGAATTCCATACCTCAAATCCTTCACCACTCTGAGAAGGGACATAGGATTCAGCTCAGATCAAGATGCCTAAACGCAGAGATCTACAAGTATTTACATGTAAGCTAAGTACCTAAGTTTCCGCTATAGTCATCAAAGAAGTGAGATTCAAACCAGTGCTATGTGGGATAGAGTCAAGAGTGACTGTCCTCCAGACACCCCTCCAGAAAGCTCTGGGGATGACAAATCTCATGTTACACGGGCCAGTCTCAGACCCCCAGGGTTACCTCAGGTGGCACTAGAAACCTATCTTTAAGCAACTTTTGTCTGCTTTCTTTTTGTCTTTGTCTGCTTTCAGGTGAGCTGAATTACTCTCTGGATTCTTTCAACTGTATTGGCCAGGGGATCAATAGATTGTAAAAATGTTGTAAAATAAACTCAGGTAGCTTAAAAAATATATCTGCATAGGGTAATGTTTTTTGTTAGGAGTCCCATTATATCAATGTGAGTTAAATACACTTTTCATGGACCTACCAGCCTGGGAAACTGGAGCTAAGACATTGTCCCATCAGTTTAAATGGAATTTAGAAAGCAGACAGCTGTTCAGACCACAGCAAGTAACTGTGCGTGATATTTCTGGTCTAGTTCAAAAGGAGAATAACAAGCTATTAAGAAATCACCTCAGCAAAATAACTTCCTGCAAATAGTGGTTTTAGGCACCTCTAGAAGTAGACAGTCACGAAACTACAACATCCCAGAATCTGAATTTTACCCACAATCCAATTTAGTTGCCTACAGCCTTTTTTGAATCTTACCCTACATGACCGTATAATCCCTATATTTGGGGTGTGTAAAATTAAATACCAGAAGATTCACATCATCTCCACAGACTTCCTACTAACTGACTGCAAAACTTAAACCAAATGCATAGTGTGTGAAAGTACAATACTTAATATTCTCTGTCATTTTCATTTAAAAAATGACCAGAAAGCACTCATTTCCCTAAATTTTGCTTTTAGAATTTTGTGGCAAAGTAGTTCCAGAAAAACAAAGGCATTCTTAAATCTGCTTCAGTACAATGGCTACAGATCTCTGGCATCTCAATGACAGCCCCGTGTCTTCAGTTAATCCTTTGCTTAAACAGGGCATACTTGGGTCTTGCTCAGTTTCTCTGGAGGGAGCTAATCATTCTGCAGCAGGAAAAGCAGCCTACTATTTTTAAGTGTTCTCGCTATAAATCTCAGAAATCTTATTCTGAAGCATCTTAGGGTCATTTTAATCGCAGTCACTCATTCCCTAGCACAACAGCCCCACAGCGTGTATGTGTTTTATTAGATCATTCCTTCAAGCTCTGACTGGAGCTCCCCAAAAGCGCTTGTACGCTGAAAAGTGACAGTCAAAATGACATTGTAGGTTCCTATATGTCTTCTCCCAGTGGATCCCAGATCCAATTTTCTCACTTCATGAGTGAAAAGATGCTTATTTTCTCTTCTCCCCCTTGTAAATGTAGCCTGTGATCTGAAAACCAAGCAGAGCTCTCTTAGCTCTTGCCTCATTACCAGTAATAAAGGTTCTGCAAGGAGACTTTTACCTTTCTAATAATGAGAATGCATTCCAATTTGGTATTCACTTTTGACTTTACTCCTCTAATCATACCAAGTGTTTTTCCTGTCAACAGGATAAACATAGTAAGGGCCAATATGTGAGTAAAAAGAGGTCACTTTTATGAAGTCATGTGTCACAGTATAACAGCATTTCACGGAGATTTGTTAATGTGTCAAGAGAAAACTGATATGTGGAAGATATAAAAGTTTGTTTCTGAATTTCTTGGCTTGAAAGACAACTTTTAAATAGCATCAGACTTGGACTCTAAGGCCAGCAGGGAATCCCACTACATTGTAAGGTTGTAAGGAAAAAAAATCTAGAAGAAAAATACTTTTTTTTTTTTTAAGAACACAGAAGAGTACAATATTGGGCTTTAGACCCTTAACAGCATCAATTTTTTGAGCCAGTCATCATTTTTTCCCCCTATTTTTCGATGAACTACTGTGGAGACCAAGTACTTCCTTTAGGGCAGCGTGGGGTAGCCAACCAGGATCACTCTAATGGGATTACAAGTGACATTTCACTGGCCCTCATTCCAGGTAGATGTTTCTGCATCAGCAGGCACTTTTCAATCCCTCTCAGAAAGCCAAGAAGCTGTTTCCAACAATTACCTTGACCATATCTGAGCAGGCCAAACTGTAGTCAGTTCATATTACTCTGACATCTTGAAACAGGAGGTGGGTGAAAGTTGGATTTGAGAGCAACAGAGGAGAAAATATAAAAATTAATATATCGTATTATTATTAACAATAAAACATCAGCCAAATATAGTGATCATAAAATAGTCACGAACTAAAATCAAGGAGTGTGAAACAAATCCTTTAATCTTCTTGCTTCACATCACTCTGTTGTATTTTATGGTAGATTGCGCAAAATGCTCTTTGTGCTCTTGCAGTTGCAGGACTTTTTTATTTTTAATGTGCATATTGCTGTTAACCTCACTGTGTCTACAAAATCTCATAGTTCATTGCAAAATGTAGTGTAATGCACTTCACCATTCAGATTAGATATGGGTGATTATAACACAATAATGGTGTGCATGTGCTATACATCTCTACGATCAAGCCATTCTTTTTTAAATATTAAATGGCCTCTTGGGGCAAAAAGTAGGTTAATCAAAATAATACTGTCAAGTAGAGAGTACAGACCTTTTTATAAGAGAAAATTAAGTAGAGTTGGTAATTATAACTAGTGTACAACCTTTGAATGTAGTCAATAAGAAAGTCAATTTGCTTAAAATAATGAGGTATTCTGGCATGAACAATCTGTTCATACTTTGTTCCCAAGAGCCTCCAGAGGGAATCAGAGCCCTAGCTGACATTTGATACTTTCTGTCAATTTATCAGCTCTGTGTCAGTCTGAGTTTGTAAGATGGTGGTAGGAGGATGCTTGGGGACTGATACAGAAACTGGGAAAACACAGTTGGTTTCTGGTGCTTGAGCTTATCCTTATTAAAAATAAATAAACCCCTCACATTTCCATCCACACTCCTTCCAAAATTGATTTGGGATGTTTAGATATGGTATTAAACTAACAAGAATAACTAAGGTAATAATAATAAGAAGAATAATAATAAATGCTAGCTATATTTACGACAGGTGAGATCTTAAGCTTCAGGCTTCACTAATGGAGATCTGTTTGCAAATTAATGAGTATGGGACAAAGCAGATTACCTCCCATTCACTCACTCCGAGGTTGTTCCTGTGCTGCCAGGGAAGCAGTCAAGTGTCAGTCTTGGTAAGACAAGATACTGGATGAGGTCAATTTAGTTGCCAGTTCAGAACAATATTTTCTGTGTCCAACAAATCATGTAGATTTAAGCCCAAACCATGGAGGCTTGTGTTCCCTTCTGCTGCCTTGCCTTCAAGCTTTGGGAAGCTTTTCTTGAAGAACGGAAAAAAACAGTCAAGTAATTGAGGAATGCTCAGGGTCACAAAAAGCTGTGATGATGACAGGTTATCCTTCTGATAACTTCTTTTTGAGAGATTTGGACACCTCTGCAAATCAATACTTTCAGTCAGAAAGCAGTATTAGGAGGGTGGGCTGCAAAACAGATATCTGTATGTATGTCACATAGAGGTCACAGCTAATTAGCAGTTTCTGCGTAGTGAGAATTCATAGTGATTCATGGTCATACTTACTGGTTCATTATGATGTTGTGTCGCCTGTTTGACTGTTTTGTGGAATCATCCCTGTCTGAATGGAGATGGTCTTCAGATCACCAAAATCAGTCTTTCAGCAGATAAGAGGCAGCTCCAGGTTTTGCAGAGACTGCTAAAATAGCCTTCCAGGATAATTGACATTACTGCTCAGCGAGACAGCTAGACAAAGGAAGGACAGTAGCTGGTCCATAATCTCTAATCCTGCTTAATTACTGCCAGGTTAGAACAATCAGTTATCCTGTGCTGAGGGAACTCATAGTGGAGACAAGACAAGTCGTAGCCACCACCATCTTTCAAAAACAAGCCCTGAAGACATGCGTGAGAGACCAAGAAATCAAAACCTCATTTTTTCAGGAGTGGCAACAGTAAAAGAAAAAAGGAGGCTTTAGTATTGGTGATCCTTTTGACTTCAACACAGAGTAGCAAAAAACAGACGGATCTCACTGAGGGCAAAAGGAGCTGAAGGAAAACAGGAGAAGAAAACCCTAAAAACTGAGAGGACAGCAAGGTCATCTACTCGTATCAAAGGCTATCTTGTTAACTGAGGAATTGAAGAGTCCTTTAAAGAAAGGCTTGTGCACATTTGTAAACAGTTCAGAAAAAAGCTGCCAACAGCAGGTACTCAGGAACAAGCAATATGTTTTTGGGGCTTCTTGTGCACAGCCATCCCAAGCATTAGCATCTTGTGCAGAGACCAGTGCAGGACCTAGGGAATTAGCAAAATCCTTGCTCTCATCAGTGCTCTCCCATAATTGCAGTGAAAACTGCCCAACTTCCTTCAGCCTCTGATGAGCTCCACATAGTAGATTTATTTATCCTAGTAGGGGAGAAGATAAAATAATTTGCTTTCCCAGGCAAAGAAGGACATGCCAAGCATTCCTGGGAATGTGCAGAAGCATGCAGAGCCTCACAGCTTTTGACCTACTCTGCATGGATGCAGAAATTCTCTGTGAGACATCCCTTCACGTGTCTCCTGGGCACAAACGTGGATGCAATGTGTTCATTGAAATGGAAATGCTCAGCAAAGTCACAGCACCCAAGAAGCTTCCCCTGGGGAAGCTTTAAAAACACCTGATCCCTGGTACTGTCCGGCCTGTTTTGAAGGTAAATGTTTGCTCTTCAGAAAGTGATTGCCCTGCCTTTAGTTTGGCTAAAAAATAGATACAGGATTATAGAATGGTTTAGGTTGGAAGGGACCTTTAAAGGTCATAGATATATTACATGCATATATAATAGATATATTACAAGTTGTTTCCAGTAACATCAGCACATCGCCGCTGGTCTAGTGAGTGGCAATAGCTATGGGGCAAACAGCTTGCTTTACAAGAAGGAGACAAGAAGTTAAAGAATAGTTAAAGGATAGAAAAATATATACTCTCTAATGTAAAGCAGAGACATGAACTTCTCTACTGTGAGGTTTTCCTAAAAAAAAACTTATTCCTTTTCCAAATAAAGGAGCACTTAGGTAGACTGTGCACTATTCCAAAATAAAGTGAAAGAAAAAATACTCACTTTGAAGTGTTACTTTTCATCCTGTCAGCATCCTCACATTTTCTTCTGGAGTAACCAAACACAGAAGAGATAAATCAGCAATTTGTTACATTTCTACAAATATGAAAATGCGAAAAAATCTGATTTCAGTCTAACATTTCTTTTAAAACTTTCCACATAAAACAACGAGCTAGCATTAAAATGTAAAGTCAGTTACAATGGCAAACAAATTCCTGATGATAAACAGTGTACATTGCTTCCACTGGACCACAGCAGTCCAGATACCTGCCTGTGTCACATTGTCCCATCAACAGCAGAGGTCTTTCCATCTCCTCTGAAAACATGTTATCAGGCTATGGCAAATTATGCATCCTTTCCTAATTAATTCCAGGGAGAGGCAGAAGTTTGACAGGAATTGAGGTGATAGTGGAAAATATTTCTGATGTTCACTACCATGGGGAGATTAAAAGAGAAAAGGTTGAACCTTCTCACTTTGCTCACGTCAAACACAGACCTTGAGTGATGGAATTATTTTCTATAAACACTCGTTCATTTATTTTTAAGATTAAACTAATCTTAATCAAATCTCTTACTATATAAGTTCAACTAGAAAGAAGTTTTTTTGGTTATTTGAAAATGAAGTTAAAGGGGATATTTTCATATAGTATGTAGTTGCACAAAGCTCGTAGTAGTTTCAGACTCCAACACATTAATGATGTATTTATGCTTTTAATTTGGTTTATGTGCAAACCTACAAGGCACTTGAAGAAGTTTGGAACGTTTCTACCTATATTGTCCAATTTACTGCTGATTTGGGATTCTTTGATTTTGGAAAAACTCCTGAAAATGTTTTAAATGCATTTAGTTTTCAACAAACAATGGGTCTCCATCCATTGATGACTGGACCCCACTGAAGTGTCTCAGATAGAGTACGGTAAACTCTAATTGAAAAGTACAAGCTGCTCTTGAAAACCTTTTCAGGGTTATTGATAAGACAAAATAAATGCAGAACTTTTTTTTTTTTTTTTACAGTATGTGTACTGCACAGAGTGGAATTTATCTGACCACACATGGGTTTCTGGATGTACACAGACACACATAAAATATTGGTTTCAACATTCCACCGAGTAACTCAAAACTGCCTTTGTAGAGAGATAGTCAATACATTCAAGAGTCTCATCCTATTTTAGACAGCTACATTTCTTTAGATGTCTTCCCCCCTAATCGCTACTGACTCTGATGGAGTCTACATTCTCACAGCTCCAAAACCTGAGCTTGTACATATACTCACCTTCCATCAGATGAATCCCAGTTTGTGTTTCTGACTCTCCGATTTAACATTCTTCTAAGCTTTAAGAGAAAAATATGTTCTCTCTTTTTCTCATGCAGAATTTAGAATTTTTTCTGTTTCACAAGGGTTAGGGCTCTCCAGCCCTAAGGAAAAACACAGTTCAGCCAGTACACCTTACCAACAAATTCTACATGCTGGCAGACGTAGCTGGTTAAGGAAAAAACAGTCCTCATGTGTTTTCAGATCTCATTCACCCAGCGTGCCTGTGTTTCCACACAGCAAAATTGCTCCTATCCCTGTATCAAGTAGTCAGATTTCATCCTTCTTTCCTCTTCTCACTATTTCTAGTCCTGATATGAAGATTTATATATAATTCCCTGTATTAAATTGTGACTCTAACATACAAAACTTCAATTGTTGTTCATATGGGTTTGTTGTTATTAATAGATTAAGTGATTTCACACATGCTCCTACTGAGGCAGTACCAGAGAGCCCACACATCTCCATTCTCCATCCTGTGCTTCTGGCAGCCAGTGAACTCTGCCTCTTCATGACATGATGAGCACAAAGAATCATCAACTGCATCCACAATCCACTCCACGAATGTTTTTCACACTGCTAGATCCCATTGCTTAGTTATAACAGAGTCACTTATATTTTGCTGCTCGTCGTCAGAGGCTTCTTATCCCATGTGGCATTTGCTCATTAAGGCTGAGATGTTATTTCCAGGATTCAGGCAAGGGTTAATGTCAGTAGGAGTTGCAGCCTCATTCTGTAAAAATGTTCTGAAGCATGACTAAAATGATCACCTCCTGTTAGAAATTTGCTTCTTGAAGAAATGAAAGGCATTGTCAAATAAAAATGAAAAGTTCCTAAGTTCCCAGTTAAACTAATATACCAGGTATGCATTAAATCAATTAGCTGTAAAGCCACATAATCAAACTACCTTGCTTTTTTCAATAGAGCACAAAGACTCACCTTTGCATTTGCTGCCTGAATATTTAGCGTACTCAAAATGCTGAAATATCTGGTGACCTCTTTCTGAAACTGAAGATAGCATGCAAAAAACATGAGCAAGTTTTTTGCATGTTCTCTTGAAATACATTTTTTAGATTTATCAGTCATCCTTGCTTCAAAAATACATTCACATTTACCATATTTCTTATGGGACTTAACAATGTGCTCCATGGAGGAACTTTGACTTGTGTTGGACTGCTGTAAAAATCAATATCAAAACACTGAATGTACTGCAATAACGAATGCTTATTAATGTGTAGTTGAGGGGAGTAGTGAAAATGACCCATCTTAATGCTGTTGACAGCACATTCGTCTTGGTGTCTTATTGGTTTTAATTTGTCATCTGATAAATGTCCATTTATGTAATGGAGAGTTAAGTGCTCATTAGTTTACATTTAGCTTTGTGTCTAGAGTCAGGTCAGGCTGCTGAAACTGATGTTTCATGAAAGATATTAATAGTCACAGAAGGTTATTTCAATAAAAACAACTGAAAGGAAATATTATATTTGTACCTGTTCAAATAAATTCATCATTTGGCTGCTTGATGGACTCTAGTGTCAACACAATAGTTTTTCTTAACTCAAACCAGAACATTTATGTTTTTGGAAGATATGGAATTATAAACCCCTCAATGCCTGAGAACTTTTGTATAAAATGTTTATCAAATAAATTATTAGAAACATGAAGATAAATATATAACCTTTATTACTGGGGAGGGAAGTGGGTGCTATAGAACATATATGTAAAGTTATTAATTTATGTGGTATCATATGGTCTGTAGCACAAAGCCACCTATCTTTTGTGCCTCTCAGTTTTTATTTGTGTTTGCTCAGTCTTACAGTGGAGTTATCAATGCCACTTATGATGAATATGTTACAATAGAAGTCATAACTTCTGGGGCTTTCATCTGAGACTTGCCGTATCTAATGAACAGCAAGGAATGCATAACAATGGTGTAATCCAAAGTCATTCTGTAGATCTGGGCAGGATTTTCCCTCTGAATTTGTGTAATGGGAAATATTTTACCATCTTTCCCTAAATATCTTAATGAAAAACACCCAGCTATTCTGGTCATGTTTTGGCATGAGGTGAGAATGTGCATAAGGTCATGTACTGAACTGTAGCCTGGACTGCAACACAGAAACAGAGTCCAAATCGAAGTGCTCTTAAACCTGCCCTGCCAAGTATGTCTCCTCTATGGTCACCTATCAAGTCACCAAAACTTTTAAGATTAATTTCCAGTAAAATCTCTTTGCCAGCAGTCTCTCTGTAAATTTTGGATTCTTCCAGCTTGCAAGAAGTTATTACTTCACTGTACACGTGAACTCTTACTGCTGCAGCTGAAGTTGAAATATCTTTAGTCTCAAATCCTTTTAAACACAGGAAGATAGGGGAGAGCTTAGCGGATGATGCACAACAGTACTGATACCTTAAAACAATACATGTCATGATTTAAAAGCAATCTTAGGCCAAGCTACACACTGACTTCGAATCCATTTTGCAGCTGTGTTAATCATATTGAAAAAGCCAAGTTGCTTTCACAGAGCTTTGAAAGGTGAAAAATGAACAAAGAGGACAATGAACTGCAGGGAGAATTATTTTCCATGTATTTTTGAGAATCTAAGCAAACTATTTCATTCAAATGACCACTTCAGTTAGTACCATACAGCTGAAGCCCTAACCTCAGCCTTCCCATCGATTGAACGGTTGACCTCCTTCATAAAGAATCTTGGTTTTCACTGCTGAAGAACACAATGTAATAGCTACCTGGTGGTGTTTTATATCCTACAGGTCAGTGAGTGCAACTTATGCCTTGTGCAACTAAGCCACACTTAACCACTTAATTTCTTTACTTCGGAGGCTTTCCAGTGCAGTTCTAAGCAAAGGCAAAACTGCAGGCATTGTGCTTCAAGTATCTTAAGATGCCAAGTTTTCTGAAGTGCTACAAGTATCTTTTCTCAGATGATTTCTGTATTTTCTAGGCAAATATAATACGTGCGCATCAGGAACTGATCGATGGAGAGCTGAGAAGCCTGACTATCAGAGTCAGAGTAAGAAAGAATTCTTCCCTGAAAGAGTTCATGTCTTTCCAGAGACCAGAGGAGCTCAAGAACACCTGCGTTCAGATACAGGGTGTCTTTGAAATAGTTTTGTGTCATAAATCTCACTGCTTCCAAACAATTCTTGGACACACCTGTGCTGAGTTAGTCTAAGCTGCTGTCACAATGCTTTGCAAAGGTTCAGCTGTATGGACATGAGCCATCCACTGCTCTCTGGTTTCAGGCCATCCTGAGTTACCCGTAGAGAAGTCATCACAGAGGCATTAAGGGCAGGGAGAAATCAATAACCATTCCTAATGTCCAGTGCTATGCAGAATTACTATGATCTGGATTCTAAGGTTGAAATAAATTATGACATTTTATCCTTTGTAAACTATCTCTCACACTTTTCTTTCAGCTCGACATTCCTGTGGACTTCAATGTTCTTCCTACATTTCACAAGCTTAATTTTGGTTTTTAAAATTGTGTTTATCAGTTTTCAAACACAAGACATTTTTAATCGCTTCTTCTAGAACTGAAAAGGGTGCAATCGAAAACAGTTTTAAATTTTATTACAGCCTTAACCACCAATGTTTAGCTGGTTCCTGTAGCCTATTTATGTCTGTTTGAAGACAGGAATATTTTTACTACTGCTTTTGAGACAGGAATGGAGAAAATAAAAGTTCACAAATTTTCAGAAGTTCAAAGAGTTGAGATTTGAAGACAAAAGTTCTGACCTTCTTTCTAGATCAATCCTCATCTCAACACACCCCCTGAGCTGAATCCCTAAGTACACAATATTCCTCAAACAATCCATGCCCCCAGCCCCTACACCTTATCAAGTTTCAATCCTTCAATAATGCTCACAATTTCATGAGAAGTCAGGACTTCTTCAGAGAAAGTGGAGGAATCAGATGAGCTTACTTTATTTGCTGAAATCAAAAAGTGAAGCCAAATGTTTCCATGAACTAAGTCCCTTTTTACTTCTTCTTTATAGCCAAAGTATTTAGGATCAATTCTTTGATATAAATTTCCATCTGATAGGTATATGATATCATAAATATAGCACATAGGAGATGAGATTTTTCTAATTTTAAGCTTGTATGGTTTACAATGCAATACTGTTATACCGTTATAGTTCTTTCTTAGTGTCCTCAGCCATTTAAGACATCTTCATAACCCTCACAGATTATAAAAAATTCATCTGAGTAATCTTGGCCTGTCCATAATTATAAACTAGAAAACAAAAGGTAAACTGTGCTATTTAGAAGCATCTTTTTTTTTTTTTCAATTTCAGAGATGTAGCAGTTAATGAACCTCCCCCGTTCTATTAATTATATGTTGGGATAGAAAAATTACCTTTGCCTCTCAAATTCTTCTGACAAATATCAAATAGCAATCAAAAACTTGTTATGCAACCTGCAACATCAAATAATGATTCTCTACAACATAGTCTCCTGTATTATAGAACATATGAACTGGGCAATTAGCTGGAAGTACTCATTATCATTTTCCATGAACTTGCAAGCAGGGTGGCATATCTTAAAACAAAACATCAAGTGTTTTTAGGGAGTAGTTTATAACAAAGGAAGTGTCTCTGTGAGGGAAAATGTTTTTTAAAAAAAAATTGCTCTCAGGCTAAAAATAATCTCGACATCAGGGCTAACCAAAAAATCCAGATTATATATAAATTTAACAGGATTTAACTAAGATGATCAATCAAATAAAAAATTTGAGAGAAAGGATATTCAGTATCTATGGAGCAGAAAGTGATAGTAAACTGTGAGGACTGTTAAAGTAACAACACATCAACTGCTACAACACAGAAAATAGTCTTACATAAAATGGAAAGCTTGTAGCACAAAGACAAAGCTAGACAAAGAAAGCAATTACGTTCTTATCTACTGACAATTGCAAAAGGAGAAGTCAAGTGTAATATCATGTATTAAGAGGCAAAGTACCAAACATGAGGACACAGCCATAATTTTTATTTCAGATGTGTAATTACACGAAGTCGTAAGACAACACCAAAAAAAAAAGCAATCTTTTCTTTTTTTTTTTTTCTAGCTCTGTGATTAGTTCTTAACAAGAACTAATGATTTAAAAAATCACTTTCTTTGGCTTCATTTCTGAATGGAAATAAAATTTAATCAACAGCTACTTTGCTCAGTTTTGCTCTGTAAGGGTTTGATGGATTGATTCAGCCTTCCCCTCGTCAATGCAAAAAAATCAAAGACATATGGAGAGCAATTCAAGTAAGAAACATTTGGTCATTCTGAGTAAGATATAAGTGTCTTCACTCGAAACAAGAATTCCAGTGATTCTGAGTATTTGGTCTAAACAGGTTTCATACCTAGTGATTATTAACTTAGTGAAAGCTTGTTACAGATTTTAATGTTCCTTATTCTGATCTCTCTGTTGGATAAGGAAGCTCCAACCATCATAAAATTGTCTGGCACCTGTTTACTTTAAACTGGACTGGTAGAATGTCAAATCCATCCCTTACTGTCTAGCTGGTAACAATTAACATTTTGGTAGTTGTGATAATTATTTCTGGCTTATATATATTTTATTAAAAACATTACATTTTTAACTTTATATTGGTAATCGCAGATCAGGGTAAACATTTGAACCAAATTGCCACGGAAGAAACTGAAATACAGCGTTTTGTAGGGAGATGGCATAGGGTGGTGGCTGTAAATACATCACCAAGAAATAACAGGACAATGGCTCCACTTCAGAAAAAAATTGGATTCAGGACCCCTTCTGTGCGTACAAGAAGCACCAGTAAGAAGGGTGGTTTCGTAATGGCACAGGATCATAGTCTGAGTCACAGTTGAACACACTAACAACATACAATGCCACCACAAAAAAAAAAAAGTAACACCGAGGCCTTAAATTCTATAAAACAAAGGAAGCCATTTTTATTTGTGTTACTGTATTACACAAGAAGCCACTGACAAGGACGAGACCCCATAGTACTAGTCTCAGTACAAACAGAACAAAGAGGCTGCCTGGGTCAGGAGTTTACAACCTAAATATAGCTCTTGATTTGTAGAGGGCAGGGTGAGAATTGTCTGTTCAGGCTGGTTGGCACTGGTTTAGCATGTGCATCACATCCTTTTTTTCCATTCTGCTTTCCAAGACCAATCAGGAGGGATCAACTAAGAAGCATAGTTCAGGCAGAATAGACTTACTATTTTCATTTTCTTCTACATAAATAATGCAATGTTATTATGGAAAGGAATAGAAAAAGATTATCCTCTTTTTAGTTCCAGTCCCTGGATGAAGGTTGAAAAATATATTATTGTAGTTTGCAATGTTACACTTGCAGAGAGAATTTGAATATCAATAAGCAGAGAGATTTTTAAATGGATATTTACATATAATATCACTGTATGTTTACATTTAATATCATATTGGATTTAATTTTATTATGTTCAAGAAAGCAATTGGGTGAAGAATAAACACTGTGGGATGTTATCTCATTGATATGCAGAATCAATATGATAATCAAGTTGCTGATATAAACTCATAAGAAAAAGCTTCTGACATTTCATCTAGGATCCCTAATTTCATATTTACAATGTGGTGTGAAACTATATACTGCAGTCTTACTGTTTAATTAGGAAGATTAGTCTTGTATCATTTTTTATTTTTTTTCTAATTACTTTTACTCTCCTTTCAAATGAGAGAAGACTAATACTGGCTTCTACCAAAAAAACAAGAATAATTTTTTCTTTAAAAAAAAAAAGTTTCATTAACAAATACAAGGTGAATATGTAAAACAAAAGATCATCCTAAACACGTGCTATAATGCTTGTGAGAAGTAATTTTGTCTTTATGTGTTAGAGTGGTTAGCATGTATTTCCAACACCCTAAGTGTGACCTTCTGAAAGAAATTGGACTGGGTATACCTTGAATTCCTTGCAAATATAGTCAGGCATGATAACTACTAGGTATATGCTTGATGCTGTATCTTAGGAAAGTCATTTATTTTCCATATGATTCACTTATTTAACAAGTGCAATTACTCTTTTCCTTGCATTTGGCCAAATAAGCCTCCAACACCTTTAGTGGGTGGCATGTTACATGTTCATTCGCAGGCTGGCTGCACTACGTTCTTAACTGCTCCTCAGAAAAAGAAAACAAAAAAGAATGCACCAGCCAGCACCCACAGGGTGGATTTATTACATGACCTCTCTAAGAGTATAAGTATCATCCTTGAACACCCAGATCCAATGGCAGTAGGGCCTGGTGCAGGGAACATACCAGTGACGGTGACTTGCTGTGGTTTTGGGGCAGGGCACTGGCATGCTGCAGGGCTGGAGAATAGTTTGCTTTGGCAGGAGATGTTTCAGATCCTTAAAGGTCAGGATGCTGGAAGGACTATGAATTAAATGTTCTCATCTATTTAGACCCACCTGTTGTGCTAGTTCAGCCATCATCATTTTATGCTGCCATCAGTTGCCTGATCACACAGGCCAACAATGAACTCAGCAGCATCCCCTCAGAAGTCTTCTTTCAGACAGTCCTGCCATAGGTTCCTGGGGGCCCAGCTCCTCTGCTGACCACTGTGGTGCCAGCATGGTCTGCCGGACACAATGGACAGAGATGGCTTCCTGAGTGGCCCTTCATATGGAAGGACACCACCAAGAGAGCTCAGCAAGATGCAACCAGCCCCAACAGGAAGCTCTTCCAACTGATCAGCTGCTTATTAATATAGCCCTGGCATCCCCCACCATCCCAACCATGACCACCTGGGTGAGGGTGGAGTCATAGAGACAAGTGGGCCAGGTTCTGCCTCTGGAACATGAAGCCAATAGAAAAAATGAAACATTCTGCTAGCTTGTGACTCATTCACAGGTCAGCTTCAAGTCAGGGCCCACAGCTCAGGACCCAGCAGTTCACCACCTCTAAATGTTGCTTACAAATAGTTCAGTCTCCCCCTGGATCATCCCTCAGGGCAGTATCACACATAGGACAGAAGTGTTACCCCTGCAGTGGACCAAGCAAAGACAGTGACAAACTGTCTTTCACGCATGTCTTCAGTGATGTGAGAACATCTCATGAAATATGTTTCTCTGTCTGAATTAAATAAGCTTATCCTTTTGCAAACTGTTCCATAAAAAGTTATGAGAGTCGAATGTCTCTAAAACTGATATATCATTAAAGCTTCTACAACCTCCTAGGCATTCCCACTAGTAATTTTGTAAGTCAAGGATTGATTGGGTCTCTATTCAAGAATAAAAAACGAGTGGTGTGCCAAGAATGTTGACAATGAGCGATATAAATCCAGTCTTATCTCAGTGTTATTGCTCTTGCCAGTCACTATCTTACTATTAAGATAAAGCAAGTTACCTCTGCGTGTAAGCTACTGATTGAAGGCTGGATAATGATTTCTGGATTTCTCACTGCAGCCGCAATATTGGAGAGAGTCTGGAAGAAGATGGATTGGCAAATTGCAGATTTACGTTTTAGGATGTGCACATAAAAAGCAATTTAATGAATTTATATACCTGTTCATATATGTACTTCTCCCTGTCTCTCATTGGTATAAACAAATGGCGCCTACTCTTCATAAATAGGTGTACATAAACATGCCATCTCTGCTTGTTGGTATGGCATTTTAAGATAAAAGAGGCATTACTTCTATACTGAATCATTCTATTAGAGTGATATATATCTCAATGTTTGGTAAACATTGGTGTAGTTTACATATGGTTTATCTATAAGCACTGTGTGCATGTACGTGAAATTTATATGTGGACAGTCCAACCTTGTAAAATGTTTTGTGCTTTTAAGTGGCTTTTGGATCAGTCCCAGTTTATATTTCTTGTCTAAATGCAGCAGAATTTAATACTTTTTGGTTTTTTTTCCTTGTTAGCTGTCTGGTAAGTTATGATTACAAGAAGAAGGACCTGTGCTGGGGGAAAAGACATTATGAGATTTCAGAAATTTATGTGTTCCAAACAAGAATTAAACTAAGACTAAAGATTTTCAAAGAGGTAGCGACAGACCTTGTAGAACAGTAATAGGGCATTCCAGTAGTGGGCTAAAATCTCATTCCTCCTCTACATAATTCAGGTCAGGAATCTGAACCTCAGTTTCCATATATCAGGTTCACTCCCTAACCACTAAGTTATTAACAGTTTTGGAGTGACATTTGCTTTTACTTCTTTTGTGAGAGCTTATTTCCTATCAAAAGTGCTATTTGTTTCAGGAATTCTGTGGTTTTTTTCAGAAAAACTTATTGGAAGATCTTCAGCTAACCCTACAAGACAGCTCTCAGTTTCAAAGTTGGATGTCTCCCAGGTTACTCTGGCTTCATTCTCTAAGCTGTCTGATGAAGCTAGGATGCTCAGTGTCCTATATATCCTTATAATACTTCTAACACAACACAGCATGGGCTGAGTCAAGCTTTCAGGTGTTAACAAAATGTTTTAACATTTACAGAGCTTGTTGCTGCAGAGGTCTCTGTATTCAATGGACAGCAATAAGTACCTCAACAAAGTAACTCATTTAAACTCTTATAATGAATGGAATTAGTCTTCTAGGGATATCTTTTTGGGAAGACAGGATCCAAAGAGCAGTCTTCCCTAACGCTATCCTACAATTCTTGCAAGATTCTTAACCCATCATAGTTATTTCTCATGGTTATTTCTCATTCTCCTAACCATTTTAATTTAAAATTTACCAACAATACAAATATTACATATTCACTTGGAGAAAAAGACTACATATAAAAACCTTCAACATTAAGTTAAAGAACTAAGAACAAACGTGCATGATTTTTATCTTCATTGGATATTTGCTTCACACCACTCTCTGTCCTACTGACAAAAACCCCAAAACCACGTTTCTCCTTCTACTGTACTATTTCAGATAGAAAGTGTTGCTGTTATTTTATGGTAAACAGACTAGTTGCTATGATTTCTTTCTTCATTTTACTATTTTCATGAGCTCAAAGACTGGAAATCCGTAAAAATTGAGGGGTTGGAGGTTCTTTTTAATGTTAGCTTACTGTAATGAAATCAACACTGTTCTACTTTTTAGTCTTGAGCTAGGCAGTTGACAGGGTTGTCCTTCAGACTTTGTCCAGCCTGCTCACAAGAGGCTGTAGAGTCATCTTCCACTTCTTAAAAGAGAGATTAAAAGCAAATATACTGTATGGTATGAAATCAGAAATAGCTAATGGATTGCTGCCAACCTTGATCATTATGACAGTTTTTGGATTTATTTTATTAATTGATTGCATTAAAGGATTGTCCAATTTAAGTCTTTTCCAGTTTTTAATTAGTGTTTAATGGATTTCAGGAAAACAATATTTTAATCTGCACTGGCACAAATTATACAGTTTGGTGTGAAATTCAGAAAAGGAAATTAAAACACTGTGTATCTATCGTGCGTAGGTCTAAGTGTTTCATAAAGTCTTATGCAGGCTCTGTTTATGTTACATATATCATACTTACATAAGCTGGCATCCTCTACAGACCTCAAAATCCCTTGTAGACTATAAGCAAGCAGTATTATCTCAATTTTTTACACTTGGAAATTTAGGCATAGAGGCTAATCTGAAGTTCTGCTTAGCATAAAAGCTTTTCATCCAGGGTTTTATATTAGCTGCTTCTCTCTAGCGTGTTGGTATTTCTAAAGAATAATACATATGTTTCACACACACTTGCAAGAATGATTTTCTTCAGTCTATACATAGAAGTTGAGGAATAAGAAGGAAAATTGACTTTCAAAAAAGCTGGGCAGATGATGTGTGGCAGAATACACATCCAGCATCCTAAAAGTCTCCTTTTCATCTAGTGTAGAATACTGGATTTATCTTACCTTCCTGTTTTAACCAAGAGCTTCCTATTTACTTGTTAAATGCTGACAGATGTCTTCAAATCTGAAGACCACTCTTGTTGTGAGGAGCTTATTGTCTAAGTAGACAGTGTGAAATGCAATGCCTAAATCCCCGTTCCACCTAAATTGGGACTAAGGCTTCAAAAACCTAAATCCCACTCAGTAATCCAGTCTGCCTCATTTCCAGGGGAGTCTAACAGTAAAGTTACCCACATTTATTAGGCATCTCCTTACTCTGTATCTAACTTTAATTGCCCAAATCTGCTCAGAGATGCTTGCTGTGCAGAGCTGGAAAACATCTCTTGCTGTAGTTTATGGTTTAGTCGATCATGCACACTGTGCTGATGTGCCTAGAAAAGCTCCAAGGCTGGAAATGGACAAGACCACAATAACGGAAGTGCATAATATACAGCTTTGCATAATATTAGGACATGAATCATTTTGAATAAGAATGCCTTCCATTCCTCCATTTACATTGCTATAAGAACCAAAGACAAGAACAGAAATTCCCAAGATAAGATGGAAATCCCTTGGCTGCCCACATTCAGCTGGCTTTCCTCATAAACTCTGATTTCTGACCCATGATTTAAACATACAGGCTCATAGTGCTTCATCTTCATAGAATCATAGAATCTTAGAGTCATAGAATTATAGAATTATAGAATCATAGAATCATAGAATGGTTTGGGTTGGAAGGGACCTCAAAGATCATCTAGCTCTAACCCCTCTGCCATAGCAGAGACTCCACCCACTAGACGAGGTTACTCAAGGCTCAATCCAACCTGTCCTTGAACTCCTCCACTGATGGAGCATCCACAACAACCCTGGGCAACCTGTTCCAGTGTCTCACCACCCTCTAAGTGAAGAATTTGCTCCTAATTTCCAATCTAAACCTACCTTCTTCCAGTTTCAAACCATTACCCCTCGTCCTATCACTACAGGCCTTTGTAAAGTGTCACTCCCAAGCCTTCTTGTTGGCCCTCTATCTTCAAGATCTTCACTCTGAACACTCCAGCACCTCAGAACAGGAGTTTCAAAGTTGGGCTGAACTCTGCATATTAAAAGACAACGATGTCTCCCCATTATTCACATACATTAGGTACAAGCTAAGGTGAACTTGCCTCTTCTCCACTTCCTTTTCTCTCCAGGTTTACAGTCTCAAAAGTTCCATAAGACAATGCTAATATTTGACATTGAGATCTTCCCAGTTAATATCCATAATGAGTCTCTCAAATCTCATGTTCTGTCATCTGCTGGTTTTTGGTTTTTTTTTTGTCTACTGACACTTCTTAATTTAATTATTTGGAATACCTGTTTTTAAAGATGAGCCTTGGGTAGAAATTTTGAAGGTGAGAATCTGGTTAAACATCCTCAGCCTGAGGGAGTTCAAACCTACACCACAGAATGCCCTAATTATTCAGGTTTGGAGTATTCTAAAGAATGAAATATCAGAATGAGAAGTGATGAGAAAGCAAGATCTTTTAGGCAGAGCAAGGAAATGCTAATAAGAAAGGACAACAGAGACACAAACAGCTCAGAATTTGAAAGGCAAGAGACCAAATTTGAAGCTGAGAGAGACTTTGAAAGGAGGAAGCTCCCTATTATCCAATCCAGATCTCACTGATGTTTTATTTCTTTGCTGCTGAAGCCAGAAGGACCATAATATACCAATATTTCACAATGTTGCTAATTTTCTGCTCAGGCTGCAGCCTTCTCTTTACAAATGTGCCATAACTTAACTTGTAAACTACTGATTATGAAACTATGCTAAGTAACATGTTAATACAAAATTTTGTCTGTCTGTACTTATTTTTATTAATCTGCCATATACATGTGCTTATACCAAGTCATAAAATGTGTCAGTTGTTTCACTAATTTACTGTATGAATTACAGGCTGTCACAACTTAAATTACTTCAGGGTGTGCAGCAGTGCTTGAACTCACAGTTTCATCATTCAGGATTAGCCATTAAGATACTGAGATGTTGAAATTTCAATCCCCCATAGGTGGTGAGCAACTTCTATAGGGCAATGTGTGGTGTAAATGAGGTAAACCAGAGCAGAAGCTGTAAATCTTCAGAAATTTAGTATGCAGTTAGCAGCATGTAGATCCATGAACGTGATTAACAGTCTCATGCAAGTAAGGCAGCTCCTCTAGCTGTCAAGATCTTCACAAAGCAAAACCCAATTACACATAAACAGATCTTGAATTCTCTCTCTGGGCTTGTGTTTCTCTTAGCTATAGATTTTCATTCTTACTTTTTTTTTTCTTTCTAAATGTAATATTTAATACATCTAAAGGTTGCCATTTTATTGAGGAATTCAGACAGCGTAATCCCTGTGTGGCTTTCTTTGATCATATGTGGTACATTTTAAATTCAATATATTGACAGCCTATTATGACATGCTTTGTCTTGTAAATTAATTTTCAGTTAGTTTTTAATGTATGTCAAATATGGATTGTAATCTGTTCTTCTGTTTATGTTTTAATGTCGTGACCACTTCTTTCATGAAAGGACAAAAACCTTCTATAAACGGCTTAGGGCTACTTTCAAGTAAAGCATGTCATTTCATCTCAAAGGACACAAGTGAAGGTCACTTGGGACAGGATTTATGTGCCTTAACTTAGGCATCTAAAAATTGCCTCTCTAAATCTGAACTACACATGTTTCCTGCATAAGCTACAGAAAGAAATGATTACTTCTTGAGGGTTATTAATTTTCTGCAAAATAGTCTATTTTGCTAGGTCAAATGAATTATCTTCTGAAGGTTTCTAATTCTCTGTAGTAACTCCAGAAAGCGTTTATATTGTCTAGTTCAGATCTCAGCAACTCACTTTTTCAATACATAGGGTAGTATTCAGCTGCTCAAAACAGATGCCCGGGATCACTCGAGATGCCCCCTGATACTCAAGACACACACACAGAGTGGCAGATATGATGCTGGGTCTACAGCAAGCCTAAGATCTTGTAAACTAGCAACTAGAGACCATGAAGGATAATCTACAACACATAACAAACCCTAAATGTCTATTTGAGGCAGCTGAGTTCTGTCTCTGATTTTAGGTGACGTACATTCCACCCTGAGTGACTCCAGCAAACAGATGAGGGGGTAAAGGATTACATTTTCTCCCTAGAGTGCTGGTTTAAGGTTAGGCAACTCACATTCAGTAGATCTGAGGTTAAGATGCTGAAATTTAGATCTCAACATACAGTGGTGCATCTGTGAGCTGGGTAGCTGACCTCTCACAAATACCAGTTGCCCATACATACGTATCTTCTGCTATCCACGCCGCAACCTGTATATCTTAGGCATTCATAGATATTGATGGCTATGACGCAGGACTTACATGAGCCCAATACCCATCTGAAGTGGTAGAGGAAGAGCAGATGAAGCACTTGTGGCATCTCCAGTAATCTTGATGCCAACATGTGGGCAGATGGATCAAGTCCCTCTTGACTAGAGTGTAGACAGTCACAGAGTAAATCCCACAAGAAATACTTGCATGTTGACATATGAATCACACCTTAGATAACTGATTTTGTTAACTAGATCTCCGTTAACTGTCATGAAGGATCTGGAAACTAGTGTGCATAAAAGTAACTCAGTCTGCAACTGAATCAATCCAATATCAAAACCTGATTGAAATTTGGTTTGTGTGACATGAACTACTACTCATCTAATCCTCTCTAGACAAGGCCTACATGTCCAAATGTGTTTTCCTCTTACTCATTATCAGTGTTAGAAGGGTGATAAGACAATCCAGGTATTCCTCTTTTGGTTGACTGTGACACTTCTGTTGAAAGCTAGTCTGGGACTGTCTGAAAAGTTTGATCAATGGGGTAGTATCCTGTTCCCTAAGACAGCATTTTGTCTGCAAGATGCCTCAGAAAAATCACTTATCTCCACAGCACCAAAAAACCTAGCTCTATCCTGGAAGCAACTTTAAAGTAATTCTCTGTTTAGCTGCTCAAATGAACAGATTTAAAAGTAACCTAAATCATAGTCTCTGTTTGCACAAGTACTTATGCTGAGTCTGGAGGGGCCTTTAATCTAGCAGACAGAGGCAGGATAAGGTCTAGTAATTGCATGCTGAAATAAAAAAGTTCAAACTAGAATTAAAAAGGAAACTCATTTATTTTTTAACTGTATAATGAGCTAACTTACTGGGGCAAATTACTAAGTGTCATTGTAGTCCTTAAATCAAGATCAGATGCTTATAAAACATACATCTTAGCTTAACAACATATAGTTGGGCTTGAGGCAGAAATCCCTGGATGAAGTATGGTCTGTGTTATCCAGGAACTCAGACGAGACAGAGTTCAAACCAGTTAATCATAATGGTCCTCTACAGCTTTAAAATCCAGGATCCTATTAATTTCAAGCAATAGGCAAGATATGGAGTCATTAAGTCAGTTTGGTTGGAAGAGACCTTTAAGATCATCGAGTCCAACCATTCACCCAGCACTGCCAGGGCACCACTAAACCATGTCCCTCAGCACCACATCTCCACAGCTTTGAAACCCCTCCAGGGATGGAGACTCCACCACTGCCCTGGGACAGCCCTTCACAGCCCTTTCAAAGAAGATATTTTTCCTTATGTCCAACCTAAACCTCCCAACATTCAATCATTTTTTGGGTGTTTCAAGGCTATTAAATGGGTGCACATGATAAAAAGGAGACACTGTTCAGGGGTGGGACATCACGAGCTGGCTGGTTTTATTGGAAAGAAAAAAATTCCCATTAATTCACATTTTGGTGCTTGCTCTGTGTGCTGAAGGCTCATTCAGGGCCGTTTACACCCAGGAGCAGAATAAATTTGATTCAATGCATCAGGAATAAACACTCCATAATCACCAAACATTTTGTGTTTATGTGGCCAAGATCAAAAAAATACCAGATATCCTGGAAAAATCGGGGTGTGAGATGAGGAAGAAACAAAGACTCTGCTTCCAGCACAGAAAAAGAGCTGGAAAATGGGTGGGGGCTGTTTTCTGATGGTGAATAAACTGAACATAAGTTTTGGGGCGGCTTTTTTTGGTGCAGTTCATCATCAGGGATGGTATCAATCACATCCATGTGATCTGATCGGGGATGTAAGAAGTCAGCACAGGAAACATGGGGGTTTAGTTCTAATAATAAACCCAGGCAGCTCAACTACAACCCCACAATGACCTGGGGTGGAAGGTTGTAGGTCCCACTCTTCAGCCCATTTCAGCGATTTCAGGTCTCACCATCTATGAGTTTATCTATCTGCAGGGTTTCAGGCCCCTCCCTGGTGGTATATGTTAATGTACAACTTAATTTCCTTAGGGTCTTTAACCCCACCTTCTCCCTGTATACTGGCTTCTGCCCCTATGTGGGACTTGAGTCTTCTATTGCTTTCTGACAGACTGTGGAACTTCAACAAATAAAAAACAGGGTTTAACTTATGTCTCACTTAAGCGCTGGCATTTATATTTAGCTGAAATAGTAGCTAGGTGGAAAAGTAGACACTTTCACATTTGCTTTCACTAATACTTCATGGACCAAATCTGAGTTGCCATAGAGAGGCAGCTTCTGTTTTATTCTAGTGACAACACAGCAATATCTTAGAAAGGAACCCTCTTTCAGACCATCGATAGGGTCCTGCTTTTGGAGGTTTGGGTGGCAACATAATGTTTTCTTAGCCTTGGGGATGTATAACTCCCCCTCCCTTGCCATACAGACAAGTATTAGAGTACCAAAGACTCAACTAACCATAGAAGAATTACGCTTTAAATGAGATACTCTTTAACACGCAGGTGGCTAGACATCTCCTAGCAGTGCCTGCCTCCCTAGTTGCTTTTCTGTCCAAAAGACTGAATTAGCCTTTCAACAGGAGCACCCTAGTGCCAGTAATCATATTAAAAACAATAGGCTTTGTTAGCCTTTGAGTTCTGAAGTCTGTCAGCCACCAGCTTCAACAGTGACTCACGACAAGACAGCAGCGGCCTGTGATGTATATGTTGGAGAAAAATCACCTGAAAAGAACAGTAAAGCTGGATAGTAGCTGATATACCTATTTTAATGCAAAATCTACCTTGGGAAAGAGAGAATTATGCAGGAAATACAGAGACGCTGCCATTATCAATGTAAAAAGCTCTTACCAGTGTATCAGCTGGGATAAGTTGTGCTCAGAAAGACCAAAATCATCAAATGTTGCTGCTATCAGGCACCCTATAGTCTGGTCCATTTCTGTATGTGTAGTATTTTCTGTCAGCATCAGTAGACTGCATTTTGGAGAGTGGATGCACTGTGAAATCACTGTGCATTATATTCATGGTTTTGGATACAGTACTTTTGAATTTTGTGACTCCTGTGCTGCAGAATACTCAAGAATGACACTTTTCTGTAATGGAAATGGGAAAGGAAAAAGAGATCTTTTTCACTGCATGCCTCTGATCTTAAAAACATGTATGTGCAGGAGTGGGAGAGTGCATTTGTCACTGTGGTCCTTATTTTCTGGTGAGAACCTGGATGCAAAGACAGCACTTCATTTCCTGTTAACGTCAGTGGTCATTCTAACCGTGTAAGAACATGGCACTTCACTTTTCACTGTGAACAGGACTAGACTGGGAAGACAGCAATTACAATAACTTCATTTTTAATACGTGATTTCTTACAAACCACAAAGCCTTCAACAATAAAACCCTTAAGCCCAACTTTTTTTTTTTTTTTCCATTTCTGCCAGAAATATTTATTTTTGTGTGTCACCACATTTGATCCACAGATTTCCTACTGAGCTCAGGACAACTGGTAACAAGCTTGTACAAGTAGAAATAAGCAGCATATAGGGGACCAGTAATAAGCTGAAACTTTCTTTACACCTCTCACCTTCCTTCTGTTAAGCAACATTTTAGTTTTGTTTGGCCAGCTGAGAAATTTTATTGGTTTAGTTCATCACAGGCACAACTGCTTTGTCACTTCGTTAATTTCCCAAATCCACTTCTGGTCACCTGGATGTCTCCATGGTGGATGTTCACGCAGAGACGAATTTGTTTATGCACAATAGTTCTAAAATGAGATGAGTTGTATTTATCTCCTTTAGACCCATCTTTACTGACCAACCTCCTTATGTTCTGTTTGTTCACTGGATTTTTTCACATCTTAAGGGTCCATCATTAGTAAACTGCAAGCAGATCATAGGCAAGTGGCATTTAGCAGATAGTGTTTTCAGATTAGTTCCTTTGGGTTCACTGAAATACATAGACAAGAATATCATGGAAGAACAGATAGGTACATTTAACCATTCCTTTTGCAATGATGCTCATTCATAATTTAGTATCTTATGGCAAGGATTTCAGAGAGGAGCTGGTAAAAAGGCTCAACCTCCCTTAAGGGTCGATGGAAGTTAGACTTCAAAATCCCTTAAGCATAGATCAAAATTTTCTTTTTAAGCAATGCATTTGTAATCTTAAGTGGGGATCCATACAGGTCTTTGGAGTCATAAGTTCCATGGAAATCAACAGTAACTAGCTATTGAAATGCCTTATGCATTTGGGCTATATGAAAGTATATCTTTCATCTTGTTGGGTGTTCATGGACCCTGACAGACTATTTTTCTCCTTGTAGCTGGGCAAATGGTTACATTCTTTGCCCTAGATGAGTATTTTTTCTGTCCATTAGTTTTAATTGCTTTTGAGCTGTTCCCTGCTCATTATCACTATCCCTAATTCAAATATGGGTTGAAAAATATTTGTAAAAACCTCCATCCATCATCAGAAAGACAGTTTCCAAAGGTAAGTCCAAATGGTTTGCTGTGATACAGACCTAATAACTGGCTTTTCAACCTGCAATAAATATTCTTTTCCCTGTCCTCTTCTGATTGCTCCATAATTAACACTAAGGAGACACAGATTTAGCTATCTGACAGATATTTATTTAAAATACCTTCTGCTGCATATATTAACATTTCTGTATCAACTTTTTTAAAGCAGCTTTGAGTTCTGCAATAAAATCAGATTCAGAGTTTGGTTATGTTAATAGTCTTGCATGGCGGAGGTATAGATCAATTTGGAAAAGGAGATGAATCAGTCATCTGCAATATAATTGTATGTGTTCACACTGTAGAAATGTTTTTAGCATAAAAACACAATAGAAACATATGACTCACATCAATATCACTTACACTGGATAAATTGTGAAAGGAATTTTGGTGGAAAGAAGGCTTTAATGCTCTCCACATATATGTACTGATAGCAAATATTTATACATTACCTTAGTCTTCCTCCTGAACCTCTACAAAATGTAGAACTGCAAATAAGTGCTACATATTCAACCATGAATGTGGTTTTGCCACTCAAAAAAGAGGCTTAAGTGCCCATCCATGACATCAGTTTTATGACTAGCTCTGGCTGTCTAAAAATCCCAGAAACCAATGGACAGAATAGGATTTCCAGTTCCCTTCCCTTTCCTTCCCTTCCCTTCTTGTTGATAATTGACGTTGCACCTTACAACTGTAATGTTAAGGATACTTGGCAAAGCTACCGGGTGCAAATAGAGCATGAACATCATCACTGAGATTTTGGAAGCCAGCTAGGGGATGTCACCACAACACTACTATTAATGTCAATGTTTTTGCAGTGATATTCCCCAGGAAGCTCTGACTACTTCAAGCCGTGGCCAGCCGAGCAATCTGGCCCCACAGGGCCAGCCACTGAGGTCAGCACCCACTGCATGCTCAGAGCTCAGGAAATAAAGGAAATGTGTAAATACTTGCACTGTTAGTCCATGCTAAAGGCTGCGATCCTGACAGGCCCAAGGCAGCAGAAACCCAGCTCATGTGTCACTATATGAGTAACTACAGGTTAATGCTACCCAAACACTTTGGCTCTTGGGCAGTGAATGGCATCAGTACAATGTCTCTACGTTTTAGTTCATGTCTGCCATGTGGTGAATCTGTTAGTGTGGCTGTAGGAGCCAAAATCTCTTTGGAACATAGATGAAATGGAGGTAAAATGGATTAGGATCTGTCAGGATGCACAAAACCCAATCCTGCTGATCCCAGTCATACTGCTACTGTCTGCAGCTAGTTGGAAACGTAGCAATGGGTTTTACCTGTCCTTCATGACAAAATCTTCCTGAACAAATGAGCCAGAGAAATAACATGGGTTAATGACTTCTTTTGCCAGAAAAGCCTTTGTGTATATTCTTTGTGCACATATACATGAAGATGCCTCTAGAATAGAAGAATCTGTTATAGACATGTTCTAATGCTATTGTCATCACAACAATATCTGGGCATTATCATATCAAACCTTAAGGTGTGTGATTAAGATCTGCAATTTATAGCTCAACTTCTCCCAGGGGAGAATTGAGTGTGAAATATGGCGCATTGTTTTGAGAGGGTTTTATTTTGTTTGGGGTTTATTTTCAACATATATGCTGAGGTCTGACAAGATGAACACTGTTTTCAAAAATAGCAAAGTTGCAGATGGAGGAAATTATTTGTTTACGGTATTCTCTATCAAAGAAGTGTCACAGATAGATGGGTTTTACTCAAATATTAGAGTTTGCAACCAGTTCTCTGATTTAGCTGGGTAATAAGTATATACTCAGGCAGCAAGACAGCTTGTTGTTGGCTACATATATCATGCTCAAAAGTACAGAGGAATCCCAACAAAGCCACTTGTAATTTGCACTCACTAAATTGGATACAGATCCACCTTTTTTTCCAACAGTAGCCTAGAAATAACAAAGGTTTTGGGAAAAATGCCTGGTTTTGGTTGAACGTTTCTTCTCATTGGCTATCTGCCACCACAAACACAGAGGGGATATAATAACAGTCATTTGGAGTTCTGTAAACCTTGTCGTCTGAGGACCTCAGAATGCTTTCCAAGTGTTAATTAAATGCTCACAACATCCATGTACCCATGCATAGCAGATTTCAGGTTGTTAGGCTCTCCCTGTGACCACAGAGGCTCACTAACTCTATTGCTCTTGGGAGACTTCAGACCCTTTCACACCAGAGACACAAGTTGCATCTCAGCAGCTGCACTGCCAACCTAAACACCGGCACTGTCGTTTCCACCTAACTCTTTCAAAACAAAATTAGGTGCATTTTTCAGAGAAACTGAACCCCAGGACTTTAATTACAGTGAAGCTGTTTTTTGGGGTTATAATGTTTTATTAGCAGCTTCAGAGACACCAGCTTAAAAAACCACTCAGGTCAATACAGGAAGAAATCGTTCTGTAGTTCTGAAAAAGCACACAATACCTCCCCATGTTGCTGACTGCAAGCAATAAAAACTCGTGAGTTCACTCCAAAAAGTTCTTTTAATAGTCTTTTTGTCTGCAGGCTTTTTGCTCTCTGCCCAGTTCTGGAGACATTAAGAGTTTTAAAGTTCTTTGGGGTGGGAAAAGATTTTTCCCACAACTATAAAGAAATGAAAACAGATATTCTCTTCCAGTCACATGAGTCATTAAGCTAGAAAAAAATCTAATGTTGCAATTGTTGATATAAAACCATAAGAGTTAGAAGTGTCATTTGTTTAGCTCTTTAACTTGGTATTATTTTCTCTTAATAGTCCATTCTGAAGAGACACTCAATCTCAAACTCTGAGCTGAAAGAGGTCTTTCCCTCTTATTGCACTCTAATAGGGAGCTTGCAATACGTCTCTGAATATATCTGGCATGATGAACTCAAACTAAATTCCATCTGAATGCTGGTTTAATTTTTTTCCCCTATATGCATATTTGTTTAACCTACTGAGTGCAAGTAAATAAATACTGCACCAAGTTCTATAGAGAGGCAAGAGCAAGGATGTGCTACACCACATGCAGAGCTCTGCCTTGTTACCTCCTGCCAGTGCAGTTCATGTTCTCAGTTCTGATCATCCCAAATTCAAATCCCAGTAAGTCACCTATGGAGACAAGTGTCCCGTGCAGGTAACAGTAAATATTCTCCAGGCAGCCTTCTAGAAGTGTTTCTTTACCTTGAATTATTAGTGTGCAGTGCTTTATATCACAAACAGTGTGTTCTGGAAGGCCATTAACTCCTGTCTACCAGCGTGATCACACAGGAAACTGCACAATGCTCTTACTACTGTGTAGTACCAATACACAAGAGGTAGCTTTAAAATGGATCTGCTGGATGCCATGGCAGCACCAGTGCGGTAGCCTGGAGCTTATCTGCCCTGCCAAGAGAGCTCTTCTGGCCATATTACACATGCAAATCGTAGTGATATTGCTTTTGCGCTCAGTAGAAGTCTGTGCAAACTAAAGGTGGTCTGAAATAGTTAGCGAGTCCTTTTATAATTCAATACGTACCAAACAACACACTATACTTCCAGAAATTGCTTCCTCTGACATTGTTATGAATATACTTCAATAGTGCTACATACAGCACCTTTCTTGGTTTATAATTAGTCGTAAACCACTAAAAAATGTATTGTCTAGGAGCAAATATTATTTTCTTTGTATTGCCTCTTGGTGATTGGCATGAAAGTTATGAAAGTCTCACTGAGTAAATATATAATACCTAAATGTCTTGATTTGTTTTTAATATCTAATACAATTTTTAATTCATGACATGCTGTATTTTTAATTATGGCAAGGCCTTCCAAACTGTCTTAGATACAGTTGCAAAAAATGTTAGTCGTGTATTTTTTTCCAGGGAAGCTTTATTTGGAAATGAAATGTAGCCAGCACTCCTGATTCATACATCTATTATACCACATCTAACACAATATTTAAGAGCCTTCCAGCCCCATATGCGGTAATTTTACTAACTTCTGTATTTTTTGTGTTCAGCCCTCCCTCTGAATTAAAGGTATATACAGTAGAATGCTTTGCAGTGTGTATATACTGTGATTTATGTGACTGACACTCTATCTACCTCATGTAGCCACCATCTCTAGCTTTTCAGACTTAATACATCATTGGTAGTCACATCTTTTCTTTTAGCATATTCTTTGTTGGTCACTATCTTTCAGATACTGTTCTTCAGAAAAACTATGCAGCTTCTAACTTCTTTTCCTAAAGCAGCCCCAGATGTGCTTTCCATCATCCTTTTCCCTACCCAGGTTAGGACAGGCCAAATAGTAAATCCTGTTTATTCCTGTCACTCTGAGTGCTCTGGCCTCAGCCTTCCTATTTCGGTTTCTCCTCCTGAACAGTCTTAAAGAGTTCCAAGATCCAGCTGCTGAAGATGACACCTACAATACTTTACACATCATTATTCTCTAGGAACTATTTAATGCAAACACACTCATCGAGGTACTTACAAATGTCAGCATAAATTCACCAAGCAGAAATTGTGTCAAAACAATCTAGATGCCACCCACTGGATTGAGAAGGTTTGAGGACAAAGGGGAAACAGTTGAAAGCAGATCATTTGACTTTTTAGTACAGTTTTTGACATTGCTTTATGCGATGTTCTCACAGGAAAAATTAAGAGAGAGAAGGTGCAAAATCATTTGAGTCATTCATCAAGAGTAACTTGTTATTAAATTAGAGGGGAGATATAAAGCAGGATTTCCAGCTCTGCTTTAGATTGCATTGAGAGTCTCCATCAAAACCTCAACAAGGAAGTGAAGACTGTGTTCACTAAAACTGCAGATGACACAAATCCCAGAGGGACAGAAACCACTCTGAAGGACAATAGAATACCCCTAAAAATCTCAATTTGACTTCTTTGCCTGGTTTTAGATCTTCTGGAAAGATCCCAAAGGATAGTGACAGTAATGTCTAAATTTATTAGGGTTATTTAACCTAAAGCCAAGAACTCTAAAGGGTATATGATAAGTGTTAAAGATATGAAAAGGTATTAGAAGTAGAAGCTGGTGCAAAGGACAGAACAAAGTATTGCAGGCTTACACCATGACAAAAAGAAAGATGTAGATTAGACATTAGAAGCAGTTTCTAACAATGAAGACAGTAAAGCTCTGGAATAAATTGAGAAAGAAGGGGTAGAGTCCCCATCAGATTAGACAAGTATCTACCAGAAATTACATAAAGTAAAGCTGGTCCCTACTCAGAGAAAAACTGTTCCCCACTTTCTTTTACATTACATTTTTCCAGTAATATAGAATTCGAGTGCTTACAAAACTGCTACTGCATTTCTCCTCACAGCAAGCCCATTAGGTAGGGAAACAAATACTACTTCATTTTTTAAATGAAATGAACAAAAATAAATTAAATGTGCCTTTAGCAAAGGCACAAAGAAACTGCTAAGGCCCAGATCCAAGTGGTACTCAAGAATCTCATGCCCCTTGGCTCACTGGTGATCCCCTGTAAGTCTAGATCAGTATTAAGAACTTAAGACTCTTCTGTGCATTATAACATCTGGACTGAATCATTGTCCTTTGTTCCATTTCATGTCCCAACAGAAAAAAAAAAAAAGACAATTCCTCTTCTCCTAACCTGTCACACAAGCATGCAGGTTAGAAACATCTTGTACGAAATAACAGATCTAGTAAGTACAGTCTATAAGCCAATATATAGGTCTCTTGGCAAATTTACAGCACATTTCAACTTTGATCATAATTTAAAAGGTGGCACTTATCTGTATCGTGACTTCTCTCCTTTCAAAGTCTTGTTTCTCAAGAAAAGTGGGATAAGATGTCTTTGAAGCTAACAGCCATCAGGATATTACATTAATGCTATATTGACTCAGCCCTTCATCCTTCCAGGGTGTATAAATTGAGTTGTATGCAGGCGGATATGTCATGAGACCCTTCAAAGGAGATATCTGTGTGCTTGTTATCATCACTATTACTCCATATGTCCCAGAAAGGCATCATTGTGGGACACAGTAAGTAAAGCACAGAAATGTGGGACTTTGGACACCAGACTGATGTCCCTGTCATGATCTTGGACATGTAATTTCCTCTCCTGTGCCTCAGTTTCTTCTTTTATAAATTGAAATAATGATAATTTGCAAACTGCATTAATATCTGTAGATAAAAAGCATTGCTAAGAGACAGCTATTGCTATTATCTTCATCAGTCTTTTATTTGGGCAAAATATATTCCAGACCTAACTGCCAAGAGCTTGCAGCTTAAAACAGGAAACAGAAAGTTTTATCCTCATTCTAGAGAAACAGAGACACACAAAACAATCACATTTCCTCTGGCCACAATGGAAATTTGTAGCTCAATCAGGGACCCAATTTGCAAGTCAGTGCCTAAAGCATAGGCTTTTTCAGGTGTTCTCCCTGGACATTAAAGATTAAGTGGGAGTTTTGATGAGAGAGTGGATTTTTGCCAACATCCTTGGCTAGAGTTTTTCCCTTCCTCTCAAGTTATGCAGAAAAATGTTTGCTGATAGTTTGCTGGCCTGCCTGACACTCCAGCGGTGACCATATAGCAGTAAAGCAGCACAGATTGTAAATTACACAGATATGTTCATCCTGTGAAACAGCAATCAAAGTCTTACACAGTTTTTCCAGCCATTTATTTGAGTGGAAGGTGCAGCAGAAGGAGACTCAGTACTTTCTGCAGGGTGCCAGGGGTTGGGGAAAGTCCCAGGGACAAAGCATGCCCATTCAGAGGAGAAGGATGAATCAAATTTTGAAACTGGGTCAATGGATGGGGGCATAAATCCTCCCTGTTCTGCACAGCAGCTTCCTTTCATTGTCACTCTCTGCACAGAGACCAAGGGGCAAATCTGGCATAATGTAGTACTCGCACATTTAACTGCTGTTACCATGTTACACACCCAGCAATTCCTTTCCTCTTGGTTACTCTTTCTTCTCTGTGTGACTTTCTCTCTACCTCCCTTGTTTCCGGACTTCTTTTCCTCAACAGTTCATTCCCTGGTGCCACTCTTCCTTTGCAACATCATGGTTTTTGTTATTACTGCCAAGTCCTGTTATATGCACTGAAATGATCAATGTCTAAATAATACCATTGATACTGATGTATCGATACAGCTCCATCACTTCCACAAATTAAGCAAAGATTGTGGTGCTCTGATTCACTGTTTCAGGCTGTTGATATATCTGAAATGCAACAGACTAAATATCATATACTTGCTTTGCATGGAAAGCAACTCAATGCACCTGATCCATCACAGCTTTTCTGTCCCAGCTCCCATAGCGGTCAAAGTCTAGGTACTCAGTGCAATCTGTTTCTACTACCCAAGAATTAATGACCAGAAATGACACCAGTGGCTTCCCGGGCTGCGCTAAGCAATATCCAGCTCTGGGTTCCCCAGTACAGGACAGAGATGGACATACTGGAGTCAATCCTACAGCAAGCCACGAATGGACTGGAACATCTCTTGAATGAGGAGAGGTTGTGAGAGCAGGGAATGCAGAAGGGAAGGCCCAAGGAGATCTTATCAGTGTGTATAAATATGTACCGGAAGGCAGTAAAGAAAAGGGGGCCATATGCTTCTCAGTTGTGCCCAGTGACAGGACAAGAGGCGATGGGCATGAACAGAAATACAGGATATCCTGTTTAAACAAAAGAAAAAAGCTTTTTTACTGTGACAGTGACTGAGTACTAGAATGGGCTGCCCAGAGAGGTTTTAGTGTCTCCATCCCTGGAAATATTCAAAACCCAACCAACTGGGCATGGCCCTGGGCAACCGACCTGCTGTAAGTGATCCGGTTTTGAATGGGAAGGATGGACTAGACAATCTCCAGAGGCCATTTCCAACCTTGGCTGTCTTTTGATCCTATGTTTCTGTGAAATAAGATATTTTAATGTGGGGAAAAATCAAATTTAGTTTAACTGTCTCCCATGGGAACCACAGTAATTTAGCACGTCACACAGGAGTAGAAAGGAAATAAAGACTTGCAAGTTATGAACACCATAGGAAACTAATGCTTCAGTGGTCTGAAGAAGACATACAGAGCAACCGAGTTCAGTCTCCTGCTTTTGCAGGTCATCAGGACAGATAACACCTATTCTAAACTTATTTATCATAAATTAGGTCCAGGTACACCTGGGAAGACCAGGTAATTCCAAATTGAAGAAGGGAACCCAGTATAGAAGGTTCCAGAAAGATCAGCCAAGCTCCCCACAATCCAAAGAGTCCCTAAAGGAGGATGACCTGCCTTATACGGTGTGGCTGGAACATGGGGGAAAGGTGAAAGCCATGCCAGAGTTTGAGACTTTGTATTAATAATACCAAGTAAAATGAAGGAAGCTGGAGAGCTGAGAAAATGAGGTCTGCATTCAATACCCTTCTTCTTGGGGTAGGTGGGACTGGTTTTCAGGTCAAGTGACTAAAACACGTATTGTTATTTTACGGTGAAATGCTGTGTGGATATCCAGTATAAATATAAGTAGTGTCCTTTATGTTTATTAAATAAAACTAAATTAAAAAAAAAAAAAAAAAACACAAAAGAAACCAACAACAAAAAACCCACTTGTTTTTGCACAGTTACAAAAAGAATAGGAAGGAGTAAAGAGTGCTTATGGGCTGTTAATAACACAATGTTGCAATTTAGGCTTCCTTTAGAAAATAGTGCCCAGTATCTACTATCTCATGATAAATAGAAGCTGTATCGCATGACACTTGTGAACAATGGGTGAAATGGATATTAGAAAAATCTCATTTATCTTCTGCTTTATTTCTTGATAGAGGTCCTTGTCACCATGGCTATTATGTGACTAGCCCTAGAAAGGCCACCTCATTAGTTTTCTTTATCAAGACAGCAAGGTCTCCTTTAAAGGGACAGCACTTAGATTGTAGATTCAAATAGAAAACAGACTTCATTGTGTGAATGTGTTTCTACCTCTGTTTTCACTGCTTAAAAACATAGGTTATTACGATAGCTGTCAACTAGATGAAATTAACACTTCTGTGATGAGGAAGGTGTCTCTGGAACAGAAATATAAAAATGGAATTTTATGAGCAGATTGCTTGTATTTGCCTCATGCATTTCTTCAATGCATTTGGCATTTCTTTAATAAAAAAAAAACACACACAGAGAGGGGAAGGGGGGGAGAAAGACGCTTTCTGTAAATTCTGTAAATCTATTTTCCCTTTTGTCTCTTCCACTCAGAAATACATCTTCCTCTTGTCTGACAACCACTTTGAAAATTTTCCTCTATTGCCTCCAAAGCAACCATGTGAGTGTCAACAAATCAGTAATGATTTAGAATATGTCAAAGGAAATTCAACTTTTTTGTCTCTTTTCAAAAATCTTAATGACAGGTAGATAAAGTTGGACAACACCATCTCTATTGGCTTTCTCTAAGTTTTGATGGGTATTTTTCACAGAACAAAAAGAGCTTGCTTCCCTTCTGCAGCAGGAAGGGCAGGGGAAGAGGAGCTGCAAAATCTGATAGTGCCAAGTAGTTGTATTAGCCATGTCTAGCTTTCTGCATGATTAAGAATGTTTTGGATTTGATGATACAGAAGATCAATGGCTACAAAATATTATTGTTTTTTCCTTTGTTCTGAATTATGGTATAATAGTGATTAACTCTCAGAATACACTGGTAGATTTAAATAGGTGATTAAAAGTACCCTCTCATTTTATAACTCACTAGAGAAGAGCCTTAGAGGTAAGAGGACAGTGAATGGATCTGACAATACTATTAGCTTACTGTATAAATCACAGTGACTTATTTCACTACATTTTAAATTAAGATAAAATATTAAAATGCGGAAAAAAAATTGCATTAATACAACATTAGGGTTAGGAATTTTAAGGCATAAGATCCGGAAATGAAAAAGCTAAGGCTCTTTTAGTAATAATCCATATCAAGTGTGTGTTTTCAATGAGTAACTTGAGTGACACATGTTGTATCTGTATACATTGAAAATATCCTTAAAATAATGGGCCAACTACATTTGCTAGGAATAGATTGGGTACCCGGAGTTTGAAATTCCTATTTGTCTTGTATTTACAGTTTGGAATATGAAAGAATAGAAATGACAGTGTGAGTTTTTCCTTGAAGTTGTTGCATGCCCTGTGGCAAATCTTCTTGGAGTAGTTTCTCCATGTGTCATGTCCACTAAAGAAAGGGAGCAGTCGTGTTCCAGAAGCTCACTATGAAATCACCCTCAAGAAAGTACATGAAGAGCTTGCACTTGAATTTGCAGGTTCGGTGTTAGAATTAACAGGTGCAGAAAGAGTTCAAAGAAGATAAAATAGATCACCATGGTGGGCAGATAGCCATTGAAACTATGGCTGTGTCCTGCTTCGAATGAAACATCCAGGCAGGGTAGCTGCAGACTCATTGATTAAACCACCAGTGTGGAGTTCCTTGTTGAGCTGCTTGTGGCCGAAGTGACTTGTCATCCTTTAATGCCACTTTTGTTACTCCCCTTCTACTGGTGATTTTCTTTTTTCAAATTTTCTCAGTGCTTATGAAATAAAGGAAACAGAGATAGGAACAGAAAATGAAGATGCCCTAGTGCTTCCTTTCTCAGTTTGTTCCTACCTTTCTAATCATGCAGATGTTTTCTTTAGGACCTCCTTTAATTTTAGGGTCCTTCAGAACTATTGGAGCGCGATCATTCCACCCTCGAAAATGTTTTGTGCCAGAAAAAACTCCATCACATCACTAATACATATCACAGTGGTTACTGTGTCGTGTAGGTCAGCTTGTCTTTAGTAATGGATGCATATGAGCTGAAGAAACCAAAGAAGCACCTGGAACTTACAATCATTTATGCTTCCTAATGGAAATAGCCTGTCAGGGCTGTGAACACCAGTGCTTAGGCCAAAGCCACAATAGCAGAAAAAGATGAGAGCAAGTGCAAGCCTGTAGGAGCTTAGACTAAATAGATAAAGCAAAGTGGGGTAAAAATCTGGGGAAATGGAATACAGATGTGGAAAGATGAGGGGAACAGCTTAATGAGCACAGAGTATATCTAGATGATGACAAAGCTGGGAACAGAACCAGCTCCTCAGAATCCCAGTTCAGGGCATAATCCAGTAAATCTGGTGGGTGGCCATACTGGGAACCTACACAACTTGTTCATCTTTCACATGCCAGCCTAGAATTAAAAAAAAAAATAATCTGAGTTTAAAAGCCACTTGTTTGAAATAACAAAGTCCTTGAAGGGGGGGAGGGTACTGTAGGCACTCATCACATAACAGATCTTTATCTATTTACCTTTCAGAACATTAGATCGATCTGCTCTGAAATTTGATCTTTTTGCAATCATAAGTATTATTGTTTCCCATTCACAGCAACTGCAGAAATAGCAGGGGTACTGCTGTGGAAAGACCATGACCTTACTTATTACACCACCTGTGTACTCTTGAGAACCCTATAATTGAAACATTACATGTTGACTCACCTTTTTCTTATGATGTATTGTAACTTCTCAAGGCTAGAGTTTTCAATCATGGATTTTCAGAGTTATATCAGTGAAACAGATTTTAAATCTATTCTACACTGATAGAAGCTGGTCCTCCTCAAGAAGCTCTCCACCTTTCCAAGTTATTTTATTTCATTAAAATGAATGTTCTAAACAATTCCTTTTTCTCTTATAGTCCAGTTTATCCTTGAATAACATTTTACTATAAGATTTGCCATTAACCAGGTAGGATTCAAAAGTATAGTTAGGCCATTCAGGAGTCCAGCATATCAAGACTGCACACCCCGTTCCCTCCTCAAAGACCCCTATATCTTTCTTGCACCATGTATAGATATAAAAATATCCTCCTGCTACTACTGCTTCTTGCAAATGTTATCCCCTCTGCTTCACGTCTCCTGAAAAACCTCTCATGTAGATGCTACCTTCAGCTCCTCTTGCTACTATTCTCCAAAATATGGGACTGGGGAAGTGTCCAAGATATGCTCATCTGTTAGTGGCCGTTCTGCACTTGTAGATGCAGCCTGTGCCATTTGTCTTCCCAGGAGATACCTCCTGATGGGAGGCAGTCATACCATCTGCAGATCATCCTCCAGGACATTCACCCAATGATTTATTATGAATGGTGCATTGGCCTAGTAAAACCCATTAGTACTGTGGGGTGAAATTACTATGGAGAGCAAATATGTTTCTAGCTTGACTAATATGCTTGCCTAAATATCTTTTAAGGTTGTTCTATCAGATCTTTGAAAGATGCCCATAGCCAGAAGACATTTCTCCCAATGAACTCCATGAACATTGCTCATCTACCAGGGCTTGCTGCAGCCTCATGCACACAGGTGAGAGATGAAGGAGTATGGCTCATCTACCTACAGTTGCTTTCAACTCCCATGGGGGAAATCAGCTCTCTTTACTAGCAGAAAACTCAGTGATTAATACATTTTAGGTCATAGTCCCTACAACACTAGCCAAAAAGTGGGAGGTACTTTTAAGTACAACTATTTCTCTAGCCGTGGGAAATATATTCCCTCTAACTGATATAAAAAGTAATCCTAATTATAACTAAGCAATGCTTCAGAGCTTCTGATCACCCATTTTCCATATTTCATCACTTTATGCTCATTAATTACTTGTTAAAAACCCTGCTGAAAAGCATGTCACCCCCTGTAGGAAGAGCTGGGGAGAATAAGTTATAGAGTAAGCTTCTTACAGGTGAGAAAACACATCTGAAATATACTCAGATTTTGGAAAGCTGCTCTCCGGATAACTGGAAATCTGATTACAAAAGAAAATTGAATCATTGATAATGGACTGTCTGGAAGCACTGATCTTTCTGGGCTTCTATTATTTATGTCCTGTCTACCCTTACACAAAAACTCCCCATTGCATGTAGTAGTATCTTCTGGATATTTTAGGGTTCAGTACTGTGGAAGGTTTCTAGAGACTTTCCAAAGAATTTTCAAGAGGACACTAGTTAATACAAAATCCTGTGGAAGAATTTAACCCAGTTCTTGGCTCTGACAATCACCTGGCAGGTAAACTAGCACAAGTTCTATTTCTTCAAATACAGTTAGGCATTCAGCATCTACGAATTCCACAGTGAGTTAGATCATAGAATAGAATCACAGAATCATTATGGTTGGAAAGGACCTCTAGGATCATCAAGTTCAACCTTCATCCCAACATCTCTCTAACCACTACACCATAGCCTCAAGTGCTACATCTACTCGGTTTTTAAACACGTCCAGGGATGGTGACTCCATCACCTCCCTGGGAGCCTGTTCCAGTGCCCAACCACTCTCTCAGTAAAGAATTCCTTCCTAATATCTAATCTAAACCCATCCTGACACAACTTGAGGCCATTTCCTCTCATTATACCATTAGTAATTTGGGAGAAGAGACCAACACCAGCCTTGCTACAACCTTTTAGGTAGCTGTAGAGAGCAGTAAGGTCTCCTCTCAGTCTCCTCTTCTCTAGGCTAAACAACCTCAGTTCCCTCAGCCACTCTTAATCAGACATGCTTTCCAGACCCCTCACCAGCTTTTCTGCCCTTCTCTGGACCCGATCCAGCACCTCAATGTCCTTCTTGTACTGTGGTGACCAAAACAGGACACAGTGCTCAAGGTGCGGTCTCACGAGTGCCGAGTACAGGGGCACGATCACCTCCCTACTCCTGCTGGTCACACCATTTCTGATACAGGCCAGGATGCCGTTGGCCTTCTTGGCCACCTGTACACACTGCTGGCTCATGTTCAGCCGGCTGTTGACCAGCACCCCCATGTCCTTTTCTACCAGGCAGCTTTCCAGCCACTCCTCCCCAAGCCTGTAGCGTTGCAGGAGGTTGTTGTGACTGAAGTGCATGAGAGGGCACTTGGCTTTGTTAAACCACATACAACTGACCTCAGCCCATCACTCCAACCTGTCCAAATCCCTCTGCAGAGCTTTCCTACCCTCGAACAGATCAACACTCCCACTTAATTTCATGTCATCTGAAAATTGACTGAGGGTGCATTCCATCCCCTCATCCAGGTCAGTGATAAAGATGTCTGAATAAATTCAAGGATCACAGTCTAGATTTCCTTATGACAGATGAGGAACTGCTAAGGATCTAAAATACTTTGAGGTATAGTCGGTCGTAGTAAGGAATTATTATTGACAGCAACTTTGACTGAAAATATTTAATTCCTTTAATTCTTTGAAAAAAATTATTATTTTTGAGAAGAGGCATGTCATTCCTTACCTAAATTCCTGGCATTGTTTCTGACTTCTTTCCTCTTAATAGAAAGATGTTCCAGAACACTGCTTTCACATTTCACATATTTTAAATAATGAACATCTTCTGAAAGAATGCATGAAAATTATGCTTGGCTTTAGTTACTAGAAAAGTTAACATAAGCTACTTAGATTACTATTATAATAATAGCATTCAAATGTTTTTACTAATGTAAGTCTATATTGAGAGCTTGATCATGAATGGCTTTTGTTCTTCAAGTTCTTCTTGACCTGCATAATCCTTTGGTTTAAATTCTTGAGGGAAAATAAAAGCATATTAAAGAATTCATGCTCTGTATACAAATAATTTTTCATTCTTTGTATAAAGAAAAAGTAGCTCTCCTGTTATGCATTGCTTTCTTCTTTCACTGATATTTTTCTTCAAATCCAAAAAATATATAGCCTCTCATCACAAAGGTCTGAAGTTTGACAATGTGTTAAAATACTTTCACTGCAGGAATTTAAAAGAGACTGTACCAATTGCTACTTTTTCTGTCAAACAGAAGATTATGAAAGATTTGCAAAGGGAAAGAAATCCATCCTGCCTTTTTTGCTGGCCAATGTACAATTTCCTAAGTGATTTATACTCAAGGAAGAAAGAAAGGAATGAAGGAAAAATCAAAATAAAACAACACAACAGAATAAGAATAAGAATAAGAATAAGAATAAGAATAAGAATAAGAATAAGAATAAGAATAAGAATAAAGGGAAGTGTCAGAAGATATCAGAAAAACCCACATTGTATTGAAATTTCAAATTCTGAAGAATACTCTGCTACCAAAGTAGCAAAACCAGGCTGAGGAAAGGGAGGAGACACTTGGCATGTTCATAGTGCCACGAAAATGCAAATGTAACATATCCTGCCACAGTGTGGCTCCTTTTCTCCTCTAGAATTTAACCTGCTTAACACTGCTGGTGAATACGCTACTGCTATTGATGAAGTTGATGGTTCTGGTATTATTAGTTTATGAGTCGAGATTCCCGTTTTCAGGTATCCTAGTATTCATTCTCATAGATAATTATCCTCAGCAGTATTATAATGGGTTTTAGTCATCAGCTGATGGCAATTATCGAAGAAAAATATTTCCAATGAAAAAGAGATGGAGATTGAATGGATTGAGCAAGATCACAGAAGTGATTTGACGATTACTTCACCAGTCCAATTCCCATCTCACCCCCAAAACATATGCACCTGCATGGTGTATTCTTCCTTTGAAGACACAAATATTACCATACAACTTTTCCTTTACTGTGGGACTGTGGTAGTGTACTAACACCCTCTGCTGGAATATACCTGGACCAAGCAATTTCTCCACCTCCTCATGTCTATTTAGAACAACATTGATTGCACCATGTGTGTCAGATACAGCAAAAAATTAAGAAATGTGGAAGGTTAATTTAACATCATGCTTTAAAAAAAAAGGAAAATGGAAGTTTTGAATCTGTTAGTAATAAATTTTATTGCAAGACTAATGTGCATAAAATTACTACATAAAATTTGATCCCTACAACTCTTCAAAGGAAGTAATGGCAAGGAGAATTTTCATGGAGTTTGGTCAGGGAGCTTTGGTGTTACTGGTTGCAGAATTGGGGACCTCTAGTGATCCCTTGATTACTCCAAACTTTACAAGCATTATGAAGGCACTTCCATTTCAACAAGCTTCCACCCACAACTTTTTGCAAGACTTCTAAACCCCACTAGAGAACAACTGAAAGCAGAAGGAGACACATTTCAGCTACTGTCCTTTCTTTATATGAACCAAGCTCTATTTGGTATTACTCAGTTTATAAGCCACAATTTCCTGCTTTGTTACAGTGGAATCAAAGTCTTTTGAGTTAAAAAAGCAAATAAAGGCTGTGATGAGATGGGCAGGGATAAACTATTTAAACAACATCAAGATATTAACAACTTTGCTTATATGTTTGTTACAATAAGGCCCATGTTTTTAAATGCAAGCAATGAAACTGGTCACCCCCATTTCTGCTTGACCAGTTTGGTGGTTTAGATGCAGGTAAATGATGTTCAGTCCTCCCCAAGTACCAGATTTCTCCAAAATATTTATATCCAATACCAGTGGGCTGAAAACCACTAATCCCCTCTGAAAGCTTAGGTTTATTTTTCCATCATCACTAATGCACAGGATGAGTTCAGTTTGTAAAAAAAATAAATAAATAAAAGAACTATTAGGAACAAATTCTGACCATATGGGAGATACAAGAAGGCCTTGGTGCACGAATATTCCATCACGTTAATTGATTACTGCAATATGTTGCACATGAGGAGAAGGAAGGAAAAAGAATGTTATGAAGATGTTCCAGCAGGTCCTGTCTTTGAGTAATGCAGATCACTAAGGATTTACTGCCCAAGAATTTACTGGTTTTATTCCCATTTGGCTCTGACTTAAGGATCTAATCCACATTCTTGAAACAAATGGTAGACAAAACCTTGACTGTACTTGAGCTAGGTTCTTTACAAAATGAAGTTAACTATTAAAACAATACTTGGCTTACCTAGGACAATCAGATCTTTGCAGCTAGCAGTCCACACTTGTACAACACTGATTTAAATGGTAGTCTGACATACACTGTGAAGGTTCCATGATCATGTATGACTGCCTAAGATTTTTTCACTGATAATATGTGATAAATTTGATTTATATCAGGCAAGTAAAAATAGGAGGCATTAGTTTAGGTAATCACCTACCGGTAAAGTGTTGTTCTCATTTATTTCTAAACCAGACTGCATTCGTTATTGTTTCTGTCCAAAAAGGCCTTCATTATTTGAGTTTGAACCTTAGCTATATGCAGCAAAAAAAAGAGAACAGAGGCATCTATAATGTAAGCAAGGAAAAAGTCATGACAGTTCAGGAGGGAAAGTATAATATCAGGGGAAAGTTGGGTTAACATTAAAGCTCAGTATTTCGTCATCTTCACTAATAATTTGGAATTTAAAATCAATTCAAATTACTAACACAAGAGAGTTTTCAATAAAATCATGTTGACTGGACTTATGAGCCATCTGCGCCATATGCTGAAGCTTAACTGCATTACTCTGGTCAAAGTGCTGAATTAAAGGGAGTCAGGACAGGGACAAGGGAGGAGAGACAAGAGGTATAGCCTCTAAAACCTCTATAAATCTAACCTCCCTCCTTCCTACTGCCATCATTAGATTCCTACTCTGCCACTGAATAGTCTCAGGTAGGGCTTTAGCATTTGACAAATGAGGGCAATTTGAGGATTTTATACTTGTGGATACATTGTAGGACTTACTGTGTGACTTAAAAGCATTTTTCTTGTAAATCAAATATTACCTTGGAAAATAACAATACTGGCAAATGAAACCAGTAAGGTGCCACTCAAGACTACAGCCCTGCTTTAATCATGTTGCTCTTTGAGAATTTAAAGCTTTTAATCATGCCAGGCTGCTACGTTTTGGGTTGAAATTCATGGGAATTTACAGATATTATTTTGGCCACCGGAGAGCTCACTTACTAATACAATGGGAACCCTATTGAAGTCAGGGAATTTTTTTGCATTATTATTTTTTGAATCCACTACAATGACTGCAAAGTTCAAACCTAGCCGAGTTCATATGTGACAAAGTTAATGAAAAACATTCTTAATTTGCAAGGACTTTGCCTCTTTTGTTCTTCTATATTTTGTCTGTGTGCTACGCATTAACAACTGATTCAGTGGAAAACTAGCATATTTTGATTGCTTCATATCTTCATAGTAATAGCCTGTGTTAAGTTTTGTATTTGTGCTTGTAGTGGGTCTGGCTGAGCTGGTTTTCCACATAGCAGCAGTGTTTTGTGCTGGGAGCTAGAAGGGTACTGATAACATACCTGTGTTGTGACTACTGCTGAGCAAGGATCCCAGCATTCACCCCTCCAGTGGGATGGGGTGGGCAAGATCTTGGGAGGGGACACAACCAGGACAGCTGACCCAAACTGACCAAAGGGATATTCCATACCATATGACGTCAGCTCAGCTATAAAGCTAGGGAGAAGGAGGAGGGGGGGGGGGCCGTGCCGTTGTCCTCCAGAGCAACTGCTACGCGTCTTGGAGCCCTGCTTCCCAGGAAGTGGCCAAACATCGCCTGCTGATGGGAAGTAGAGAATAAAACTTTGTTTGCTTTCTTTCCGCGCGCGGATTTGCTTGGCTTTGCTTCTATTATTATTATTAAACTGCTTTTTGTTTTCTCATCTTATATTCCTCCCCTTTCTTTCTGCTCTGCTGAGGAGGGAGCGGGGAAGGAAAGAGGGGGTGATAGAGTGGCTTTGTGGGTACCTGGCACTCAGCCAAGGTTAACCCACCACAGTGCTCTAACCTTGAATTAATAAATACATAACTGAATTCTTGTATCTATGCTGTTTTCAGTATCCAATCAAGGCCACTGTGGTTTTACAATAGGATACAGGCCAACAAGCAACTGCTTAGAGTCTCATTCACTAGGCAATTCTTTATCTTTCAGATGAATTATCAAATAACCACCTATGAGATACCAGTCCAAAACACAATCCCAAAGCCTCATGAGAAATGGGTCTTGGGTTTTTTCCCTCCTAGGTTTAAGGACAAACCTAAGGGCTGGCAGCAAACATCAAGAGCAATTTCCATGTCCCTCCCCTTCTCTGCATGTGGTGCATTGAGAAGGTTCAGAAACTGATAGGGGTAGACAATGTATATAGCATAACATTATAGATACAGAACCAAACAAAATTAGAAAATGTTACCCACTCGTTGCTGCTACAAATAAACACTGAAAAGATGTGCTTTGGTTTTAGGAGCATGTAAGTCTGATTTTACAGAATATGCTACATGAAAGTCTAAGCCTTTCAAATACTCCTTCGGCAGTAGTATTCGTCCTGTAGACAAATCTTTTAAACACTTTATGCAAGCTACACTTTATGCAAGCTACACTTCATGCAAATTAGGTTTTCGAAGGTGCCATGTGAGAACACATGCATTAGGTCCAAATCCACCAGAATGCCAGGAATAAATGCATGTTGCCAAGTCATGGGAAGATCAGAATAGTTTTTAAAAAGCAGTCTTTGTAGATTTATTTCTTCATAACACCATTTTCCAGACCGATTTATTTCTCGGTATCAAGTTTTGATCATTTTAGTTTGTATTTCTGAGCCCAAGACTGTCAGCCAGATATTTGAAAAGCTGTCTGTTTCTCAGACATTTAAAGTAACCTATTCATGGATATGCATGGCTTGTAAACCCACTTCCATATACCAATCTAATGAAATTTTGCTTTTCAGCCTTCTTATTATTGGCAAAACAATCTGGTTTTGTGACTTCAGTGTGTATGCTTCGAACGTGAAATAGACTTGCACATTTCTGTCTCTCACTTTTGTATCTGGGTGACAATTTAACAGGTTTAAATCAGTAATAAAAACTTTCAGTTTCCTTAATTTTCTGGATTTAATCTATTTTCAGCTATGTGTAACCATAGAAAATTTACTGAGATGTCAGTCCAGAAAACAAAAAAAACCCTAATTGTGTCCAAAACATACATTTAATATGGAGTAAAGGATGTATAAGCCATTTCCAGTGCAAGCACAATGCCAAACTGCATAATAGATTGCATATTTCTCTTAAGGTGTCAAAACTGTTAATTAACCAAATTCAGTTAGTTAAGTAAATTATAACGGACTGTATCACTGTAATTCTAGTCTCTTAACCTTCAACACCTATGAATTACTAGCACTATGAAGTTGCTTGTCTATAGCCTGAGAATTCGTCTTCAAACTCTGTAGGTGCTTGCTGTGGACACGCTTACATGGCTGTCAGTGCAGTCAGCTGACATACTTCTTGCCAGCTGACCCATGTTATCTGACCTTCTCCATGCTTCCCTCTCTTATCCCATTTGTAAAACAGTTTAAATAGTCTTAAATCACCATCAGGATAGTTTAACATGTTTTAATTTGCATTTACAAGAGGTGACAAATGCACGTAAGAGTCAAATTCAGTAGAAGTTTATCAAAGAGCTTCATTTAAAGTGAGCAACAACATGTGAGTGCTGGATTGGATGACTTTGAAAGGTTCCTTCCACTCATTTTTTTCCCTGGGATTCTATGAGTTGTGTAATTTAATGACTAAATTGCATCAAAGATTTGCAAAGAGTGAATTCCAATAGCCAAGAAAAGTAACCAGAACATTTCAGTTGGAGTAATCGTCACTATACTGGTGTTCTGATGTATCTTACGTGAAGGAACTCTTATTTGAAAGGAAAGGCATTTCAATCTCACTAATGAATAAAGTATTGACACAAAAGGGTTGTACTGGAATACCTGTAGCCCAGACTAGCTCACCAGTTATGTCCCTGAACTGCGTGTAACTTTTAGTGCTGCCAAAGAATCTCTTAAAATTTACCTGGAACGAGAATAAATTGTTGAGGAAGGAGATGTGGGAATGGGAATATTACAAAAGTCACCGGTGAATTAGAAGCTATAGGGAGGTAGGTTATAGCCCCAAGCTTTAAAGGTTTAAAGCTTCTGATTTGTTATTGGACAATATGTATCTTATAATAACATGGTTCTTTGTCCTCATAGACCGATGGCCTCATCCAGTCTTGAGCAAAAGCCTGATATCTGTCTGAACTATGAAGGCTGATCCAAAACCAGGAATTTTCCCATCACAGACAGGTTGGGAAGTCCAAAACAGACAAACTGGGAAGTCAAATGACTCAGAGGACTTAGTCCTGAACCTTTAACACTTCCTTATCTCATGTTAATTGAGAACTAACTGCTCTATAAAGTTAAGCCAAATTAAAATGGCTTTATTATGGATTTTAAAGATTTGAAAACTTCAGAATCACATGTAGAATGTTCATAGTGTGAGTCATAAACTGAATTCATTTTTTTTCTAAGAAAAGTCTCCATTCAGGAAAAGAAAATCAATCTTTTGAATGTAGTAGACAAGCAGGTCAATTTGTAGTAGAGCTGTTGTACAAGGAAACTTTGGAGCCCCATATTGTCCACATTTAAAAAAAAAAAAAAGATTTAATTTAAAATTTTTAAATTAAATAAATTATACTCTCGTCCAATTTCTGATGTGAGTCTGTGTCCTGGTTTGAGTTAGAACCAAACCAATTCTGTTCAGTGATTTTACTTTTCAGTAAAGAGACTTGGAATGCACTAAAGGAATCAGATCATAGTTGTTTTATTGGGTTTTTATTTATCTTGGTTTAACCACCATTATGTTGGTATTGAAGAGCCCATTTGACAACTTAGTTCTGTGTAGGCAGGCAATGAAGAGGATGCATTACGTGACAGGACACAGCAGGCAGAGAAGAGGCAGGTGGGAAAGGTCAGAAATGGATATATACAAAGTGAACAGCCAGTGGCATAGGAAAAAGGACTTTTTTGGTTTATGGCTCACTTAATTAACAAAGGATGAAACAACTCAAAGGCACCACACCAGAAGGACTTTACGTTCTTACTTCTTAGCAGCTTATGTGGGATGAGTAGGAATTGCTTTCATTCCTAACATATACTTAACTTTTACCCAAATATCTACTGTGATGGGTAGGTGTATTGTACATAAGTGAGTCTCTGGACCAAACCTGAACAGAGCTCAAGCATTAGGTATAGAAGATGAAACACTGGTAGAGAGTTAGCTTGGCAGGGTTTAGTTGTTACAAGGTCAAGATTCTAGATACAAATCAAACTACTTAAATCAAAGGGAATAAGCTGCTTGAAAAGTTACTTTAATGGAGACATATTTAATTTCATTTTGTATGCCTTTCGAGTCACACCAATGCACACCGAGACACAAAAAGAACCAAAACCACCCACCTATGAAACATTACATACCAATAATTTTGAGGTTAATATTACCCATTCAGAAATAAAATCCTTGTTGCTTCCGCCCTTGTTTTTAGCATTTTCAGGTTGGATCACTCTAACACAAACAGCAAAAATCCAAACATTTGTGCAACCAATCATGGTTTACCTTGTCTACTTCTTGGGGTTTCAAATCACCAGCATTTAGCTGAAGATTTTCATGGAATGCATATTCAAGTAGGACTATGCTCTCCCAGGTGTCCTGAATCAGAAACCTAAAGCTTATGACTGGGGCAGCCTTAGAGACTCTATATCACTGTCAAAGTTTTTTCTAATATGATATGAAGCTGGAGAGCAAGTGAAATATTGTTTTATATTTAGGTTAATAAAAGGAAATAGTCGGTTTTAAACATTTTCATTGATTGCATAATAGTGATTTTCTGTGTTGCTCCTATCCAAATCCTATCTTACTCATGCCTTATGTTATGGAGGTAATACTCATACTAAGTAGCCACTGGCACACATTTAACCTAAACTTCATTTCTCAGGGGAATAATATCATTTTCTGTAATGAGACATCAACCTAGTCACCATAGGGATAGTAACAGTACATACCTCTCAATATTTCCATAATTTTCTTTCTGTGAAGCCTGGATGGTCAAAGCCTGCTTAGTATCTGTCTTGTAGATATGGTCTTCAGTAGCTACACATACGCTAGGGAAGAAATGAAATAAATGAGACTTTGAGTCTCATATTGGTAGCACGTTAAACTTTGACTTTCTAAATTTAGAGTAGATACATTGAGTATTAAAAAACTGCCTAATGTTTTTAGCTTGTTCCCTTATAAGCCTGATTTTGAGCATGAAAATAGACCTTTTGATGTTGTAGAGAATTTGCATGTGACAGTATATGCATGCTTTAGCAATATACTTTATGGAACTATTAATGATTTTTGTTCTGACCATTTTTAATGCCCGTTCTAGCATCTGTCATGCATGAAATTCTTCTTACTGATACACTTCTGTGGATAATCTGGCATTTAACTCATATCTTCGCTTAGTCAGGTGCTTTTTGCTTTCATCTTTATTCTAAGCCAATATGGTATTTGGTGATTACCTTTATCAGTCTCCCTGCACTAAATTTGAGTATACTCTCTGAATAAACTCCACTACAAACAACCTGTTTGATACGCAGATAAGAACAGGATCCTTTTAACCCCAAATTGTTACTACTTCAGGCCCCAAATGTGTAATTTAAGGATCAAAGCCTAAATTGGTATCATAAATGTAATTCAATAACAAGGAAAACCTGAATGATTTTCAGATAAATAAAATCAGACTAGATCAATGTAAATCTATAATGATTTCTTTCACATCATTTAGTAGATTTAATTTCATTTTGTATTTTTCTTTGTTAGGTTGACAAATAGAAAGAGCTCAAGGTGTTAATCAGCTGAACAGGTAAGAGTCACCTTTTCCATTGGACTTCAGAATTTAATAATGATTCTATTTTTCTACTCTCTATAATACAAGCTTATAATACATTTGTAATATAAGATTATAATTTAGTTGTCAGATCTTATTTCCAATTTCTATAATCTTATTTATACAAATTTTGTGCATTTGATTATTTTCTTTTAGACAATTTTCACAGTTCTTTTCCGGTATTTCTCATATTTTTATTACTTGCTGTTTTCCTTGTTTTAGCTAAAAAAACCCAGGATTATCAATAAAGTATTAGTTAATTGTTAAGAGAGAAAAGAAGTCCTACCATTTGCTGTGAATTGAAATGCTGGGAAGTAGTAAAATATATGGGGTAGATCAGCTGTATAAACACCCAAACTATATTGCTCAGCGTTCTGAATACAATTTCCGTATTCTCTCTCCTTCACTTAAATATACACAGATACACGCAAAAAGATAAGGTGTACAACTTTAGTATAATCTACCTACATACCAACATGAAAACTTTATCAATAGAATTTAATCAATAACTGAAATGAAATTGTGGACTCCCAACCTGTAGTTAAATTATACTTTTTCTTTCTATAATAAAGATTTAATTACTGTTTAGAAGGGCTGAAAAGCTAGGAGAAAAATGACAGCAGTATAAATGTTTACTTGACCATCATTTAGTAAATACATAAATCTTTTCTTCTTCCCTTAGATATTCAGCTCTTTTCAACAGAATAACAAGGAGTAAGTTACAATGATAAATTATTCTCTCCAGTTTCATGTTCTATTTATAGCCTTTTCATTCATTAGAGTTTTTAATTTGTTTTGGGTTTGCTGGTTTTCACAATCCTTTGTATTTTTTAAGAAATAATTTATTATAATTCATACTCCTCTCTTTGCAAAATTATAATCCAATTACTTTCTCAGTAAACAAGAATTCCTCCATTTTATGTGCAATGAACTACCAGAAAAAATGGGTTCTGATTAGACAAGCTAATTTTGAAAGGACAGATTAGAATCAAGCAATGAACTGGATAAAAAAACTAATAATGAAGCATACCTTGTTAGATAACAAATGGAACAGACTTTGGAGACAATTAATGCAGGAGATACTTAATGCTGAGATACATTAAACAAGCTTTGTCTTATTTATTTGCTGCTATAAATCATTGTTAATTTCCTTAAATAATCTAGCGCCACGTTTCTGTAAACACATGCCACCATAACTCTCTTTCTTCTTTCCTACTTTGCCTGGAAATCAAAGTACCCTTTGTAGGAGGGTGTGTGTGTGTAAATATATGTGTGTGTGTAGATAGATAGAAAGAAATATAGGTCAATTGATTGGTTGATCAATCAATCCAATAAGGGAAAGTGGTCTAATGACATTCAGGATGAATATTGCAGGAAAATGTTCGGCAACTTCAACGGATAAACATTATTTCTTTTACACTGTGTTTCCAAATGACAAAATCACAGACTGTGGGCTGTTACTTGCTGGGCTTGATTCTGTTTCAAGTCTTACACTGAAGCAGCAATTTTTATTGGGCTGTTGGAAAAATCGTATCAGAGTCAGGTCGTTTGAAGGGTATTTTTTTCCTTTATTGTCTGTTTCCTGTACATAGTGAAGTTCTGTTTCTAAGAAGGAGCATAAACAAGGAAAATTTCTGAGTAAAAGGCTGGAGTGGCAGACTTTTGAGAAAAAGAAATGCTTATTACTCTTATCCTTTTATGTCCTGGAAATGAGCATATGTGTACATAGTTCTAAAGAAAGAATCAAGTTAGTATTAAAAATATCCCTAGCCCATAGTAATGACTTGTCCTCTCCAATGGAAACAATCCTGCAAGGCCAAACTTTGTCAGACTCCACAGGTCAAGGGTAAACGTTATCAGTTTTAGGATTTTAAAAATGTGTACGATATAATAAAATTGAAATTTCAAGTTCTTTGGTACAGATATATGATCCTCACTGTGTCCATTCAGCTTTTAATTCAGCAGTTAAGCTACAAGCAATTTAGGAAAGATAACATGCAGCTGCATATCCCTGTTGTGTGTGTCTGATAGTTTTTGTTCTGTCTGAAGCTGGAGAAACTTTACGTAAGACTGGTTTGTCTCACCTTTAAGAAACAGATATACATTTTAATTATCTTTCCTTAGCAGTAATCCTTTCTGGACAATTTTCAAGATTGCTTTCAAACAGTAGAGAAACACTATGTGCAACTATTAAGAAATCAGAGTTTGACATAATTCTCAAACTGTATACTGTATGATTGTGTTCTGTATCAAACAGTAAAACTTACTGCTGTGAAAGATTCAGCTATAATACTATTTCTTCATCAATTGCCTAAAACTAGAAGGTTGCTGGAGCAAGCAAATGCTACACAGTGGTTTAAAAAGGAACGGGACAAGGTTATAGGGAGCCAAGATCCATTTCCTCAGGATCTCACAACTGTGAATGGTGTAGTAAATGCTTAATTTTCTCTGGGAACACCAGGGCACGAGTGGTGAACCTTCTCATATGATTTTGGGAACAAGTAACACCAAGGAGTCAATGCAGGACTTCAGAAGCAGACCCAGGCACCATGAATGTTTAAGGACACTGTTCTCCAGTCTACCTACGGACCCAATCCAATGTTTACTGCCAAATTGCTCCACCTTCCTTTCTGCAGCTTTATCTCATTGTGCTGCTCCCTCTTTGTCCTGTGATCTGCAAATGTCTCAGTGTCATATGGAAAAACAACGCTGTAAAAAGTTTCCCATGGAGGATTCAATCCTCTTAGCTCCTTTACATGTTCTTCTTCTCTTTGAGCAAACAAGGTAAAATGGAAACAGAGTCCTCCTTCCTATAAGCAGTCTTGGTTTGGGGTAGCCAAATTCTTCCTTATGATGAGGCACCTCTGTAGAAGTGTTGTTTTGGACAGAGATGTGTCAGGTGCTGTGTCACAGTGTCCTCCACTTAAATAAACGCTACAATCACACTCAGAGTGCAAACAGCGAGACAGCAACAGGGAACTGAATAACTGCTTAGAAATAGGTTGTCATTCAACACTTCAATTGTACCACAGTACAAGAAGGACATTGAGGTGCTGGAGCGGGTACAGAGAAGGGCAATGAGGCTGGTGAAAGGGCTGGAGAGCATGGCCTATGAAGAGCAGCTGAGGGAACTGGGTTTGTTTAGTCTGGAGAAGAGGAGACTGAGAGGAGACCTCATTGCCCTCTACAACTACCTAAAAGGAGGTTGTAGCGAGGCTGGTGTTGGTCTCTTCTCTCAAATTAGTAATGATAGGATGAGGGGAAATGGCCTCAAGTTGCGTCAGGGGAGGTTTAGATTAGATATTAGGAAGAAATTCTTCACTGAGAGGGTAGTTAGGCACTGGAATAGACTGCCCAGAGAGGTGGTGGAGTCACCATCCCTGGAGATGTTTAAAGAACGAATAGATGCAGTGCTTGAGGATATGGTGTAGTGGTTAGAGAGGATATGGTGTAGTGGTGTAGTGGTTAGAGTGATGCTAGGAGAAGGTTGGACTTGATGACCCTGGAGGGCCTTTCCACCCATAACAATTCTGTGATTCTGTGATTCTGTGAAGATTATACTGCCAAATCCCTCTCATGTGTGTACCTGGAAATCGTCCCAAACTGCCTTCTCTCCCTTACTCAGCCAAACTGCACCTTTGTAGTTTCCACATATAAAATCCCTTTCTCTTGTCTTTTTGTATGCTTCTCCAATCACCAAATCCAGGGCTTCCAGGATTCTGTTACTAATGCTGTATTGCATATCTGGAGTTATGGACACCCAATTTTCTACTTATTCCTTCCTCTACTACATCGACTTCCCTTTTGTCATGCCTTTCTGGATGTACACTGCCAGAAGAGTACACAATGTGCAAGATTATGTAGGGAGGCAGAGCCAAGCCCAGAATATGAACCTCTAGTACTAGGGCATGAGATTGGGTCTGTGATATGCATGATGTCAAGATTTTGAGGAATTGCTGAAAAGCAGCACCATCTTTGCTTATGAGCACTTGCCTAATTTTGTATCATTTCTCATCTCCTCTGTTCTCAGTTTTCCAATAAGGAACTTGTGATTTCCTTTCAAGAGCTCCTACCTTACAAGACAGTTCTTTCCAAGCTTATTTCCTTTCTGGCCTTGTGATTTCCCTTAGAGTACCCACTCCTATTCTGTGACTATCCTACTGACTAATGGAGCTTACTTTTTATGGATTAGAGTCCTTCAGCATTTGAGAAGTCCTTAAAGCATCAGAGAACCACTCTGTCAGAGAACCACTGCACAAATGCAGTTACAATTGAGTGCTGCATGTGTTAGTAAATATAACTGAATCTCATCTTGCCTGCCTGTTCCTGTTCATTCTCATTATGTATGTATTCAGTAAAGAACAAAAGTGAAAGATTAAATAGTCATCTAGGCTTGTGGAAAGATAGGTTTTGGTCAAGATAGTCATTGCATAATTCTGCATGTTTTATTTGTAAGTCTTATTTTAATTTCTTATGGGAGATGTTGCCAGGAAAAAGACTTGTGCTTTCTCATGTCTGAATCAGACCCTCCAGGCAGCTCATACTCCAGTCAAATGTGACACAATTTAGTAGTTGCTGTAATATTGGCTTTGATTTGAATATTATTTTTTTGTGGCCTAAGGTACATGTAGGCCAGGGTTTCATGCTGCTGCAGAGCAAAAGATTTAACACATAGGCAGAGATTGTCCTTTAAGTTTCAGCCGTCTTAGGACGGGTGCAATGAAGTTTAAGGGAAGGGATAGAGACAAGCCTTGGCGCTCAGATTGGATCCCTCCCATGGAAACAGAAAGGGTGATGTGTTACTCTTTTAGCCCGAATGGGTAGGAGAGACAAGGGTGGAGAGACATCTGAGTGCAGGAAACATAGTGATGAGATAGTAAGGACCATCTTTACAGGAGATAACGTGCCAGAGGCAGGTTGTAACAGGAACCAGCTGCTATTTCCAACACGTACTGAAACCTCCTCCAGCATAGCCCTGAGATGGAGCTTGGAGACCTGAGAGGTCTCTGAGGAATGATGGTGAATGACCTAGCCAGGAGACAATGAAACTTTCAAGACTTGCCTATATTTCATTAGAAGGTGGAGCAAAATCAGTACATTTCCTGGGAAATAGTTCCGTATTGATGAACTAGCATTTTCTGTAAGAAGACAAATATTCTGTTGACAGTTTTGACCAGCTCTACTTTCAGCAGCAAGGGATCTTGTGCTACTTCTCTCTGTCATATTGGCTCTAGCCCCTCATGCAGGAATTGTCATCTCTACTTATATTTGCGCGTTACCTACAACACTGCCCGGAGGCCATAGACTACAGCAGAAATAGGCATAGAAATCAAGAGACCTAAGTTGTCTTCATTTCCATGCCTACCTAATTGATGGTCCCTCTAATGGTAATGCTGCCAGAAATTGATACAGTCACATCACAGATCAGCCCCAAACAAGTGAACCACATGCACCCATTCCAAATTATTTTTGGTGTTGCTGGTATAGAAATGTACTACAGCAAAATCTTAGCATGCCACATGTGCTTAGTTTATACCCAAGCAAAGCATAATCACAAGTGGTGACACTGTTTTCCTCTCTTTTGTAGTGAAGTTGATTTAAATTTAAGTTCAGTTCACTCTTTTTAAATTATTTCTCCTTCTAATTTCCTCTTTTCATATAGGGAAAATTATGATCTTATGAAGCTGACGTTAAATGATGAAACAATATTGAACAACCTAATGAGAATCTTAAGCAAAAGTCATTGTGAATTAGGTATTTGCTAAACTGACAACACAAGCCTTTGTAAACCTAATATTGTTCTTATGTAAACTCATGAATGGAGACTTTCTCAAATAAATTACTTAATAACATCAGAGAGTCATTGGCTGTGTAAATATATCCCAGGGGCGCATACTAAGATTCCTGAATTTAAATGTTCAATAGAACTTCATATTTGTCACCTTTACTAACGAGTTTTTCCTTATGAAATCATTATTAGCATGAAAAAGTTAAATTTTGTATCTAATTTCTTGAATTAATGCTGTTTGAAGACCCTAAGGGTTTGAAAGTTCTTTCACTAGAATTCGTCATTTACATAATTTTCATAGCCCCAACCCTTTGCTCTCAACTATGAATGCACATTGTGATTTTTTTTATGCATTAAGGCAGCATCTTCTATTTTCCTCTACACAAAACAATTAACAGAAGAATAACAGGTAATAAACAATTTTAATCTTTAATGTTATGTTAACAGTGAAGTGCCATATTTCATGCTTTCAGAACAACACAGCCTGCTGAATGACGCCTTTCTGGTTCCTCACTATGAAGATATTTGATTAGAAAAGGAAAAACAATTGAGTTATTTGAGATCAGTGGAGCTTTCCATCATTTCCTGCTTGAGATACTTGCAAGTGCACGGCAGCATGGCCAGATTTTTAAGCAGACTAGGCAGTATTTTCTCAATTCTACATTATAATAGTTCAGCCATGATCTATGGATGAGATGTTTACTTGATATATTTCTTTCTGTTGTTAATGTAGCTTATTAGATGGGAATTTTATTCTTTTCATAAATCCAGACTTTGGGCACCAGTGCAACACAGCTTTTGACTGAACTATTTTTTGATGTTAACCTCTTCTCTGCTTACTGTTACTAATAATAATTTTTATTACTACAAGGGTCTGTGAACTCATGGATATATGGTAGGCGTAAGACAAAGATGTAGGACAGAACCCTGTCTGAAAAAGGCTATCAAATTAGAATCATAGAATAGTAGAATGTTAGGGGTTGGGAGGGACCTCTGGAGATCATCAAGTCCAACCCCCCTGCCAGAGCAGTACCAAATTAATGGCAAAGATAGACCTAATACCTGGGTGCTTTAGGCTTAGCATAACAACTGCAATGGAAGCATGACAGTTCAGACACTATTTTGAACAGAAAAACTGCACTCTGGCTCTGTGTTGAGGCTAAACTTGTTTCACAACAACTGCTTCCATCCAGCGGTTTGCCACAGACTACAAAACACTTTTGTATGATAGACACACACTCTGTTCCACAATTTAAGAATATGTATGAACATATTATTATTATTATTATTATTGCTGTCTGTGTACGGTGAAAAGTCTAAGGCAAATCATGCAAGCTGTTTTGTGTCAAACACATTAGGATTAGGATTCAATGTGATACTAAGATGGTGCTTTTAGGTATACACTTTCCATCCAGTTATGGGTATCTAAAAAGCTATTGTACTCACATAAGATGCACTGACTCTACTGACTTCCTCTCCCCTGGCTGTGGTGGGATCTTACACACCTAATGAAATTGCTTCTATATTTTTTAACATTTAAAATTTGGAGCCAAATGTGACCCTTTGAGTTTCTTTTGCTCACATATTCATGTCTAGTGCTATTTGGGAACCCCAGTGTCATATTCTCATACAACAAAAGTATTAACACCGACTTCTAACAGCAGCCCCTGGAAGTAGTTTATCCTATCCCAATTCAAAATGGAGAAGCAGCTTTCAGTTTAAACTGTATCTATGATTAAACTGTAGCTTGCATTGCTAAATGCAATGCAGTATGGTGAATACTGATTTTCTTTTAAGCCAATCCACTGTGCCTCAGATTTCCTCCAACTTTTTTCTAAGTTTCTGTAAATACACACTCTTGTTTTTCTGTAGAAGGAAAATCACATATCTGTGTGTTTTCTCTCCAGTCACAAAATGTCTAGAAAGAGCTTTTTAATGCATTATCTAGATTTCTACTTTTTTTCTAACAGAAGTTTCAAGTGTCATGTTACATGTTAACATTGCTGCTCTTCCCACCCAGGGACAGTACCAAAGAGTCTCCAGGGATAGATAAAAAGATTAATAATTCAGTTGTTACAATTTTTTGGTACATCTTTTTGATGTAGAAAAGGGATTAAATCAAATGCTGAAACAGAAAGAATGTGTGAAAAACCCTGTAAGTCTACCTTCTGACCTCCAGCAGCTTCCCTGCAAACCTTGTCCCACATTTCCTCTGTAGACAAATCACTCTGGTTGACATAACGGAGGAGTCCAGGGTGTGTGATCAGCTGTGTACAGTTTTACATTTCCTACAAATCACGTTAGCTGCTTTAAAATATGTGAAACTGTAGGAATTAGCCATGCTAAAGTTATTCATTTTGGGCTCCAAACAAACAACCTCAGAACAGCTTGTTGGAAGGCCTTATGCTTAGTTACAATCAAATTCGATGATGGCTTGTAATGTGCATGTCAAAATGAGGTCAGCCATTGAAGGCTGCTCACTACCAACCTTCCCTTTCCACAAGCCAAATCACTGCACAGATGCTCATAGAGGCTTGTCATTACTATAATGCCAGCATGTTGTCCAGGTTAAAATGCGGTTTTGCTATTGATCCAAACACACAGTAAGCCACTAGAAAACTTTATCAAGGAGTGCTATGCTGCTCATGAATGCCAAAATCTGACTGGCTCAGAATTTTGAAGGATTTTGAGCCATTTGCTATGTCCTAGCTCAGTATGTTGTAAATTCTGGTTTATAAGTTATGAGACATTACATTAATCTAGATGTTTATGTTTGGTTTTTTCTCTTGCTTCTGCATGGCCTTTTCCAATAGCCAGACCTCTAAACCAGCACTTACTAAAGATTCCCACTGATTTCTGTGGGCTCTGGATACAGCCACTGTAAAGCCTGCACTTGACATCCGTCGCCCTGCTGAGATTCCAACGATGTTCTCACCCTGCACTGATGTTCTCTTCAGATATAATTGTTTGCCTCTGATTTGCAGTATCTCTTAATAACCCAGACACTCTCCTTCTTGATTCATTCCAGTGATGATGGGCACAAACTGAAAAAAAGCACTTATAAAACTCAAACTAAAACACACAACGCAAATCTTCATGACATAGCAAGGTTTGACTGGTTATAATTAAAAACTATATGAACTAATTCTAGGATTTAAAAAAAATACTGTGTTGCCCTGTAAACCAAAGCTATGGAAAACATTACTAATGTTATCAGGACAACAGTATCTACGTATTCCTGTCTGTTTATCTCTTCTAGCTTGAATAACTCGGGGATACATTATATTCCACTACTGTTAGGGCACTGACTTTAGGTTTGTGGTCTCAGATTCATCTGTCTATCCACCAGAAGGTCTTGAATGCATGGCAAGCTTGTGTTTCATTGAATCATTCCTCTATTTTCAGCTTTTTTTAGGTGTGTATTAGACATAAAATTAGAAAAACTTATCTTCTATTAAATTTTCTCTCAGTGTTGTAATTTTCCTTTTTGCACACCTGTATCCTGTGATTTTACTTCTAAGAAATACACAGTTTGCAGGCATACTGCCCTTATTGGTCTACAGTTGTGCCTTAAGTTGGAAGAGGATATTCATAAATAGAAAAGCATTTGGGTTTTTTTCTGTGTTGTCTGCCTTTACCTTTGACCTTAATTTCCTTATTTTGTCTACACAGCAAACCTTCCTGTGTCATTTATTATCACCATTGTGATTTCTACTGTATGACATACACTTTCTCTTTCTTCTATTCAGAAAAGAGACGATTGACTATCAGGAAAGATTCCTTTAATTCTTACCCTGCTTTATTTTGATGATACACAAGTTCATATTGCCGAGTGCTTTTTTGTTGATTTCAATTGCTATATCAGGTGCTTTGTACATGGAATGAACTTGTACATTAATTAGAGAGAATGTCATGCTATTTCACTTAATAAGGAGAATTTAACTGACTTATCAGAGTCTAATACTTGCAGAGGTAAGAATTTCTGATAATCATTGACTCTTTAATTTAGCAGAAAAATATATAACAAGATCCAGGCAATAGAAGATGAAGCTTGACAAATTCAGAAGCAGAACTAAGAGATTTGGCATGCAACTAACAGTCACAACTTGCCTACAGATGTACTAGATTCTTTGCAGCTTGCAGTTTTGAAGTCTTGAAAACCTTCTGACAAAATCACGTTATTCAAATAGAATTTGCTGGCTGGTTGTGATGCTAGGCTGAAATTCCTCATGATTGTGTAGGAGAGCTAGCAAGTAGTTTTACAGAAAGCCTTCTTGGATTTCACCTATACTTATAGCAGAATGTTGTCAATTCACTCAGTTGTCTCCATCACATCTATATGGCAGGACTGGACTCTGCTGCTTTGTGTGCAAGGCCTCTACTGAAGTCCTGGTTTGCATCTTAACAGACTACAAGTGATACAGGACCAATAATAATTGATAGTATGAATAGCCTAGAATGCGCAGGTAGCTGTAATCTTGTGCGATACAGGGAGCACGGGTACCTTCTCCCAGACAGCCTGACTTTGACAAAGCATGGTTTGTGTTCAGATAGATTGATTAGAATTACACTATGAATGTGCACTTGATTCCTTACTTCTAACAGCCTCTACTCGTGGCAAAACCTGTGGGGTGTTTGCACCACAGACTTTAGGAGTGGGATTCAGGTCAGCAGATGAGACGTCTAATTTGAACCTATTCTCAAGTTATGCCGAAACATTCTTCATACAGTCAACAGAGAAGAGCTTGCAGAGAGAGGTCCTGACTATCTAAGTTTAGGTTTTATATCTATGGACTGAGCTCAAATCAACTTCTGAAACAGCCTGTTTCTTTTCTTGAGGTTTGTAATGATTCTAAGAGATTAAACCCCTAAGTTGGATAACTACTTAGGTTTCAGGAAAACACTTTATAGTAGACTTCTGATGACCTTCAAAAATTATAACTTCGCATTTGCATTTTGCCCCTTAAATACTTACGAGTGCTGTCTAGCTACAATACCTGACAGACTCTTCTGTCTTCTATTCCCCTATTTAAACCCACATTTCTCTTAGGTAAGATGACACTTTTAAAAAAATTTGGAGGGATTTGTCAGACTGTTTGTAGGCCTCTTGGGACAATCATCCTCAATTCTCTTTTTTAGCCAAAAAAAAATAAATAGAAATAGCAATTTATAAGGGATAATTTCTCCTGTAGTGTACTGCTACATATGAATTGCATTGTAATGACGCCTGTTTTTTCCTATAACCGCAAGGTCAGCCTAACAAAAGTAATCAGAATTTAGATACTGACACTGTAGACATCTGAAGTTAGGTCAGATGAACCTTCCAAAGGTTGCCATGCCAAGCTTCTTCATCTGGTAACTCAATAACATTTCAGAAGACATCTCAGAATAGAAGTAAATGAGATTTTTATTGTATTGCATGCATCATTCATTTACTATTTTAATACAGGAGAAAAAGCTTCTCTTACACAATAACAAAAAAAATGGAAAAAAAAAATTGAGCACACTGTACAGAACATTTCTCCTGAATAAACCTTTAATGTGAAAATAACACATCATATGTGAAGTGCCATCAGTATTGCTGGTGCTGAGAACCAGAACATGTTGATTATGCTTTGGAGTGCACACATGGCATTTGGGTACATAGCTGGCATTTTAAGTGATTGAATATTAGAAACCTACATCCGATCCCTCTTGCTGAAAACGTGTTCCCATAGTTCATATCCTGGAGAAGTCCTGGGTCATAGCTATAACAACAAATAAATGAAGAGAAAGGGAAAACATGTTGTCCATAAGGGCATACAGCTTTTTTCATTGTGAGGGTATAGATTTTTAAAGTCAGCAGAGGACTTGGAAGAGAATGTCAAAAGATTTCAAGGCAGAGATTTATTTTTCAATAGGGAGCTGAAGTTGAAGAAAGTGTAGGTATCAAAGAGTGTTAGGTTTAGAGTCATGGACATTGAGACTATCCTGATACAACCAAGAGAAAGAGAAGGATGCTACAGGATGAAAAGGAAGCAAACAAGTCCTGGAACAAACATCATCACTCATTGTCCTCTACAATGAAAGGGGTTAGAGTGAATCATAATCTCAAATGCCTCCAGCCTCTCATCAAAAGAAAAATGGAACTTTGTATCCGTTCTTTGTTTAAATTACATTTACAATTTTAATAGTTCTGTTCTTTTTCCAGACTGACATCAAATGCTTCCCTCTGTGTTCTTCTTTGTTCCAAAAGTCAGCGTAAAGGGGTATAAGTGAGAGTGATGCCACATGTCTGATGAGTTATTGGCATCTATACCTCAACAGCAGCTGCAGAGTGCTCTTTTCCATTTTGAACCTGTTAGGTAAACACAATTGCATCAAAGCATGACTGGCTCATCTTATTGTGACTTTAGGATCTTTCACTACTTATGTTTTGAAAGCAAGTGAATTTCGTTCAACTTTGTGATTCTGAATGGGTTATCAGGAGTAAGTGGCTTTGAATTTTAGTCTTTATACAGTTGAAGAGCAAAAACTTCCTAAGGGTTGGCTCTACTAAGTAAACACAACATGAAATCCAGCTGTGAGTTTCTCTGTAGGTTTGGCTGTTTGTTGAAAATATCTTTTGAAGTTCTCAGATTCATACCCTGTCACACTAAAAAGCAACACCAGGTAGCATCTCCTGGCAATGTTCATGTACTTGCTAATACGGACTCCAATGTACTTGCTAATAAGGACTCTTGGAAACTATAAAATTGCTAGATACAATTCTCACAGAGTAGAATTCTATAAAGTAACTATTCGCATTTTATTTCCACCACTTGAGATGAAATTTCACACTGTTCAGATAATATTGCATTTGTATCCAATAAGACTGCATTTTTACCAAAACCAGAAACAGAAGAAAGTCTATTTCCTATTGTGAATCTTGTCACAATTTGCAGTAGGCCCATTTCTAGGTTTTATTTTCTTAGAATGCATCAGAGCTACCAGTCTGGGACATATGAAAATGTAATTGAGCTTGAAATGTCATCTTGATAGCAAGTGATACAGTTAATTCTGTTGGTAAATGTTGTGTAGTGCTAATTGCTAATTCTAAATTTAACAATTAGTTTAGAAAATCTGAAGTGTGATTTATAATGAGATATAAGCTGCAGGCTTCAGCTTCTACTGACTTTTTTATTATTATTACTTATATCAGTTTAGGAGGATGCAGCTGAAGAATTTTAACCAAGAATCAAGATGCACGCCTAATTTAACTTCAACCAAAATTGACTATACATCTAGTAAATTTGCTATGGCTGCAAAACATGTTCTAACAAATTAAACTTGTACCAAGTCTTTTGCTTTCTACAGTTTGCAATTATACATGAACTGATATTGTCATTCTAAACTTCATTAACTTCTTTAAAATTTTCATTGATGTTGTCTGTCAGAGAAGTTGGTTGGTACTGATCTGTGTTTTTTCTATACTCTTAAAGAGGAATGTTGTTATATTTCAGCATCTGGGGTTTTGAAACCTTGAATTACTGACATAGATTTTACACTGGACATTCTCCATTACAAAAATATTTGAGATAACAAATCATTAGCAAGAAGAAAATAAACTGGAGACAATAAAATTAAATCTTATTTTCCTCACACTAAAATATTTTGTGTGACAGAATCACTGGATAGTTGAAGTTGGAGGAGAGCTCTGGAGTTCATCTAGTTCAAATCTCCTCTCAAAGCAGAGTCAACTGCTGTACATTGTCCAAGACTGTGTCCCGACATGTTTTTTTTTCTCCAAGGATAGATACTCCACAACCTTTCTGGGTAACCTGTGCCAGTGTTTGATGACCCTCAGAGTAAAAGAGTTTTAAAAAATTCCCTGTAATTCAATGTGGGCCCATGGCCTCTTGTTCCACCACTGGCCACCACTGAGATGAGTCTGGCTCCTCACCATTAGTTATTGATACACAGTGATGACATCTCCCTGAGCCTTCTGCTCTCCAGGCTAAACAAATGTTCCCCTCTCAGCCTCTCCCCATTTAACAGGTGCTCCAATGCTTTAAGCATCTTCATGGCCCCATGCTAGACTGGCTTCAGTATGTCCATGCCTATCTTTCACAGAGAAACACAGAGCTATGCACAGCACTCCAAAAATGCCACACCAGTACTAGGCACAGGGGAAGGCTCACCTTCCTCAACTTGCTGGACATGCTCAGTCTGGTGCAGCCAAGGGTGCCGGGGCATTTTTTAGCATGAGGGTGCACCACTGGCTTATGGTCAACTTGGAGTCCCACAGAATTCCCAGATCCTTCTTTTCCAAGCTGCTTTCTAAACATTTGTACTTCTAGGATTACCAATGCGGGGTTTCATGACAGCTTTCCTTAGATGTCCCAAAGCAATTCTGTAGCCTGGGATTGCTGCTTGGATTACAACATGGAGTCACGGTAGACAGGAGCTTCCACTTCCACAAATTTTTTATTAAACAGATTAGAAGAGAACTGTAACTTCTGTTCACCAAACACTGTTTAGACCCCAAAATTCAATTATACCAGTGTTCTTACATATTCATTTTGACATGTGCTTTTTAGTAAACTCAGTGTTTTCCATATATCTATGCTCCTTTGTGTGTTTCGAATCTGGCACTGCACATTGTAAGTTATTCTTGAATCCGTCGAACTTACCAATTTACCCAACTTTATATATATATAAACCTATGCATGGAAAGAAGCTTTACCCTAACTGACATTGTAGTTAAGATTCAGCTATGTCTTTGGAGCACTGCTAGTTTGAAAAAATGATAAAAATTATGAAAATGGTTGCTTCTTAAATACAACAATATGCAAGGTGTACTTAAGTTTTCATTTCAGCAATGCTTCCACCCGCCCCCCCCCTCCACTTCCACTTCATTTCTTCTGATTCCTGTCTCCTTCAAGTATACAAAGCTGTGGTTAGCCATCCTTTTCTGTTCAGACTTTTAGATAGAGTAGTGTAGAGATACTTCACTTTTGTCTTTGGCAAAAAACACAACTGAGTGTTACTGAGTTACATAACCCTGAAAAGATTCTCTTTTGAGAAAGACAAGATCCTCAGCTAGTGTAAACTGCCACATTTCATTGAAGTGTGTCATGCCAGACTTGCACTGGTTGAATATTTGACTCCAAAAGTTTCTTTTGAAGTCGATGAACTTCTTATTGTCATTCCTGTGGAATGTGGAACACAGTACCCATGCCATAATCTTCTGGTAGAACTGAGACAAGACTCCTCTTTCCAAGAGGGTATTAGAGAAGAGAGAGAACAGAAGCCTACTCTGAATGAACCTGCTTTAGCAGGGGGTTGGATTAGACGATCTCCAGACGTCCCTTCCAACCCCTACTGTTCTGTGATTCTGTGATTCTGCTAAATGCTTTTTAAGCCATACATGTTGTTACAGAACAGTCACTGCTCTGGTGTCAGAGAAAATAATGACAAAGAAAAGTCACACAGTAAATAATTTTCAGCCCACTGAAAGAGCATTCTTGCTCTCCAACAAAAGTCCAAAGATAATACAGAAATTTGGGACTGGTAATGATAACATGATTTCCTTCTGCACTGCCCCAGCTTAAAAAGAGTAATTTTACTGTCATATAAAAATATCTGAATGACAACCAGGCAACACTGTAGTTCAGCATCTTGCTTAGTCCTGACCTTAGGTATGAATTGCCAATTCACTACTAGGAGGAGACAGTTACATGTCTTCTCTTCCACTTAGCCTTTCTTTACATGAAACAATTCAGATTCCCTGTGCCTTCCACCACTCCTCCTGAGCACAGCATGCAGGGCATCAGAAAAACGCAAGAGACAATGACTATTACATCATTACTCAGATGATGTTAATGACTATTACGAGGAGGAGATGTGATGACTTGAAATGTGGATTACACAACCACAATGGCAATGGCAGAAAGAGGGGAAGGATTTAATCTTTTTTTTAACTGTAGGATGTGCTTAATGGATGGAACACTTTTTAAACCAGCACACACATTGACTTGTCTAGGCCTGGGTAGTTTTTTTTCTTTCAGAAGCAGGTTTACAATCTGACATTCTTCTTTCTGAAAGAAAAGAAAACAGGTTAAATGGAGTCAAAATGTTACTCTGCTAAAGATGCAGAGATTGCATCTGTTACAGTACTTGTTTCATAGTGGTCTTGCACAGGATCGCCATGACATTCACATTACCAAACCGAAAGTAACATGCATCTTTTACACTTTGTTGTCGAAGTAGTGAGACCTTGCCAGAGCTCTTTACTGAAAGGCAGGTGAATTAAATGAGCCTAAAAGCAATAAACCATATACTTTACCCTATGTAGTGGGTCTGGCTGAGCTGGTTTTCCACATAGCAGCAGTGTTTTGTGCTGGGAGCTAGAAGGGTGCTGATAACACACCCGTGTTGTGACTACTGCTGAGCAAGGCTCACACAGCTCTTCCCAACATTCACCCCCCCCAGTGGGATGGGGTGGGCAAGATCTTGGGAGGGGACACAACCAGGACAGCTGACCCAAACTGACCAAAGGGATATTCCATACCATATGATGTCAGCTCAGATAAAAAGCTAGAAAAGAGGGGGGGGGGGGGGGGGGCGTTCCGTTGTTCTCCAGAGCAACCACTATGGGTCTTGGAGCCCTGCTTCGCAGGGAGTGGCCAAACATCACCTACTGATGGGAAGTAGAGAATAACTTTGTTTTCCTTTGCTTACGCGCGCAGATTTGCTTAGCTTCGCTTCTATTATTATTAAACTGCTTTTGTTTCTCATCTTATTTTCCTCCCCTTTCTTTTTGCTCTGCTGAGGAGGGAGCGGGGAAGGAAAGGGGGGGTGATAGGGTGGCTTGGTGGGCACCTGGCGCTCAGCCAAGGTTAACCCACCACACCCTATAATCCTTGGAATGAACAAGATTATATTTCCAGCCATTTTCAGAGATTAAGATCAGCTCCAAGCATTAAGTATGACTTTTAGTGTTCCCTTCATACTGTACCAAAGGTCCAATAAATTAAGGAAGTTACTACGGTCCATAAAATCATTGTAAATGTAATACATCTCAGTTGATAAAAATGAACAGGGTTAGGTTTTTATATAGCAAAGATGAGCCTTTAAATGATGAGTATTATTATTGATGAGCCTTTTATTAGTTGAACTAGAGAGTTTTATCTTGCATTTGTGAAGACACAGTTAAGACATAACTTCCAGACATATCATCAAACGTATTTAGAAGCTTTCACGTAATAAAAAGCAAGAGTGGCAGATGGTCAGGAGTTCATCAGGTGAATTTTTTAAGGATTACAGAGAGGTAGCTTGGGTGTTAATAAAGTTTTAGCATTGGGCATTAGAAAGATTGTAATTTTATCCGTATTGAGTGCCTAGCAAGAATTTTAATAGTTGGCATTTAGAAGAAGGGACAGAAAAATGTTGATAATGTAGATATAGATACAAACCAGGTAGGAGGCAAGGAGTTAAGACTAATAGAACAGCCAGCTTCTGAGCAGTTCTTATGTAAAAGAAAATACAAAAAATATTTTTCACATTTTATCCATCAAAACCAATGCAATGTTAGAAAGACGTGTTCAATAACCAGAGAGAATTCACAACTAATGATGTACAGTTTGTCCAAGCCTTGGTATGAATCCTGTCATTGCTAGTTGCAAAGCTCTTATGCTTCCATGTATTCTTACTGCTTTTTAAAGCAATCTGGACTTGAAAGCAATGCAAAGCTACATTGTTACAATGTAAATTGATGTACACCAGTGTTAAACCAGTCATTACTGTGAAGAGAGCCAGATGAAGACAGGGAGGACATAAATTATTCAGCATACAGGGAGACCATTTTTCCACGTGCTTCCATTTGTAATATAAAAAATAAATGTGGGCACATACATGCACCCAGACATACAGACACTTTCTATGAACCCTTTAATTCTGAGCATCTTTGAAAGCAAAATCATACAAATATAATCCAAATGCTTAGTCCAAGTCTCCGTACAACAGCATTATTGTTAATAGAGTCACTTTTGTATTTGGTGAGTAGAGGGACAGAAAAATATGCTAAGTCTGACTGTGACTAATAGGTACCTATGGTGAGGTTTTCAAACCTCACAGGTTTTGACCTGTTGATTTTATTAAGAGCAATATTTGTCTAAAATTAAGTACTTTTCACAATTTTAGCCATTATATATTGCACTAAGAGCAATAGACACTATTTTTGTTCATATCTTTCATGGTTTTTAATAATTATCTTAGATGCTGAACAAAACTCGGGAACATTACAGACAAATTAGTTCTGGAGCCAGTAACTTCCCTTAATATAGCCTGGTATAGAACCAGAACATAGCAAAGCTGTACTCTTTTAAAGGGATGTCTTATAACCCTACGGTGTACCAAAGGTGGGGCTGGGGTGGGGGGGAGCCTCTTCTGTATTAGAGAAATAGAAATCATAATTTTTTAAAATCCAATTTTCTTTTACGATTCTATCTGTATTTAATGTACAAGCTGCACTGAGTGAAAGCTTAAGTTGAACCAGGCAATGTCGTTTTCCAATTTATAATCAATAATAGAAAATATTAACATGGATTTCTGGTGCCGCAGTAGGACATTTATCTGTCCACTCCCATTTACATGAAATATTTGTAGTCCTACCATGAGTCGCAAACCTCAGAACTTAAATTTGGAACACGTTTCCTAATAGCCTCTCTTTAATAATATATCTGTGCTCCTAATCAATGTCAGTGAAATGTTTTCATAATTTAATAATAAAGTGGGTACATTCAGAATTTTGAACAGGTGAGGATAAATCATGTTTGCCTGTGAATAACAGCTTTTATCATTTACTCGGTGGGATCGTAATGTATTCTTTCAATCTGCACCAAAGGTAGTAGCAGGAAGCTATTTTATAGATTTCTTGGTAATCTGAGCTGATGTTATACCTGTTACAGGACACTTCCAATAAAATAGAAACACAGCAGGATGAAAAAAGATACAAATGGTGTTTTTATACCAGTCAATAAAAGCGTGACTCTGTAGTAATGGAAAATTTGTTCGTGAATTGTGAAGTACCGGTGGCTCAGTTGGTAAGGTATTAAAATCATTCATGTCCTGCCATTGTAACTTTTTCTAACAATTGTATCTTTAATTTGTTGTCTCGTTTTCATTGTCAATGAGAAAATTAAGTCAAGTACATTTATGGACCGTATTATGAAAGCGGTTTATTGGAATGACTTTTTATTTTGTAGATTGTTCGCTGTAAGAAGAATGAAGTCTAGCACAGAAGTACATATGAACTTGCTTCTAATGACTCAAGTTCGTCTTTTAGAAGTTGTATCTTAATGATGTAAAACATATTATGTTTGAGATTCCGAGTTTACTTAGCCAGTATCACAGAATCACTTCCAAATATGTGAAGAAGTCTAGGCTGCTATCTGCAGGCTAGTGCATGTCAGCCGATGCATTTGTCCTCTTTGCTGAAACTTTGTAGATTTCGGGGGTACTCCCAGTAGGCATAAAGGTTGCCAATTGGGCCCAGTTTGCAGGACAGAATCAGTAATTTGGAAAAGATCATTACAGATATGGAAGTTAATTGGGTGCGCCAGATTCCAACCTTAGTCACACTACCTAACTGGGAGTCATCCCAGAATTAGTAGAAATTTTTCTGCTTTATGGTTATGGTCCATAAGCTGTGATTCTCATCAGTGTGAGTCTTGTGTATCTTTTAAACCAGGGAATGAAAATTAAACACATTGAAGAGAAATGGCAGTAGCCATGCTGCATTTAAAATGTAATTTTAATTTATAGCTGTTATTATCTCTGTTTTGGTAAATAGCTAGTTTGGCACATTTATGTGTCCAGTCTCCATCTTTTTAACTGTGGATATTGCGTGGCTTTTTAATGTCTAGAGTGACATTGCTCTATTGCTTTGGTTTCATCACATGTGCATTTGTTAACTTTTTTCCTGGATAGGAAATTCTGATTTTTCTAAACATGTTGTACATGGTACTAAGTACATTCAGTCTGTAAGGCAATGTTCTTTCTAGCTTTCATGGGAAAAAAGAAATCATGAGTGATATAAATTTTGCATCTTAGATCTCATTTCCTCTTTAGAATATAAATTTTGTGCAAAGGAAATAGGGTCTCCATTATCTTTTACAGATGAAACAGCCTCTAATATGGATAGTCTGCATTCCCTCTGTCATGTTCCTGGGGGATAGGTTAATAAATAATGAACTAAATGTCATATTTTGAAGTCTCTTAGTTCATGGTAAGGCAGCTTTCTTACATGTTTATTAAATTTCAATCTTCATTAGACAAGGTTAGTGGAGAAATTAGGTCCCTCTTGTATTGATTTAGTAATGCATGGTTAAAAAATAAATAAAAAGCAGATAGACTTTTGCTTTTCTGTATCATCCATGGGTCTTTCCTTGATTCTGACTCTGCCAGGTACTCTGTCTATGACTGAATCATCTGAAACATTTGTCAAAAATATTTTGACATTGTCCATTGAAAAGGTTAAAAAGGGAAAAAAATATTTGAGGTTATGTGCTATATCTGAGCAGTGAGCAGCCTGAGCAATTGCCAAACAAATCTGGCAAAACTCTTCATAAAAGCTTTTACTTAGCACAAATTACCCAGGACCTTGAAATCTGTTTGGATCGCAGATATAGGGAAGTATGCGATCACTGGCCTTGTCACCATCTCTTTTCATCTCTACACTCAACAGTGTCATTGGGGTCATCTTTTTTAACTTCTCTTCAGTATCTGGGGGCTGACCTAAGTTAAGGTGGAAGAATTCATGCTAACTTGATGTTTGCTTCTCACCTTTCCCAGAAGTTGTTCAACAATCTAACACAAGAATAAAAGAAGTGGTTTGGGAGTTCAGAAGCAATTTAGGGACTAGTAAATCCCGCCCACTGGACATCCTGCTGGTTGATGGTTTTGAGTTGAATAGCTCTAACAGACTGAGCAGGGCTTGGTTTTCTAGGCACCATCTTCAAATGTAATGCCAAAAACCATTCTAGCTTTCTGGGCACTGACTTGTGTCAGTATTCTTTACTCTCCAAGAGTTTAAGCAAAGCTTTACCTTATGCTCCTGTCTGTTGAGAGATCCCATTTGCAGTTCACCTCCCCAGTGTTATGAAAGAGATGATGGTCATAACACACAGGACCGAAAAAAAAAAAAAAGATGTAAAATGTATAAAAATATGTATACCTTACTTGACAGAATCCTAGAATAAATCTGGTGGGTAGGGACATCATAGGGTCTCTAGTCTAACCTCCCAATCAAATTAAGATTAACCACAAGATCAGACCAGGTTGCTCAGACCATTGTCCAGACGGGTCTTGAGGCTGAATATAGGGGGAAAGAAAGGCTGAATAATGGAAATAATTATTTGAAAATGAATAGTTGTAGATAAAAAAGGTGAGAAACAAATCCCCAACTGAGGGGTCATTTGGTTCTAATTACCAACAGACAACTCTAATGATAGCAACATGTACAATCACACATGAGATACTTGCTAAGCCAGATAAGTAACACATAAGTACAAACTAGCTATAATTAATCCTGTAACTAAGAAATGGACCTTGGGAAACCATAAATTTTAAATTATCTAACACTTTAGAACGCATTTTGTAGAAAACAATAATAATTTTCTGAAGGAAAAGGAAAGAGAAAAGAAAGAATACTATACAAATACAGTATTATCAGTGGCAAGATAACCATCTAGTTAGGAGAAATATGGAATTTGCTTAACATTTTCCTCTGGTAATATACGGAAAATCATTACACTTGCTGGCAAGAAGGGGAGTTAATACAAAACTGTAAGGAAAGTCATATAAAAAGAGACAAAGTGGGTAATACTGTGAAAGAACTATGGCAATGGAAAGATGTTATAGATGGATCACAGGATAGTGGACTGGCTGGATGTAATGGTGGAAAAGGTCGTAAGGAGAAGTATTTCTATTTTTTTTGCCACTTGCCATACTGTTAAGCCCTCAGTAGGAAAATACAACTCAGCGCTGATCACTCCCGTGTGAGGAACATGCTTTCAAATATGAGCAGGATGAGCACACAAGCAGCTTCCCTTGCAGGACACAAAGAGAGTTTGGCTTGTTTAGCCTTGCAAAACACAGACAAAGGCAGGCTGTGATTGCGCTCTGTAAACTTATCAGGTGAGTAAACACCAGGGAGAAGAATTGCTTAAACTAAAGAACAATGTTGGTCCAAGAACAAATAGTTATAAATTGCCCATGAATAAATTTAGGCTGGAAATTAGATAAAGTTTTCTAATCCTCTGGTGACTAAGGTTCTGAAACCTTATTCTTCCAGTAAGAATAATAAAGGAAATAAGGAATCTAGCTGGTTTTAAGAAGAGGCATTAAATAGTTTTTGAAAGGGATTATATGGTGTAGGTGCCTGTGATGAGCAGATTGGATTCTGTGGCCCAGTGGACTGTTTCCCATTTTATAAGTAGATATTCTGGTCAGACTGATTCCACAACATTACACCCAACTCTGTACTCATGGGTGTCCTATTCGAGTAAATAGTAATACAAATGTAGGAGTCCTCCCTGATGGCCCTAAAACAGAATTAATAATTAACTTTCCTGGTGTATTTTATGGGAACTTAAAGATAAAAGGCATCAGAAAATGAAAACAAAAAGAAAATTTCAATCAGGCTGCTTGTTGTACAAAGCAAATTACAAAGAGAACAAAAAATACACTCGACGCCCCCAAGAAAATGTGCAATTTAAAAACAAAAATAGTCAACAGTTAAATAGGGGAATATGAAGAAATAATGAGGCTGTATTGGTCAGCATGCTGAATAGCTGTGTAAGCACATGACAAGGTTTTTGTAAATATGTTAAAGGAGACTTTTGATGAGGAAAATGAGGAAATTGTATTTATGTGATTTTGCTTTAAAGCTTGTATGGCAGTGAAAGTGATGGGGCAGAACAGGGTGCTTACATGTGAGCAGTGAAGTAGAAGGTGTATTCTTTACTTAACCAGAAATAAGAGTCCACCACAGGAAACAGAAATGATAGGCAGACAAGTCTGCAGATGGTGAAGAGCCATGAAAGAGAAGGGAGTGGTTCCCATTAAATGCATAAAAATGCTTCAAGCAAGGATCCGCTCTGTGATCTTGCTGGACACAGAGGTGAGAGTGACTGGCCTGTAGTTCCCCTGGTCTTCTTTTTTTCCCTTTTTAAAAGTTGGGGTTATGTTTCCAATCAGTGGGAACTTCACCAGACTGCCAGGACTTCTCAAATATGATGGATAGTGTCTTAGTCACTTCATCTGCCAGTTCCTTCAGAATCCACAGATGCATATCATCAGATCCCACGGACTCGTGAACCTTCAGGTTCCTTAAATGGTCTTGAACCTGATCTTCTCCTACAACGGGCATTTCTTTGTTCTCTAAGTCCCTGTCTTTACCTTCTGCAACTTGGACGGTGTAGCTGGACCTCTTGCTGGTGAAGTCTGAGGCAAAAAAAGTTACCACAGAAACAGATACAAAGAAGAGATCCGGCTATGTTGGTGGGAAATAAACCCTAAAGGTTATAAATGCTGTGCAAAATCAGCTTATAGAACTTGAGTGAAAGTGGAAATTGAGTCTGAAATTGAGACTCTAGCATGAAGATAATGCATATATGGGAAAGTGAGGAATTCCAATAGGATCTATAAATTGTCTAAAAATGGACATCCCACATTATTACAGATGTCCAAGTACCTTTGACCCAGTGAGACACTAGCTCTTCAAGGTCCTCTGTTGGCATTGTTAAAAATGCTCTCTTAAACTGAGGTCTAAAAATTGTCTTTAGCAGAAGATGGGACATTTCATGGGTAAATAATTGTTAAGATTTCTTTATTCTGTGCTTACAACGGAAACAGATTCATGTCAGACCTAGTATTTAGTTTTTCACTTTAAGTCTTCATATCCATTTATAACTTTGCAGAATTATTTCCTTTAACAGATAGGCTCTGATTCTTGCATATGGGCTTCATGTGCTCTATCTATCCCTTTTTCCTCCTAAGTGCTATTTAGCAATTATTGTTATTTAAATCCTGGATGAAAAATTACAGGGCTTTGCTCTGCAATTATCAATGACCTTTCAGTGTAGAAAAATGCAGCCGATCAGTTGCAATGGGACTGACACAGGCAGCCTAAGTATCTGGATAGATATCTTACAAAGAGTGCTGTCCCTCCTCTGGATCTGTCTTTTGTTGACAGCCAGTGGAGATGTAGGATAGAGTTTTGAACAAACTTTTCCTAGTGCTAGTTGTAATTTTGTAATTAGTTACACTAAAACACAAACTAAGAATTAATCTATCTGGAAAATGACACAACACTCATTTCTTTCATTGCCTTGGACAACACTGGTTTATTAAGTCAATAAACATAACGCTGATATTGGTAGTAGAGCAAAACTGGAGGTAAATATGATACCATGCACTATACTGACACAATTCATTCTTTCCATAGAGAATTTATGGCATAGCTAGGAAAAGCCTGTAGTGGTGAACAGGAGAACTTAAATTATCCTTATTTTAGAGAGAAGAATGCAAAGATTAGGGTCTGATTCAGCAAGCCACTGACTTCAGGAATTCTGGATAGAATTGTAGAGAGACTTGTAGAACTCTTCTAGTGTCTTCCTGCATCACAGCCTACAGTGGTTGGTCCCAGGTTATAAGAGAAGACTATGCTGATGAGTGTGGTATAGGGCTTTTGTACTTTCCTCTGGAGACAAAATCCACCCCCCAAAAGTCATTGACATAAGTACACCTCTCCTGACCGCCCTGCCTGAGGTCAGGTGACAGGCAGCAAGTAGCAACCATTTGTGAAAAAGCCAAGAAAAGAGCCTAGCAAAGCCAAAAGTACTAAGGATGTTAATGGGAGCTTCCCTTTCTGCTGTTTCTTTAGGTGACTCCACATGGAGCCATGTCTGCTGACCCATGTTTGGTGCAATGACTAGACATAGCAAAGAACTATCTTCCATGGATATCACTGACTGTTAGAACACAGGGAACCACCCTTCCTGGGGCAAATCTTGCCCTCTGCTCATAGGATGAGCATCACAGTACTTTTCTGAGCTTTGAAACAGGAACAAAGTGAGCTGGCCCATGTGCTTTTATGAAGTTATTATTGCTCAATTTATTCATTCAAATTTCTAAATAGGGCACTTTCTACATATCTCCATGATTGTTCCTGTATTTTAAGTATCTGATATTCCCTTTATTACTTTTGGGTTTTGTCTAGTCTGATTGGAACTAAGCATAAAAATTGTTCACTTGTCTAGTTTTGACAAGGTTTTGCTCAGGCTATGGTTGTACTAACGCACATATGTCTGGAAAAGCCCATCACTGCCATACTAAATAAAAGCCATTTCTTGATGGTCTGCAATTGCCATGTATTCTTTGGTTACTTAGACCTTAACAGCTTTTCTTTCTGAATCATTTCCCCTACTAAGTACTACACTCACAGAAATATCTGTCACCATTATTAATGGACATTGTGTTGCCGAACCACAAAGCCAAAGGTGATCTAGATGGACTAGACGATCCCCAGTGGTCCCTTTCAACACCTACCATTCTGTGATTCTGGGAAAGCATTAGCTATAATTACCTGCATGCAGGTTTATACGTAGGTAGACCCAGGGACATATGCAGTTAAGATTTTCATACCTGTATGATACTGTGATAACCAGTGGTGACTTAAAACTAGATAGGATCAAGAAACTCTGAGGTATCCTCACAGAGCCATGTGTCAGAAAGGGCTGTATATTTAAGGAATCTTTTTCATCCACTGACCCAGAGTAAACTGTGGGAGCTGCTCAAACCACACCACTTAGGATGGGAATTGAAGCAACTTCTGTCTCAGTAGTAGGAATCTAATTATCCTTCTGGAAATCAGCCAAGATTCTGGATCTAATATAGATACAGTATTCCATACTAAATGATACAGATTTTTAAGAACCACATGTGGCCAACTTTCTGTTCCACTTCCTTATTAAAGACTTTTTCAGCAGCCTCTTGTCTCTCTAATAACATAGACATCACCTCAGGCTTGACACAGAGAAACAGACTGCCTAGTAAATTCAGCCGTTCTGGTGCTTTGTCTTACAGAGAAGGCTGCCGTGGACATATTCACCAAGCTATATACCCTATATATCCCGCTAAGCCTAGAAGATGTGAGAAGATAACTGCTGAGGTTGAGTGGCCATAGGTGGTAGCATACTGTTGAGTTTAAATGACAAGAGAAATTTGAGCGTCAGAATCTTAACAGTGAATCACCACCACATCTAACCAGCATGATACATTAATTTATAATTAAATGTTGACTTTTTTCCCTAAGGATATTTTGGCTTCTGTACCAGCACAGTTCATTAGTTAGTCACTGCGGTGGATCCAGTTATTTTCATGTGTTTGATTACTTCCATCTAACTGAGAAGGTTAGAGTGGATACAAAAAACCCTTTGTGCTTCTTCGTAATTGCAGGCAGAAGATTTACTCCTGTGAAAGGAACAGCATTTTCTCAGACTCAGTCATTGCTTCTCACGACTGTCCTCTTATTTCATTGAAACTGCTGAAAGTTTCTCAAAACTCTATGTTTTGGACCATGATGTTTCCTTTTTCCTGGCATCAGTGAAATAACGTTATTTTTATGGAACTGTCTAGTGCTTCTTAAAATGAGTAATTCTTGCTAGTAGAGATGAAAAACTGGTTAAAATACAATCAAGTTAAAATCTATGCTATTGGTGCTCTAGGTCTAAAAGTACTCCAGATAATTATATTTCTTTGCTTAAATATAGTGCACAATAGAATTCCTGTTCTGAATCAGCTCTCAAAGGACAATGGTATTTCTGTCTGTCAGAAGGTAAAGATGTAGAAAACATGAAGTTTATAAGAAGCTTGACCAAATTTAAATATCCTATTTCCAACACCATTTCCTTTACCTGAGTTACCAACTGATTGAAATTTCTTACTCAGAACAGCAGGAGTTTTGATTCTTTACAAGATATTTTCCTACTTGCTTCTTTATAGTTAAAAAAAAAAAATAAAAATGTTTAGTGCAAAAAGCAAATACAGAGCTGAAAAGACTTTTTAGTTACACTGTCAACACTGATGATTTGCGGATGATATCAGCTTGTTAAAATGCACCATCAACTTTATAAAACATCAAATTCTCTCTTACATTTCTCATAGCTTTTGCTATGCATAACAGCTAAGACTCCCATAACCAAAGGTTTAATGTATTTTTTAAACCTGCCTCTTTAATCTCTCAGTATTTCTTTGAGCATTTGTCAGAACTTTGTGCTTACACACCTTCATTAACTCCCCCATATAGTCACTCAGTTAGGATTCGTTTAACGTAACTTCAACCACCTAGAAGTTAGTATGTGGAGTGAACGAGCAATCTAAGCTTTCTGCAGGGACAGCTGATCCCTTGCTAGGATACACATCTGATATAGATGGAATTATTTTCTACTGAAGTTGTTTATCTCTCTCCACTACAGGGGAAGCCTAGGCAATTACCTCAAAAGAAACACCAAATATTTTAACAGCTAAAATGATGAGACCAGTTTCTTCCCTCTCTCTTTTATTTATATGCCTGAGCTCCAGGAGAGGAAAGTATTGTTTCCTTTTTTTAACAGGATACTGTGGTTGTGAATCTAGAAGCAGAGACAAAATTGAAAACTATGCTTTGGCTCGTATTTTTAAATTAACAGTAGTGGAAATTGTGTCTCTCCTTGGTTCATCCATATCACTGGAAAATACTGTATTTTCTGTATTTTAGTTACAACTGTGTTGCAGAGCTAAGAGGTCGTCAAGGTATTTGCCCACTGCTAACTTTTGGTGTGACTTGATATAATAACTAAACCAGGGCTGCCACCAAAAGGGACCATTCCTCTTTCCCCATGCCTAGTCATCACTAAAGCTTGTATGGAGAGGTAATTTAATGCAAAGCTCTCTTCTCAAGTTTAGTTTTGTTCTAAATTCACCCACTGACCTTGCTCTTCCAATGCCAGGTCAGGGATGGGAACACGCCAGTTGGATTGGCCACTGGGAGAAGAAACAGACTGTCCCCATTCTCAGCCTTCAGCATTTCTAGATAAATGGCAAATCACACCATAAACAACATTGTTCTCATGGCACACGTGGTTGTGAACATGTATGAAAGATGTACGTAGAAATGTAAGCACAAATGTAAGATTCAGATAAGCATATTGTCTTACATCTTAAGAGTTTTTAAATATTTCCTATTTATTTATTCTTATCCTAAAATATTCAAACATGTATACTGATCAAGCTTCATACCCCTGAAAAGAAATTCTCTCTAGTGTGGGCTGTGTAATGGACTGTTGCAAATAGCATAACACACTGCTGTCCTGCTCTAGGTGTTACGACTCCACTAAGTGTGAGGGTTGGAAAGCCCAATCTTTCTTTGTACATGCTGGAGGGACAGAAGGAGGGTGATGAACAATCAAATTCTGGTCAGGGAATTTATCAAAAGCACAACACTCCTGAAAATTGTAGTCAAAGATTCAAAACATGTTTGTGCAGTGCTTTGAGGTTATCCTTTGCTACTTATACAGGATTTTATATCATTAATGATCTATTTTGTTCTTCTATTACTCTTTATGGTTTCTATTCATTTCACATTGATTTTTTCCTGATTTATTAAGGTTCCAGTCTCAGACCCTAGACACTCTGCAAATGTAAATTGCAGTACAGAAAATAAAAATGCCAAAATCAGGCTGTGCCTGCCAAGTCATAACTCAAAAATATCTACCATCTATGAAAATAAAATCCATAAATACTTCTTAACATCTACAGTGGCTTCATAGAGCATAATCTGTAAATACTGTAGCCACTCCCTCCCCCAATGCATGAAGTTACTTAATCCAGATCCTAGAAGTATTTCTTTTATGAGCATCAGTATTAAAGTGCTGATCAAAGTGAATCTTCAAAGCTTCCACGTCTCTAAGTATTTGCAGGATCCTGGGAGATCTGCATATAGCCTTGCCACCGTATTTCAGACTGTTTACATGCTAAACTTCACATTGAATATATAAACAATACTGGATTGCACCAAGCACACTGTGCAAACACTGCAGTGTAGAGAGAGCTTTCCCTCCTGGGCTGCACGATATCAGGAAAATGCTGGGAAGTCCTTCATAAAAGCAGCAGGAATTACTAGAGGACTGATAGATTTAGGAAGATGGAAGAGAGTGAGAATGAATCTGAGTACTTTGACTAAATAGAGCTTCAGACTTATGAATAAATTGGTCTAGCAAATCACTTTTAAGTCTTTCTCCCATATCAGCAGGCACATAACCAATTTTCATTATGGGTTGTAGGGCACTCACAGATAAAATCCATGCCATGGTGTCTTTCTACCTTACGGATATGCAGGTAAATATATAATTTATCATGTACTTCTTCCTATTCATTTAGAAGACAGTGAAACATTTTGCAGCATATTCCACTGGGATATGTAGAAAACATTGATATCCTGGTATGCAGCAGTCTCACATTGCTTTGAGAGCTTAGTTTGCACAGCAAATATGAAGTATAATGTACATGAATTATAATGCAAAATAACTGTTTAATTCAAGAGACATCCAAGGATTTAGATAACTGCAGATATATACAATATGTATGAGGAATGTAAGTATATCCATATTTTGAACATGAGGACCTGACGTCTACAAGGATTTCAGTATTACAGGGAATAGCACTAGGTTTCCTTAGCATCCCTGCAAGTATAAATCCATCTTGATGTTCAAAGCATCTTTCCAGGTTACTCTAAAATTGAGGAAGATAGTTTAAAAAATGAACATCCTTATCTGTAGAAAACAAATTCACTGCGTGTTTCAATTGCTATAGAACAAGAGGAAAATAAGCCGAAAAAGCATAGGGTTGTACTTGTTGGAGTGAGTTCAGAGGAGGGGCACAAAGATCATCAGGGAGCTGGAGCACCTCTCCTTTGAGGACTGGCTGAGAGAGTTCAGGTTGTTCAGCCTGGAGAAGGCTCCAGAGACAGCTTTTAGCAGCCTTCCAGTACTTAAAGGGGAACTACAGGAAAGATAGAGAGGAACCCTGTCAGGGAGTGTAGTGCAAGGATGAGGGGTAATGGTTTTAAACTAAAAGAGAGTAAGGGGCCTACAAGAAAGATGGAGAGGGACTTTTTACAAGGGCAGGTAGTGATAGGACAATGGGCAATGACTTTAAACTGAAAAAGGGTAGGTTTAGATTAGTTGTAAGGAAAAAGTTCTTCCCTATGAGGGTGGTGAGGCACTGGAACAGACTGCCCAGAGAGGCTGTGGACTTCCCATCCCCGCAAGAGTTCCAGGCCAGGCTGGATGGAGCTTTGAGCAACTTGGTCTAGTGGAAGATATCCCTGCCCATGGCAGGGTGGTGGGAACCCTTCCAAACCAAACCATTCTATGACTTTATGATATAATATTATTAACTTCCAGAGCTATGACTTTTCAGCCATATATTATTAATATTATTAGCTTTCAGATATTATATTATTATTATAATAATATTATTAACTTCCAGAGCTATGTCTTTGCAGCCATATCACAGGGGACCAATATGCAGAACTCATATGCAGTTTCCTTCCTTCACAGTGGGACCATCTAGCTCCTCATGGCCCACTCTTCTCTGAGGGCTGTTGCAACTGGAAAAGGAGCAATACCAGGAGGGTTTTTTCTGCATGCTGTAGGTGTGGATATATGTTGTGGTTTCTGCTCACATTCAGCTGCACGCATCACGCTCCGTACTGCCCATTAGCAAAGTACCTGTAGCCTGAAAGTGGTATATCAAAATGCTGACGCAGTCGACTTTCTTTCCATTTGAGTGTTGATTTCTGCAGTGCCTTTGACTGTCGTTCACCTGCTGACAAGGTTTCCCTCCCATAAGAACCAGAAGATTCATCGCTATTTTTTTGCTAGCTGGGAAAATAAAATTGTCCTTGCTGCAGAGCTGTGCTCCACCCAGAGTGGGGCGAAAGCTGAAATAGCACTTTCATGCAAAAAGCCACCGCTCGGAGGGAAACAGCCTTTCACTGCATGAGGAAGAGGCATGCAGAAGTACTATTTCTGTCCTGGCTGTGTAAAGAATTGAGGCATTTCGTGTAAACAGATTGTGTTTCTAGAAACTGAATTTAGGTGCACATAACGCACCAATTAATGCAAGGCAAACAAATGGACTAAGCCAGTATTACTGTTAGAGATGGGACACTTGAATAGCTAGAACATTCATCTAACCTGGTAAGGACATCCCTGCTGGATCTCAGTTTCAAGTGTTTTGTAACGTCTCAGAGGGCCTAAGGAGAAAATGTGAAAAAAAAATCACTTAATTTGAAAACTTACATACCTCACTGGGAAATGCTGCAAAATAAAGCTTCCATTTAGAAGAACTGAGCTAGGCCTAGGCTAGTCTCAAATGTTCGCAACTATTGGAATATTATGTGTTTGCTTGTAGTTAATATAATTTATCTGTGTTAATTTACACCAAAATAACTTGGAAGTTAAAAGTGTTCTATACACAACTCAGTAACTGTTTAGGGAAAAACATATGTACATATATTAAAAATACACTTTTTTGTATATAAATATATCTCAGAGCTGCTATTCGCAGAATTCGATTAATTATTTTTGTGCCAAAGTTCTGAAACAAAACTACTACCCCACAATTATTTTTCTTCTCCTTTTAAGTACACATATTAGATAACTTCTTGATGCCTTTCAGGGCTTTGTGATGTCCAAGAAAGGAATTCACCCATCTTAGGAGGACAAAGGATCCCATAGAAATGGGATGTGCAGGTAAATTAGTGGAAGTCTGCTGCTACCATGAGAGTCCTATTGCAACCATATACAGGTTAGAGCAGCAGAAAAACCTGCCCCAATTAACACCAGAGTGAAAATCTGGTTTTGTGACCTTTGGAGCTATGCACTGATGGAAAGTAGATGCTTTGCATCAAATTATACTTATGGATATTTAAACAAAAGCTACTTCGTAAGAGCTTGCAATTTTATGCATGCCCCTAACTAGCGGCAGGACCAGGCACTGAATCTAGTTCTGATGCTGAAATGTCAGCTGGATGTTGAAACTCCATTTGTAGCTTGAAATGACCTGTGGAAAAGTTCCACATTGCAAAAAAATGTAAGACTCAGTCCTGCAATAGAAGGACTCAGTCAGACATCCGCATCTCATGTTGTACTTCTTCACGCTGACCAGGAATGGGTGTGAGATAAAAATATGACAAATACATAAACATCTACATGTTTTTAATAGTTATCATTTTTATATAGTTTTTAATATATTTTTAATATATTTTTAATAGTTATCTCTTATCTAAATGTGTAAATCTGGTCTCAAATGAATTTAACTGGAAAGAGCTGGTAAATCAAAATCCAAGTTGATCTGAGTGCAGGTTTCCACTTAAAAGCATTCAGATTAGATTATTGGAACTAACCATTATGCAAGAATTTGGCTGAAATATCAAGAAAAATGTTGTATTTGTTTAGTAACCTTTTTTAAATAAAATCATGCTTTGTCAGAAATGTTTCATGGAGATTGAGTTTTTTTAAAAAATTCCAACCGATACACATTTTATTGACAGTGCAACTTTTGTGCCACAAGACCTTTGGATGAAAGTTATCTATACAGATATTAGCCTTTAGTATTCCTATTATAGAAAGTATGAAAAATTAGCAAAGTTCTTGGAACTGGAAGAATCTTTGAACTAGAATTATAGCTCTATCAGAGAAAAATTTTGAACAGCAAAAGGTGGTAAAGATTTATTGTTAGTATCCTGCCAATGTTCTTCTACACAATGGACTTCTACACAAACACAGGCACACACATACACAGAACATCTCATAACCAAGATAGACCTATGAAACACGTACACCACTTGCCAAGCAGATGAAATCCATGCACTTCAACAGTGACTGTTTTGTCTGTCAGTAAAACATGTTGCTTAATTCACTTACGCACTTTGAAAACAAGGTAGGAAGTTAAATCCTTCTTTGTGCTGTGACTATTCCAAAGGCAAAAAAGATTTGCTCTTCAGAAGTATTTTTCAGAACCCCAAGGATAAGTCTTCTCCGGCAAAGAGTTAGCTGTAGACAAAGAGGGGGTGGACTCTATCAGAGACAGAAAAAATCACACCTACTGGAGGTGGAGGAGGATTTCTTAAACTGGGGCTCCCGAGAGCCCCCTCTAGCACTCCATCATATGAACACTTTGAAGATCTGTGATGGAGACTTGCGGCCATATTCTTCAAAGGATAATGAATAGAGATCCTGTTTAGACAACTTCAGCCAGTGAAACAGTGAGGCCATTAAATATTTTTTCTAAGTACTGTGAAAGAGATTAAGCATGGGTTCCACTGACTGGTGATGAGGTTTGTGACTTTGAAATCTAGCACCTGAAGAAGAGGCCGTGATGTTATTTCCTGCAGATAAGAGAATCAGTGGTCATAATATTCTGGAAAAAGTTGAGTGTAATACATCCCATGAAAAAAGGATTGTACTACAGGAGGCCTTCAGCTGTTTTATTTAAATGTGAACATTTATGTATACACCTTATGACTGATAAAATATAAATTGATAAGAATATTCAGTATGTTTACCACTGTAAGTTTACTAGAGAAAGTCGTTAAAGCCAAAGGTGAGCAGAAATATACCAGTTAACCAAAACAAGGGTTGCTTCTCTCCACATGCCATGCCTCACTTATGTCTCCAGATCCTCATGGCTGCAAAAAATTTACAGATACTTCATGAAAGTGCCCACACACTTTTAGAGCTGAATGCTGGACTTCTTTCCCAATCTATTTTCTCCAAGGCAGAACTAACAGATCCCGTCTTTGTGTGGAAATCAACTCAGCCTCTAGATCCATTTGCTTTTCTACTTACGTTGCAAATTCTGTCATTTTTTAAGTAGGGAAAACTGTCTGCTAAAACTCATATTGAGTGCATTCAACTTAGTTTACATAGAAGTCATTGACAGGTTTCAGGTGGAAGTGCATCTTGTTCATTATCAAGCCAAGTTTTTAACCAGTTGTCTCAGGGTAAAAGGCTTTGCTACAGCAAATGTTAATCTGTCTCCCACTGCAGTGTTTGGTCTGCTGTATAAATCGTGGATTTTCTAAGAGACTTTCATGCACCACAGACGGATTACAGTTCTTGACACAATGCCTTCAAAAAATGACATGGTTTCATGCCCTTAAAATAACAGGCTTTCATAGTTTTGTTACTCTTTAAGCCAAAACAAGGAGAAAGAACTTTTAATTTGTCTTATACAAGCAATAGGATCCAGCTTGTGAGATTAGGTGAGAGACTTGCTAGAGTTCTGGTTAAACAGTCCTGCAGAATGATGACCACAAATCTCAAAGCATTGTGAAATGGTAACCTATATCATTCAGAATTAAGAAATTGGGGCAGTTTGACCATTGTAATCCCATAGGGTTGGTTTTCCGCATCACTGTAGAATGCTGCCATTAAATCACAGTGTCATCGGTCTGTTACATCCATCATCATATTTGGTAATGGATAAAAATTCGTTCTCCTCATGCTTAACTTTGACCCTTTAGATACATCCAAATAATTAAATCATTCATTTTTAACCAGGTAGAAACTTATACTTTAGCACCTTGTTAAGAAAGAGCTCTTAGTTCTGTGTTAATAGGACAGCGTGTATGCTAATGTAAAGAAGCCAACGTGAGTTCAACCTCTTGTATGGTAGGATTTGAGAAAAATGCCAAGAGCACTGATAAATAAGAGCAATGCCACTGAAAAGTTACAAGCATTACCAATGTGAACACTTTGCTAATACTGCAGCATACCATGCCTCAGGGAACAACTTAACCCTGCTTATTGGGGTCTAATATTTAAAACATATAGGAATGCAGATAGAAACAGTTGCATCTTTCAAATAAATAAGTAATTCTATTCTTCTTTCCTGAATTAAGTAAATGCAGAGAAAAACATTCCTCACTCTGAGTAAGGAAAAAGAGAGATTCTTTACCCAAACATGTTAACATGTGGCAACTAATTTGAGATGAATTTATGAAGAAAAGGCTGTTCATCCATCTCCATGCAAGTTAGCAGACTGACATGTTCAGCCTGAAAATCACTGGCTACCTTGTCTCCTCTGAGGTTTTTATTTTGTTTTTTTTAGTAAAACCACTTTTTTTCCCTGTAATATTAACATAATGAAAGTCACTTCTTTTCATTGTGGAGAACTATTTTATTATCTTCATTCTGGACTGACAAAACAGTTCCAAAACATTTCTTCTCGGAGGAAGCATTAAAATAAATGTGTGATTGATTCTAGAATTTGTGGATTGCTCTTCACAGAAACAGAGGTTGCATACATATAGTTGACACATTCCTCTAGAGAAAAAAAAAATAACACCACAAATCAAATTTATTTAGAACCCTTCTACTTAATTTTTTTAAAAGACAAACAAGCAGGAAGACAGAAAACCAGCAAGCTACTGAATGAATAGAGACTGAAAGAAAAAAAAAAAAAAACAAAACAAGGAAGCTTCAAAGTGCAGTGACTTGATGTATTTAAAAATTCCTTAGGAAGAATAAAGTTTCAAAAACTGTATCTGGAGTAATATTCCCCCTTGTATATATGTTATTAGTCCATTCTAATGCAATGGGAAAAAAATCTGAAAATCTTAGAAGAAAACTGATGATGTTACTCCAGACGGTGAATTGAAGCATAGTTGTATCTATTCCACTTAATAACAACCCACTTTAAAGTGAAAAATACAGCCACATAGCAAAAGCTTTCATAAATACATAAAGAGATTTTCACCTATAAAGTATATTCCAAAACTGATCCTTATAAAATCCTTTAAAGGGAATCTGTAGAAAATCAACAGAGAACATTTTTTGTTGTGCATTTTTTTTGGTACCTGTGACAGAGTGGGAGGGTCAAGAGAGGAACACAATGCTTAGTCATCCATTCTTGACACTTGACCTGCAGATAAAAGAGGACTGCAGAGGTCAAGGATGTTCACAACATAGAGATACCATCTCTCTTGATGGGTCTCCTGACTCAGACCTATTCTCAGACCACTACACTGCAATAATTGTTTTCTCTTCCCTTTTCAAAATTGAAACAAGATTTAACTTCCTGTTTGTTATTGTTCCCTTTCTTTACATTCTTCAGAAGAGATTTCTGCCTTTTTTACTAAATTACATTGTAGGCTTCAGTGAGTTTTGTAGTGATTTATAAAGGGCTTCTAAAAGGTCTTTGCAAAAGAGTGGAGATGCCAGTGGAAAGCTTCAGACTAGTCCTGAAATCACTGTTTTAACAGATCAAAATGTAGTCAGTTTTTAAACACTTTGGGGAAAGGCCCCACACCAGTACAGATGGCAAAGCGTTTAACTAGCTCTGGAGTCTATAAAAATAATTCCTTTTTATTACTCAGCTGTTTCACAAGTAATATGAAAATAGGTCTGTTTCTTGATGATTATATTAAGGATAATGGGGAGAAAGTAATAGGGCATCTTCTCATTATTGTCTATGAATTGATGTTCCTCAATTATATCCTTTTTATGTGAATGTTCTGGTTGGTTGGGTTTTTGTTGGTTTTTTTTTTTTTTTTAAGGGAGCAATTTTGCCTTCCAAGTGTCTTTTCCAAAGGAAATTAACACATATCATGCTTTTAGACAAAGTGCTGTAGCATAATTAATCTCTGCACTGTCCTTTCCTAGCAACCCAAAGTAGGAAATATATGCAGCCGAAGTGTAAAGCTAAACAGCTAGCAGGTTTCTATATTTACAAGAATCAAAGCAGTTAAATGACTCAGCTGCCTTCTAATGTGGGTTATATTTGAATTTGGGGAGGGTGGAGGGAAGAATGGGACATTATTGCTTTAACAAGGTTTACTGCTAAACTGAACATATGTTGCTCATAATGTCACTTTCTAAATCAATGAAATTATCATTATAGAACATGTCGACAAATTAGACATGTAAAGTGCAGGCTGTATGTGGGAGAGATGTAATTTGGCTCTATAAAAAGAAATTAAACAATAAAATATCAATGACAGATGTAGTTAGCTAAAGGTTTTGAGGTTTAAATACCAATTTGTGAAAAAAAATTACACAGACCCAATCAGGGTACGAGATAAAAATACCAGCCTTCATGCAGCAAGATGATTAAGTATTTGGACCAGATGTTCGGAGACCTTATCTGTGCCCTTTATTTAACTGGCAAGCATGCTGGCAAGTCCTTAAATTTGTAAAATCCAAGTAAAGAAGGTTAGCTCAGATGGAAGTAATAAAACAATCAAATACCGAGTCATTCATGTCTGTGTACAATAGATCATGCTACAGTTCTGAACTCCACATTTTAATACACCAGCGTAGGTTTTAAAGGAATGGGTTTTTTGCATTATTTTTTAAGAAACTCACAGAAGTATTTTTTTCTTTCAGTTCTCAAAGAAAATGCAGGAATTGAATGCATGTGATATGTTTTAGATCCTTTTCCCACAGGTTTGCAGATTTTATAGCTCTTGAATCTCAGCTAAAACTCTGTCATAATTCCTGGGTTATAGCTTTGTCTCACAGCCGCTATATGGTTGTGGGCAAAGTATTTAAGACTACACAATAAAACGTCTGTACATTCAAAGAAGAATGTCTTGCAGGTTAAGAGATGACTTCTGCTTCACACTCTTTTCTCAGCTTTGCGGGGTGATCAATCTCTTTATGCCTTGTCTTTTCCTATTCACGAACAGCAAGGTGACATAATCTAACCTTTTAGCTCATTCTCTCTCTTAGGCATGCATATTCTCATTCCTAACCACACTGGAGCTGCTGTGCACAACCATGTTGTGGCAGACCAACAGCGTGATTTGCAGTCATGTAGCTCAGGGTCCTGGCTGGGCCATGCTATGGCTCTTGTCTGACCCATGCACCAAATTCTCCTTCCTATGGATGTGGGGAGGGGATTTCACATATATTTGGATCTTCACAGAATCACAGAATGGTAGGGGTTGGAAGGGACCTCTGGAGATCATCTAGTCCAACCCCCCTGCCAAAGCAGGTTCACCTAGGGCAGTGCACAGGAACGTGTCCAGGCGGGTTTTGAAAGTCTTTAGAGAAGGAGACTCCACAAACTCTATGGGCAACCTGTTCCAGGCTCTGTCACCCTCAGGTAGAGAAGTTTCTCCTCAAGTTGAGGGGGAACTGCCTGTGTTCTGGTTTGTGCCCGTTGCCCCTCATCCTATCACTGGGCACCACTGAAAAAAGACTGACTCCAGTCTCTTTTCTTACCAAAGTGTGAAATAGGGATGTATCACAAGCACAGAAATACTGGATCCCTGCCTTTGATGCAGCCACTCTGCTTGGACAGTGACTAGCAGAGATGGCCCTGATCTTATTTAAGTCTTCAAGACATTGCCATAATATAATCAGCAGCAATTCTGAGGGCATAAATAAAAGATAGCATTCATGAGGTTTTCAGAGGGATGACACAGTGTGCCTAAAACATTTGAATACCACAGACAGAGCAGATGAAAAGGGGTTGAGCTGTAAAGAAGAAATCATTCCTTGATAGGCTGATGAAGTTTGGCAGTACAAGATAGGTTTCATCTGATCAACGTAGGCATCTACTGTGTGTAGAAAGTATCTCAGCTATTCACCCTTACTCTTTACCACCCTTACAGACAATGAAGAAAAATATGCTTCTCAGGCACAATTTACTGTTCTGAAAATAAATCTCTAAAAGAGATTCATTTTAGCTACAGTCTAAAAATGTTTGCTCCTCACCAATAACTCTGGAGAGAGTCTATGGTGACGATGTGGACATCTGCTGGATAAATGTGAAAAGGCAAATGAAATGTGTGTCAATCACAGTGACCATCAATTTGTAGCTTTTCAGCCTGCCTTGATACTGTAACCCTACCTTAGGAAGCATTACAGCCAGTTAGAAAGTTAAAGAAAATGAATGCTTGGAAAATAGTACATGTGAAAAGCTTCCTATTTCTTGTGAGAAGCTTGATTTTATATTCCCACCGACACTGGAAAATGAATCCCGCCGTATGAGTACAAGAATATGCTCTTGTGTACTCCGTTGCTCTTGTGTACTGTTCTTTGAAATATGGATTTCAGCACTTTTGTTACCATGGTGTCACTTACAAAACACTTGTAAGCCTGCTAGGGACAACAGAACTTGATTAATTAATCTCTACAAAATGCTTTGTGTTTCACTGGGTGAAAGATACTAAGCGTTAGTTTCTTTGGCCTCTCTCATGAGGAGCAGTACCTTCAAAAGATGAGTGAAGGTATGTGAAAACTAATTTGCCTGGAGGCAGATAAACTAGTCCTGAAAAATGAGGTTTCGTAAATTCATTTTGACCCTTCTTTCTTCCCCATTGCCCTTTAAAGGGCAGATCCCAGTCCTATTCAAACGACTACCCTCAGTGCACTGACTAAGTGTAAACTCTTCCTCTGGGCAAGCAGGGAACACTGCTTTTGTTATTCAAAAGCACTTAAATGAAGTGAAATATATTCTTTTAAGTGATTGTCTGAGCACAGAAGAGAGACGGGACTTGTAGGTAGAAGTAATGTCTTTTCTGAGACAAACTAATAGAAGTGAAAAGAAACAGGCAAGCTTTAAGGGCCTTTTGTCCTGGAAAGATTGTTTTTTTCCAACACTACCAGTTATTCTAATAAAAGATATTACCTCTCTCTATAAACCTTGCCTCTCACCTCTCAATGTTTCTTCTTTTTATTCCTGTTTTCAAAGCTGTATGGATTTAGAAAGAGTCCATATCCATCTTCTGCAGTTTCCAAGTGCTTATAACACTCTGCCTGTAGAATTTATACTGTATATGGAGTGCTCTCAAAGAGCTGCACTTACATAACAGTGCTTGATTGAATGTCTTGTTTTCCATGTGTAAGTCCAACAGGCCAGAAATCGGGACTGCTGAGAAATACCTGCTTTCTGAAAATCATTAGTCTTTTTTCCCCCTCTCTAATTAATTTTCTTGTACGAAGTTGATCCAAAGTGTATTAGTACAGCCAAATCTGGATCATGCTCTGATGTAACCTCAGCTTGTCTCAGGGTCTGCTGAGATCCCCCACTTGCTGCTAGCAGGGGTACTTGTGAGCTTGAGATAACTTTATTCCCAGAATTTTGATGGAGTTATATTTAATTGCTTTTGCTTTTCTCTGGATATGATTACAAGGATGTTCACTTTGTCTCTAGATGCCTCAAAAAGGAGAAACCTTCTGGGTATTCATACTGAACTTTCCAATCACTCCGTTTGTCTGCACAAACTGAAAATTATCTACAGTTCTTTGGATGAAGGCAAAATTACCTTGTCTACTGAACTAATCAAAAATAGCATCCCTCCTGTGTTACCCAGCTTGGGCTATTTTTTGTATCTGCTAACTGGGTTAGTTCTACTGTGCCCTTTCCCAAATTGTCAGGGCACTGCTTCACCAAACTGAGCTATGACTCCCATTTTGACCAATCACCTACAGAAAGATTATGCCTAGCAGAGAAATACCCTCAAAATTGACAGTCTGATAGACCTAGTTTAGAGTAAAAATAAGCAGAGAGTTTATCTTTTGGAGGGACAACACAATAGGCATAAGCAATCCAGGAGGTCCCTGGAGTGTATTGATGATAACTTCCTCCAAGTGATACAGAAGCCAATAAGGAGAGTAATTTGCTCGACCTCATACACAGCAACAATAAGGGTATTAATGGGAATGTGAAAGTCAAACGCAGCCTTGGTTGCAGTAGCCATAAGATGGAGGAGTTTAGGATCCTGAGGGCAAGAAGGAGGATGAAAATCAAGCTCACAATCCCAGATTTCAGAACAGACTTTGTCATCTTCAAAGATCTGCTCAGAAAGGTCACATGAGATAAGGCCCTGGAAGGATGGAGGGCCCAAGAAGCTGGTTCATATTCAAGGATCACCTCCACCAGTCTTAAAAGAGTTCCATTCCAATAAATACAATTCAAACAAAAACACCGCAAGGCTGGCATGGATGAACAAAGAGCTCCTGGCCAAATTCAAATGCAAAAAGGAGGCATATAGAGAGTGGAAGTAACAGGCTCTAGGCAGCCCTTCTTGAGCAGAAGGGTTAGACCAGGTGAACTCCAGAGGCTCCTTCCAACCTAAACCGTTGTGTGTGTGATTCTGTGATTCTATGATATCTGCCATTGAGTCTTGAAAGCCAACCAATTAGAGACAAAATATAATTTTCAAGCTATAGAAAATACCAAGAAATCATGTCTGGCTCACTGAAACACTAACACTGGAGTCTGGCAGGTGGTCTGGAATTGCATCATCTCTCGTTCTCACCTCTGGGTGCTGGCCACAGGGTGCTGGAGACTGAGTTGACCTTTAGTTGGAGCCAGAATGTTTTAAGCATCTTGGCAAAGAAGTCCAGCAACTAGGACCATTTTCTAACTGCATTTCCATTGCTTTTTCACCATCAAATAATTGTTTTTTTAGACATACATGGGCACAAATGACAGAATATAAACTTCCTCTCATTTCACTACTGGTGAGGGTGTTTGAGCACTACGGCATCCAAGTGTTCATTAATGTAGTTTTCTGCAGCTGTAAGATGTGCTTTTGAGAATAATTCCTGGTGGAGTTTAATTAGAGCAATTAAAATTTTTTGAAACTGTCTGTTGATGGAAAGCTTTTTTCAGTGAAATGGAATGTCACTATTTGAAGGTTTGGTCTGGGGGGAAGAAAATCAGGCAAAAAATTTTTAGTTTTGCAGTCATAATCTGGAAAATACAGAAAACTTCCAAAAATTATTTGTTAATGCTTACTAAATAACCATTTCTGTGATATTTTCTTTTCTTCAAGGCAAAAGAAATTTTCTGACTAGCTCTCTTTATACTATGCATTTTGCATAACAGGTTGTATCGGCCCTTTCTCCCATAAGCAATATAAGCAAATCTAAATTGTTGGCACGACTCCAGACAGCTGGCCTCAGTGGGACATCTTCCTTGGTCATGCCTTTGAATCTAAACAGTGCAGACAAAAGGCTGCGGTGAACAAGTCACCCTTTTCACACTGGTCTCCAATTACATCTGTTGCTTTTTGAGGGAGAGCGTTTGAATTTTGCAGACAGTCCTTGGGCAGCTGTTAAGTTTGTAGCCATATCTGAGTCTGAATTCTCATGAACTGGAAGCACTTAAACTCCGCCATTATTCCCATATACCACAACCACGGGAACCGTGAGAAAACTTAGACTGATTGATTAGACTTTCTGAGTCACCTAACTTCTGTCAGGGATGTGAAACTGGAAAGCCAAAATAAGCTTCCTTCAGACAGAGGTTCACTGGAGATTTCTCTACAGTGTTTAATAATGTGACTGTGCCCAAAGAAAAACCAAGAAATTGTACGCTTCCTCTCATCTGACGTTAATAAAATTAATTTGCCTTCAGAGTATTAATGAAATGTTTCTCAAAGGAAACTTATTTTACATGCATTTTTATTTCTTCTTTTGAATACCATATCTTCTGCATATTCTGGTGATTATAAATGCTACAGTATTTTGAAATCTGAAATTAAAAGGTTTTCAAGCATAAAAAAACGCAAAATCTGATAATAGCTTCTTGGTCCATTTTCCTCTCCTTCAGCCTTGGTCCCACAAAAACAGATCGGTAGGAGTTATTAATTCCCTGTTATTTATTGGTTATCTAAAGACTTCATCCTTCTTGTGATATCTTAATATATTAAGTGTTTTCTATGGAAATGATTAAGGTATTACAGGCAGAAGATTGTGATACTGCTTGAGTGGTTCCAAAGCATGTGATCTCCAAGGAAACAGAGATCCTATTACTGGTCTCTTTCCTACAGAAGTTATCAATGGTACAAGACGCTGTGAGTCGTGCCATTGACTTCAGTAGGACTATTCCTGACATGTGAAGTTCAGTATGTGAAATATGCCTAATTGGGTTATTTTTTAAATAAATTAAACTTTACCCAGATTTACCTCAATGACGTGCTTCCTGGGCTTTTGAACTGATCTTGTACTCTTCTGAGTGTCTATTGGTATGAGAAAAATGAAACCTTACAGCTGAAGTTCAGCCTTTGGTGCAAAAACAATCCCTGTGAACTCTGAATGTGATCTGTCCAGGCATTGCAGGTGTCGGCTGGCTTTGGTTAGCTTCACAATTTGAGTTCACTCTCATCCCAAAGAAATATCAGAGCCTCTCCAGAGGTGTAAGGCAATTAAAACATTTCAGCAAACACTTTGCTACATTGAGGAGGAAAATGCAAAATAAATTGAGTTTTACAGCTCTGCCTGTTACCTCATGACCAGCCTTCCTAGTTAAACATGTGAATTGTTGTTCATAGTTCCACTGGAGTACATGCAAGCTTCGCTGTCACCGTACCAGGGCCCCTCATCCCTTCACAGATGAGTTCTGGGACAGCACAAGGATGTGCAGTCAGGTCCCCAAGGGCTAAAGTAGTGTTATAGTCATAGGACAGCCTTGTAAATTTATGGGAAGGAGGAGACAGGCATGATTTTCCAGTGCTTTGCTGAACGGGGACCTGTATAAGCTTGTTTCCAGGTGTTCTTTTCTTCATTTCTCTCACCTGCTATTTTATACTGACTTTACTAAATCCTAGTGTATTAGATGTATTGCAAATGATGTCTTAAATATCACTGATGGCTCCCTGAAGTATATTCTCTGTTAAAATGTTCACTCTGATTTAAATGACCAAAGCTACAGAGCTCCCACCAGCTCCCTGAGGAAGCTCTTGAGATTCTAACAGACCTCACCTTGCAGTCAAGGCTCTCTTATTTAATTTTGCCTGCCTATTACCTGCAGACACTTCTTGTACCCTAAGCATGCCATTTGCACTTTCACTGCGATGTGTTATAGCTCAGGACTTAACTGTCTGTTGGTTCTGCCTAGCCTTTTGTTCAGAAAAGATCTGGATAGAAAATCACATAGCAGAAAAACTGTTAGACATTTAATAGCTAAGCCTAAGGGGTTATTCCCTGGATCTTCCACCTTACTCTATTTTTACTATTTCCTGTTTTAATTGTCTTAACATGGATAGCTAGAGAGAAGTACTAATCCTATCAATTGCACTCACTAAATCCCAGTACCTTTGTTCAGGTCAAACTGGAAGTCTTCTTTAGAGATTGCCTTTAAAGACCTTTTCATTAACTATATCAAGAGGTAGCAGCTTTTAATTTCTGAAAGTTGAATTGGAAATGGAAAAAAATTCTGAAAACTGCTGTTACTCAGATTTTTCTAAGGCAAAGCATCTGGTACTGAAATTTATAAACACGCTGGCAGAGTTAGCAACTCTATATTCTTTACATTTGTAAAGGTATTTAGTGAAGTCAGCTTTACATTAAAATGGGCCTGTTGGTCCTGGAAAAAAAGTATATCTCTTTTATGATCTCTTAAGTGAAGCTGGTTTGATATGACAGACTTTGGATAGATTGTCATTAAAATATAGGAAAGAGAATGTGAAAAATAGAACTGCGGGATTGAAGGAGCCTAGACTGCCTTAACATTGCACAGGACATTTACAGAGACAAATATGTATGCAACAAGAGTCTAATTGTCCCTGGAATTGCAACACGTCTTTCTTACGTACAGTTTAGTTATCTAACATAACATTCCAGTTTGTCTTGAGCCACATTTAGATAAGGAACAAAGCCTTGTTGGACTGAAGAAGACCATCTCCAGCCAAAGATCTGCCATCAACACCAAGTGGGATTCATCCAAGACTGGATTTATGTATTTTTCACCTAGTTCTGATCTGTCTTTCCCACGTCAGTTATAAACTTCAATGAAAGTTTTCTGTGTTAATGTGTGTGCCTGGCATGAGGGATTTCTCATCTTGGACAGCACTTTTGGATGCTAACATAATGCAGTAATGAGTCACCTTTAAATGCAAAATGTTCTGCTCAAGAAATCACAGTTGCTCATGACTTGAGTTACAGTGATCCAGGATGAGTCTTGCCCCTCGCTAAATAGGGTTCTGATGAAGACGAAAAATCCCACTGCAGAGGAGGAAACAGCATTTCAGGGAGAACATAAGGCTATGTGCACATCCTGTACAGTGCCAACAATACAATGGAGCTAAAAGCATTTTTTTCTTTAGTATTTCTCAGTCCTAAGAGGTAATCATACAGGAATTTAATACTTCCTCTAACGTCCTTCAGTCTCATTGATTTTAGTGGTACTCAGTGCCTTAAAAGATGAGGAAAAACTTTTGAATCAAATGTAAACACCGCTATAAAAACAGGGTAAATATAATAATTGAAAGTGACAATCAGTCATGATCAATTTAAACGGAAGTGATTTTTTTCCTGTTACTTTCAGCTTTCATTCATTCAGTGGATGTTCCCACTTTAAGTCTTCGTACCTTTAATTATTTCAGATATGAAATAGCTGCTGTTTCAAGAACATACGCTTCAGCAATCAGAATAACTTTCGTGCAGTAAAACCAATTTGACTTGTATGGAACAGAAATGCAAATAGGCAATGACAGCATTAGTTAGAAGGTTTGTCTATGCATGACAGTTGGTTTGTAGCCCCTGTGATAAAGTGAAAGAGCATGGCATTGACACCTGTCCATCTCTTCATCCATCATTAGTTCGGCTAGAATCGGTTAAGGTGTCATATATGCCAACGGACATAGCAGGATGCTGTTCGACGTCGGTTGCTATGGGTCCCAGAGTCACTAAATCCCTCTTCATTCCTGTTCAGACCCAAGGTCTATAAAAGGTGCCATATCCCTTTGTTAAAAACTACAAGCTGGCACTGAAACCTACAGAAATGACAGACACCTCTGAATGCCTGTAGGAATCTCAGACATCTTTCCTGGAGTACTTAAAAAAAAAAAAAAAACAACAAACCAAAACCCAAACCTACAACCTAAATACTTTCCCTTCTTTTTATAGAACTCAGGGGGATTAAGAACACAGTTTGTCTGTGTGATACACCTCACAGATGTGCTGGTGACTGTGAGCTTTCAGTAATTTTTTCATACCTTCCATGAAATCAAAAGGAGTCTTTGACATTTCAGACTCTGCTTAGCCTAGAAAGAATACTTCAGAAGAACTTAAGTAAGGAATTGTGGGACCAACATTAACTATTCCAAGAGGCTCTGCTTCTAATGCCATCATCTAATATATATGTGATCAGTGTTTATAGGAAAATCAAGTTTTTGAGGCAGAGACAATAGTGTTTGCTTTCTCCAGCTTTCCATAGCATCTATATGTGATCTGTCTTGTTATCTGATGCAAATTTTTGTTTGGCACTTCATCTATTTTCTTTTTTTATGAAATATGGGGGTGAAACTCTTATGTAAATTTTTAGAAAATAAAGAGCAAGAGGTCTTATTTATTTTATTACTCTTGGGCCATCTGTATTATTTCTGTTGCATGCTCTTGATTAAGACCAGAATTTCCAAGTATCATTAAAATCAATATGTACTTATACAAAAACCTAGTGTGTGTATTTAAATATCAAAGCAAATATTGCTGCACTGAGTACTATAAAGGCAATATCCCCATGAGGAATAGCAAAGGTTACTTATTAAAGAGCTCCATGTTATTGCAAGCTCTTTGTGACCTTACACTATAATTTGTCCTGTGCAATGATCATATTTTAATACTCTTCACAATCACCACACTCAAGTTATAAAAGTTCATCTGGCTTGCCATAGAGTAAGATGGAACCAAAGGGACAAGTATAAACCTGCCAAGACAAGAAATTATTTGATATTCTTTCCATATTGAAAACAATATTTTCAATATTTTTACTGTCCCTATTGTTTCCATTACTATATCAGTATGTTCTGCAGGGCATTAAAACTAAGAATTTCATGGCATGTATAACATTGAATCTGAGCTATTGCAGGGAAGAGTTACACCATATCAAACAATTTTTAGTCTATTTCTTACAGGCATTGTTTTAAATTTATAGTTCCATTACTTCCAACTGGGTTTGCAGATTGAGTACTGGTTTAGGAAGTATTAATTCTTGTTTTAGTTTAAAAAATACTGCTTTCTTCATTAAAAAAAAAAATCAATATATACAATAGCAAGCATTTTCCCACTGGGTTACAAGCAATTGGAATCCACCAAGAGAAAAGTCATCTGTCAATTGCAAACACTGTACTTAAAAACAAATCCTCAGTGCTGTCTGACTAAGCCAATGTTTAAGCAAACAAATATATTCAAATATTCAAAGATATAGGTGATGTAGTAACACTTTTTGCTGAGCTTAATTCAAAACTCATTGCAGTGTAGTAAACAGCACACCCCCTAAAACCGAGATTAAAACATGGTGATAGAACTGCATATAAATGAAAAAATAACCACAGGTATATGAATCTTTATTGCTGAAAGAGACCACATTTCACAGTAAACACAAGAAGCAGAGGTGGGCTGATAGAGGAAATAACCATTTAAATAAAAATAATAGGATGTTACCAGTCTATGGCATGGTCACAGTGTTTGACAATGCTCAGATCACACCGGAGACAAATAACATCTCCTTCTTATGGACATATATTATGTTATAAATATATATTATATACAGACATAATATTATGCATTTGGCTGTATCTTATTGATCATAAGACATAAAACATAAGATTTACTTTTTCATTGTTTTTTGAGTCCATAGGGCACACTTGAGTCACATTTTCATGCTTTTCTTCAAGATCTTATGGACCTGAAAATTCATAGTTTTAATAAAAGATGAGTTTTCTTCTGTTTTCATATGACTCACATTAAATCACAGGACTTGGCAATATCCCTATAAATTTATAGGGATGCATCACAAAGATTAGAAGGTGGCATTAGTTGTCTTTGAACACGTTTTTTTGACTTTCAAGGTATGCACTNTTACCCCTTTTTTTTTTTTTTTCTTTCTTTTTTTTTTTTTTTTTGTTTTCCCTATCAAACTGTAAAGCCCAGGGTTTACAGTCTCTGAACTGGTGTTTAGTGCCCAGCACTAAGACTGTACTGAACGGTCAGTGGCAAACCTGCCTCCTCTAATTTGTATGCAAAGCTGCAGCGATGGCAAAGAGAGGTTACATTGCCCACTGCTTGGTTTAATTGGAGTTAAGTAGATCTATTATGTCGGCGTGCCCCATACACTAGCTGTTTATTTTGATTAATGCGTGCAACTGTATGAGTGAAATGTCTTGTGCGGGAGAGGAACTTTTAGAATAAATAAATGAACAGTAGTAAGATGTTATATGGACTAATTTTCCCAAGAGATCTGTGTATTTTTAATGCTTCCCCCTGGCTGGGGTAGCCAATTTCAGACTCTTTGATAGATTTGCTGCTCAGGATGAGAAGTACTCAGCAATTGTTATATTTTACAAGATGGGACCCTAAGAACTGAGGCACTTTAAATCACCAGTCTGGCTTAAATTTTACTACTTCTAATTTGTGACAGAAATAACAGTGAGCAAACTATGAGTAGGGATCTGGCCAAAAGGGATGTAGAGACTTGAAATGGGCAGTTTCAAAGAAGAAGATCTGAAATAAGACAGGGGAAAAAGCAGCTGGGAACAAACTTCTTCAATTTGCTCATAAGCAAAAGGATATACAGCCTGCAAGGGCATTGTGACAGGGCAAAGAACAAAGGTTAAGGCATTAACTAGAGAAAGGAGGATAAATCAGCTATCTATAGGTACCAGAGCGGCAGATGGTTTCAAGGCTGTCATCTTCCTGGACAGTAATGACTCTCCTGGAGAACACAAGGGGTAGATGAACCTAACTGAAGAGAAAATATGAGAACCAGGACAAAAACTTTCCAGACAAACTTCTTCAAGGTCAGTTAAACTCAAATCCCTTCCAGCATCAGCTGAATCTTCATGGTGGTTACAAAGGGAACCTAAATGACTCGTTTGTGCTAAATGCCTGAAATCAAGGCATCAACCCCGTGCCATCTGTGAATGTTACCAGCCATGTGTGCTGCAGGAAATGGCTGTACTGTGGCCTTGGACTGAAGGTTATTTAGAAAAAGTCCTTTTGTGATCTTATTTATTCCCTGAAAAACTCAGGGAAATGTAGTGCCCTCAGCAGCCAGGACCTGCTCAGGACCTCGTAGAGCCACACCAGCCACATCTTCTGGTGGGAAACAGTAATAGGGAGATTACGTGGGGGATATTTTTAGGAGGTTAGGACCAAGAGAGACAAGCGGTTATTAGAAAATAAGAATAACAACCAAAGTTAGGATAATAGCTCATAGGCTTACAAAGTTTCTAAATGCTTATCCTAATGAAAATTGAACCTCTGAACCTTCTGAGGTTAACATGTCCCCACTTATAACATCGTTAGGAGATAATGTCAATGAAATGGAACATTGTCACAAGACAGCAGTTTCCCACTGTTAAATAAATGCTGAGCCAAAGCCAAGATATTTATTTTCAAAGTGGGAGATATTTACCCTGTGAACATGTTCTGTTCCAGTGACTTTATGTCTGTTATACCAAACTGCTCATGAGGTAGATGCTGCCTGATGCATGTGGTTAAACTAATAACAGTTTCTTTGTGTCTTCCTATTGAAAATACATATTTTTATTGGATTAGAAAACAGATTAGCTCAGCATTTCAGCAAATCTGGAAAACAGTTGATTCATTACAGTGCAATTTCTGATACACGCCCTACTTCTGTGGCTCCTAAGCATAAGAAGCTGGAAAGTCCTGTTGTCATTCAACAGCCATAGAGCTGTAAATTAATTGTCTTGCTAGGCTGACAAATTGACATATGTGATGTGACATTAGCACTATAGACATCACAGGAACTAAAATTGCAGGATCCCATTAATTTCAACACGAATGCCACCAAAGGAATATCAATACTTTCTGGAGATAGGGAGAAGGAGGAAGACGTACAGGCCAAGGAGCTGCTTTTTGCATGGGTTCAACAATTTCAAGATGTAAGCCCAAGCAGATGCAGGAAATTGGAGAAAGGCACATCTGCTCAATCAAGCATGGGTGCTATGGGTTCCAGAAGAAAAGGATGGATATAGTGGCAGAAAGTGTAGATAATTTTAAAAGTCACTTCTGTTAAAGTAAATCTCTATCAGAGCTATAGACTGATTCGTCTCCTGCTTTGACAGTCACAGTCCTTGATTGCTGACTGCCTAAAGGAAACAGAAAAACTGTTTGCACAAAAGATGTTTATTTTTTTATTATTGTTTATATTAGAAGAAATCAAAGCTTAAATTAGAAATTCTGAGGTTCAAGAAATTCTTCCTTTCTGGTCATATATATTGAGGAAAAGTTTAAAAGTATGATTTGGAAAATAAATTTCTGGGGAGAAAAAGATATCCCGTTAAAGACACAGCGTTTCCCAAGGGCACTGAGTTCCTAAATCACGTTGATATTAGCAGGGTATTTGATATTTCAGGGATGTAAGGTTCCTTAGTGCTTTGGCAGATCTGGATACTCATGCCTTAAATTTATCAAATCACAGTTTCTTCAATAGTGAGAGCTGATTATTGCATATTGCATGGTCCTGAACGGGAAGTGGATACACTCAGTAAAAAGCACGGACTGTTAAGGAATACTTACATATTGCAATGAAGTATCTCCTACTATTTACAACTGTTGTCCTTATTCTTAGCATGTGGGCTTTTCCTTAGGCAAGGAATCTGGGTAGAACCACCTAATAAAACCATTAATCTGTTGTCTAGCAGTTTGTACTTGAGTTATTCCCAGTGCTTCCATTGACCACTTTCTCTGTTCCTTGGTGAGGCCAGGATATTTTAGTCTCAGATCTAAACCAGCCTCGGAGCATTAACTGCAAGGGCACACTTCTATGATTTACTGCATTCCATTTTCTTGCTTTTGTTATGAACTCTCTCAGTGCTTTATTCTGTTCTGAAAATTATTTTTAAGAAAAGGAATGTATTTTCCAGGAGCAATTGTAGGCAATGCCGATGTGGGTTTGAGTTTGCATTTTGAGAAACCTTGGTTTTCAGCATATATCCATAGGTCCATCACACTCCTTCCTTGGACCACATATGTCAATAGCGATAAGCTCTACAGCTTCCTCCATATTCAAGTTGCTTCAGCATGCTTTTCCTGCAGGTTTATTTCAATTCATTTTAATATAGCCCCAGAGCAGATGTCATCAGGATCCAATAATCGCAGTTTATTGGGTGGACAGAAAGCAGGCAGTGAAGTCTCTATGGGGATCTTCAGCATCAATTTATGAGGTGCATTGCAAAACTAAAATCCATCTGATTTCCATCAGCTTAGCTATAAATTCAGTCATAATGATTCTGTCCACTTATTTTCAAATCAATTTAACATAACTATCTCCCAGAATTAGGAGACATGGATCACTGCACAGTTTAGGCACTAATATAGTGGTTTCTACTCACCAATGTCCAATAGCACTGATTAGTTTAGTGTCCCACTCCTGTATTCACTCCACATCATTAACAACTATTGGAAAGTGTAGATTTGTGTTTGGGCTTTCCTATACAATCCACGTAATTTAGGGAGCAGAGAATGCAAAATGTTTTAATATCAGCTGTTGCAACTGATAAGTGCTTAGTGCATCAGAATGCTAAAAATGACTGGTGCTTTGGGGTAAAAATGTCAATAACTTAAAATTTGGAAATTTGGACTGACATGCTCATGGAAAACTTGGACTGAATAAAAATTTCCATTTTATAAACAAAACTGAACTCTGTTTCTTGTTTTCTTCCAGTTTCCAGCTGTCTCATCATTTTTACTACAACACAAGTGGCTCAAATCAGTGTTGTTATGCTGATGGCTGAAATGGGTGCAAATCCCAAGTTAGACAATGTATTAGTGGAATTTATATGAGTATGTAAATATGCATTGCAACATTTCAGTGTAGACATTATTCCACAGAAAAATTTAATTCACAACATGTAAAGAAAGAATTGAGACATTAAGTTGGATGCATTTTAACGTGGAAGTTTAATTTGTATTTTCTATGTTTATTTATAAGGGAGGCTTTATTATGAGCAGAATGTTCATCTGATCAAATGCAATGATGCAATTAAATTGCTGCTTGTTGAAACAGGTTTTATGGTGCTTATTAAAAGTAAATATAAATAAATGTTTGAAGATCTGTGTGATCAGAAATGCCTTTTGATATTAGATGGAAATATATCAGTGTATGAAATGCCTTAACTCTTTAAATGTGATAGATGTGTTCTCTTAACATCACCACACCAGATTATTATAAACACAACTGACACAATTTGATCTTTTCAAAATCTTTTGTCAGAAACCTCATGGGAGGCTATTAAAGAAACAACACCAAGCAATCATAGGCTATATCAGAAATATCCAGGTCAAAGACAAAATTCAGTATGGAAGTATACTCTTAGAAAGTCAGGCATTTCAAGAATAGTAAGAAAATATTTGTTCTGCTACCAAATGCAGTGGGAAATCTATGGACAGAAACATCTATGGACAGAAACATCCAAACAAGCCACAGAGTCTACTGCCTCTTTTGCTTCTGCCTTTAGTAAAGATATTGATGTAACGAAATGGCTAAAGCAATTAAAGGCATAAACAAATGCAAAAAAACTGTAAGATAAGTATATATAAGTATATATTAGTTTTATATTTTCATGGTCACTGAGCCACAAGAAATCTACTACAAGGTGAGAGAAAAAGAGCTGTCAGGACAATCTCCGAACTGTCACTGGTTATCCTGGGGAGCTTAGGGGGGTGTTCCAGAATACTGAAAAAGTGCAATTATTGAGCCAATCTTTAAAAAAGGGGGGGAAAGGAGGATAGATTTGTCATCTTAACTTCAATTCCTAGAAAAATCCTGAAGCAAATAACCAAGCAAACAATTTGTAAGCCTCTCGAAGATAACAAAAAGATGATTGACAGCCAACATGGATTTGTCAGTGTGGTGGGTTGACCTTGGCTGGATGCCAGGTGCCCACCAGGTTGCTCTATCATTTCCTTCCTCAGCAGGACAGGGAGAGAAGAAAATAAGGTGGAAAAAAAAGCCATTAAGATAAAGGCAGTTTATTAAAGAAAAAGCAAAGGCTATGCACAGAAGCAAAGGAAAATGGAAGATTTATTCTCTGCTTCCCATCAGCAGGCAATGTCCAGCTACTTCCTAGGAAGTAGGACTTCACTTTGTGTAGCAGTTGCTCTGGAAGACAAACATTGTGATAACAAATGTCCCCCCTCCTCCTCCTTTCTCTTAGCTTTTATTGCTGAGCAGATGTCATATGGTATGGAGTATCCCTTTGGTCATTATGGGCCAGCTGTCCTGGCTGTGTCCTCTCCCAAGATCTTGCCCATACGCAGCCTACTGGTGAGGAGGGAATGTTGGAGAGACAGCCTTGATGCTGTGTGAGCACTGCTCAGCAGGAACTACTGGTGGGTTCTCAACACCTTTCTAGCTACAAATACAAAGCACAGCACTATGGGGGCTGCTGTGGGGAAAGCTAGCTCCGTCTCAGACAGGCCCAATACAATCAGAAACAAATCTTGTCAAACCAACTTCATTTCCTTCTATGACAGGATAACAGGCTTTGTAGATAGAGCAAAAGCCACAGATGCTGTATGGCTTGACTTCAGTGAGGTTTCTGACAATGTTTCACCTGGCATCATCATAGTAAGGAAGGGAAACATTGACTAGATTAAACTACTATAAGATGAGCAGAGAAATGGCTGGAAAATAGTACTCAAAACATACGGAGGAAAGTAAAGTGTATTTATTTGGACAGAAGATGACAAGTAATTGAAAAGAGGTCCAACCACTTCAGAGTGTGAGACTTCAGAAGGAGTCTGACAATTTATAGAGACAGTTTGAAACATCTAAGATGGCTTCAGGGAACAACTGGCTAATCAGCGGATCTGCAGAAAAAGAACAATGATGAAGAATAAGAGGATCCCTGAAATTACTATTATCAGCAAAATGACATTTTGCAGAAAAGCCAATACTATTATGGGATGTAGAAGCAAGAATAATCTCTCTCAGATACATGACATAGTATTTCTTCTCTGGTATGAACGTGGTTGTAGCTGAAGCATGGTGTTCCCTCTACAGTTTGCATTTGAAGAAATATTTGGGTCAGCTAAAGGCAGAGCAGAGTGATTAGGGGTGTAGAAACTTGACCTATTAGAAATGAAAGAGCTGAGATTGCTTCCTCCAGAGAAAAGACCAAGTAGAGACAGGATTAGTAGTCTTCAAATACATAAAAGCTTGCTGAAAAGGGGAAAAGATTGAAATGTTCCACAGACCCATTTTATATGTGACAAGAAATAATGCGCTCTAAATTGCAGAAAAGGATATTTGTGTTAGGCACTGGAAGAACATTTTAATGGTAAGAATAATTAAGCATAGAAATATGTTCCCTGAGAAGATTGTGAATCTCCATCACTGGAGACCTTAAGAGCAGTTTAGATAAACACATGTTGGGAGTAGTTCAGAGAGAACTGATCCTGCCTGGGGTAAATTAATAGAATCATAGAATCATTCTAGTTGGAAGAGACCTTCAAGATAATCAAGACCAACCATTAAACCAGCACTGCCACGTCACCAATAAACCACGTGCCTAAGCATCACATCTATACGTCTTTTAAATACCTCCATGGATGGTGACCCCATCACTTCCCTGGGCGGCCTGTTCCAGTGCTTTACAATCCTTTCTGGGAATAAATTTTTCTTAATATCCAACCTAAACCTCCCCTGGCACAACTTGAAACCATTTCCTCTTGTCCTATTGCTTGCTACATGGGAGAACAGGTAGACCCCCACAAGAATGGCCCGTTGATGTTCCTTTCACCCATTCTTTCTTTACGTCTCCAAAACACTGACATGATTGTGCACCAAGGTTCACCACTGAGAGCTGCGGAGCTAAGTGCCTTTGCTAATGATGTGCACAATGGATAAGCTTGACTTGACAGATGATAGAACATTTTTTCTAGTTAAAGTTTACTCAGAGGAATTTTTGATGATATTAAATGGGAAGAATAACAGCAAAGATAGCTTTAAATACTGATTCACAGTGCTGACTAGGCTAACTAGCAGACCAGAAGATCTAGGTGACTTTGTGCATAAAACACATGAAGAGCCTGTTCAACCCTCCCTGATAGTGAAACCGAGCATGAGAGAAAGGAAACCACACTAATACTCATAATGCTGTTAGGTAAAGTCAAAGGATTTTAATGTTTTATTAACATAAATTATTTTACGAATTTGAGTCATTCTTTAGCAGAAATACAGAAGTCCAAGTTTGTATTGGTTCCTTATTGCAAAGGAACTGAATGACTAGATTGGTTGAAGATGAGTGAGGAATATTAAAAACCTCACAAAAATTATGATATACTAGAGTGTATTCCATCCTATAATTCAAAATCCCGTGAGCACACAATATCATTTGTGCCTTTCAAAGCAGTGAGGGAAATGAAACCCTCGAATATCCCTAACTGGAAATGTGTTAGGTTACCTGTCTTTTAGAGTAGTCTGGCTTGGACACAGGCGTGTATTCGTCAGAAGAGCAATAGAGCAACACTAATAAATAGATGGTATGTTCTGAACTGCATAAGACTGCTTCAGGTCTCTGTACAATGGAGGTTTGTATGCTGGTAAAGGATTTCCTTCCCCTCTGTTGGCAACTGTGCAGCATTACGAGCCACTACTACACTGGGCCATTCTTCCCTTGCAGACATTTAATCTATTCTAATTTGGTTCTTTGCATCTAAAACCTCCTATTTTGAAGCATGCTTATATGGGCAGGTTTTACCTAATGGCAACACATGCCACTTCCCAGGGAAAGGCATAGCACCGGGTATGAGTCTACTATGTATTTTGAATTAAGCAAGGTGTGACCTGAAGTCTTTATCACAATGACAAGACAAAGAACACCTATGCACACCAATATGCCAGTGGTTCCCCATAAGGAATGTTGTCTTCCAAGACATCAAAGAACAAGTCTGTTCTCCTAAATTCACAAAACATAACACAACACTGCTAGGTTTTCTTGATTTTTTTAAAGATGAAGGAGCAAGGTCTTCCTATCTGCCTAGAGTGTCAAGGAGGGAAATTTCCCTGTTTGTATTTGCTATCTAAATATATTTGCCTCATATCAGTATAAAATGATTGTTGTATCTCCCCCAGCTGCAGTTGTCTTCGCAAAGTGGATAATTGTACCTCAGAGTCTCTAAACTGTGTTAGTGTTCTTCAGGATATAAACTGCTACACAGGTAACTAAAAAATAATCTACTTTCATGGCTGAGGTTTGATCATAAAGGAAAGACAATTTCTTGCACAAAATTCAGAGGAAAAGTTATTAGCAGAGTTTAAAGGTGTTACTTGTTGGAATACAGCAATGCAGACTTGACAATTTGAAATTACTCTCAGTGTCACTAAATAAAGTAATGGGGTCAAATCTCATGTGTCTCTAAACTGGTACAGGTCCATGGAGTTTAACAATGCTGTGCTAATTACATCAGCAGAGAATTTGCCCTCTAGTTTCTTAAGGCCTATCACAGAGAAAAAATGCTTTGCACCCAGGCGTTTATTCTCAATTTGGTATCTTTAGATGTGCTCATTTGTGTTCATATAGAGGCAGAGGCTGATGCAGGGATAGATCTGTGCAGTTCTCTGGCTCTGGGATGGCTACCAGCAAACTGTATGTGTTCATTTTGAACTCTGGCACCTCAGAATAAGCTGGAGAAGAACTAATAACTCTGCCTGGTGTCTTCAGGTCTAGAGAGATCTGAAATGCTTTTATTGATAGACCTTGAACTCTGTTTGTGACTGAGGAGTGTGGGGAGAGTTGAGGGAGGTTCAGCTGCTGAAAAAACATAACTATTGAACTACTTTTACTGAGGAAGTGAAAAAAGTGAGCAAACAAAACAACTCAACATACTGTGTATTAGGCCTGAATTCACCTTAGGCCCTTTATCTACTTTTATCATCCTGTTTTCTCTCAGCTTTATTCCTTTCTCTAGTCTATAAGGATTTGACAGCACTGCTGCCCTTTAGCAATGCTTGCTCTACATGGGAGGGCAGCAAAATATTAGCTAGTTTAATGACACTCTTTGGCTCCCTAAAAGAGCAGCATTCATCATCATCACTTAAGAAAACACCTTATCTCAAGTAGACAAGGTCAAGCAGGTTATTGCATCCCCATCCATTACAAGGTTACAACATCTACACTGAGGTTACCAAGAGTCAACATACATTTTACTACTAATTCAGAGAGAATTAATGTATTGAACCACAGTGCTAGCTAATTATCCATATCATTGACCCCAACACTGTAATGGAAAGTATTGTTTGCCCATTGCACAGCAGCTCACATAGAATTAGCAGTGCATTGAACGTATTATAATTAAGGCCTGAAAGCACATAAATGTTTAGAAAGAGGAAAAGAGGCCACTCTTTGTCTACCTTACTCCCTCTCTCCTGTTTCTTTCTTCAGGTGCAACTCTAAGTGGACTTTCAATTCATTTACCTTGCAGTCTTGCGTCAAACAGTAATGTCCAAGTCAGTTTTGTCCTGGGATCCTATAATCACAGGCTCATATGTTAATTCAGGCTAGAAGGGACCTCATCCATCCAAGGTGCTACTCACAGCAGGGTTAGCAATGAGGTCAGACCAGGCTCCTTTGGGTAGCAGAAGCAGTGCAGAAGTGTGAGCACAACGTTCCACGTCTCAACTGGATTGCTCTTGCTGATCGCTTAGACCACTGCACTGCTCTGAGTACCACAGCTGTCTCTGCTTGCCTATGTAGTACTAACTTCACCATGTAGAGCATTTGGCTAGCTGTGTCTATTTCCTTTTAATTGTACTCCTTACTAACACCCATCGCTTTCTCACCACACTCATCACACTGAGGTAGTAAGTGTCAGAAAGTAGTTCTAAATATATGATAAATTGTGGTTTCTCAATCACCATTTATTTTCCATTATTAATTTTCTTCCTCTTTGCTGAGTAATCAGTTGTCTTAAATATTATTCTTCTAAGTCTCTACATTGCCCAATGAGAAGGAACTAGGCTTCTGAGAGTGTTCTCAGACTTAATCTTGCAATTATCTACTTCATATTGTTCAACACTTGCCCAAGGCTCTCTCTTTAGGAAGATTATTTGGCCTGAATAAATATCTTCAATTATTAAAGATTTACTTTCAATAAAATTTACAAAGGCTTTCATCTTCATCAACATTATGAAAGTCTGCAGTATGATTTTTAAATTTAGTGGCATAGTGTCTTCCTTGGACCCATAAAAAATACTCTTGCCTGATAGTTAGGAAAACTGTTGTAATCACTTTCTCGGTGTTTTGATTCTTCTTCACTGGACTCAGAATTCAGATTATAGGGTATAAAGATATGGAAAAAGTTAAGAACATGTGAAGATCAATGTCTAGGACCAAAAAACAGATATATAAGTATGATACAGCATGTTTCAGATGGCTATAGATCACCCGGAAAAGATTTGTTGCCCTGACCTCAAGTTTTTGGTGTATTAACTTTGGCAGCATCTCAGTCTTTAAGCAAACTAACTTCAGGCAACTGTCAAATTTTTAGAAGTGATCACAATTTTGAAATCCTTGAAAAGTGAGTTCCTCTGAAATGAGCAAAACTACACTGTCTCATGGTAAAACTTTCATGAAGCAGTCAGAGACTTAATAATGGCTTCAGAAACTGAGATCCCTTAGGAAACACACCATCATTGCAAAGAACAAATGCCCAGATCTGCTCAGGATGCAGCTGGCTGCCGAGAGCAAGAGCATCTTCCTCGTTTTGAACCTTTAACCAAATATGAGTATGAAGATCTAGACACCAAAAACAAGATACGGCCCATGGAAAAGTAAACATGACCTTGACTGAGTAGGAAGCTGCACTAGACAACCTCTTCTGGTTCTTTCCAACTTGTGATCCTACAAAGCATGAATAAGTCTAATTTTTTTTAGAATATATTCTTACATATTTAATTGCCAGTTTTATGACTGTTGGTTTAAAACTAGGAATTTTCTGAAGAAATTAACTGAAAAAACCCAAACCCCTAACAACAGCAAAGAACCTGTAAAATTAAATTAAACATCAGTCTTTAATATCCAGGCCAGAAAATGCAAAGTTTGTAAGGCAAATACAATAAATCTATGTACATATTTTAGTGGATTAGATGTACACACGTGGATGACTGTCCTATGCTATGTTTTATTTGCTACACTAAATGCATCGTATCTTACAGACCACAGAGAATTGTGCTGCTGTATTAATTACATTTTTTAAGTGATTTTCTAATCTTTGGACCATTTTAATATCTGACTGTTACAGAGAGAATGTATTAGAATTTCACACAGCACTGCTATTTGAAAGAATTTAAATAGTAAGCAAAAGCTCTCAATTTTTTGTGTTCTTTCAGCCATTTATTTCTATTAGTATCAAAGTGGCTGTTTTACATTATGCAAACATTCATTGCAAAAGCAAGTCGGATAGTAGATTAACTCTTAGAGAAGAAATATACGCTATGATAACATTACCCAGTGTGGTTGTGTTACACTGAAGGCATTAACTTCAGTATAAATCACTCTTCAGATGAAATAAAAGTGCTTTATTGCATTACAGCAAGATCCTAAAACACAGTAGATGGATGTTGTAGGATGTATTCTTGGTGTTGCCAGTCAATTGCTGCTCTTTTTAAAGTAAAAGATGAAATTGTAGACAATGATATCCGGAAGAACATAAAAATCCGATGTATACCCACAAAATCAATGACTATTTAGAATGAAGCTTGAAAACTTGGTATAAAACATTATCTTTATCTCATCAAGCTAGGCCTACATCTTGTCCCATTGAGGGGATTTATGGAGGCAGTACTGCAGTAGCTTTAAATGAATGTGAATTCCCTTGCTCCTTCAGGTCTAAGACACACAATGGAACATTATGACCTGTTGAGCAGCTGCAAAGGTAATAACAGCTTCACTTACAGGGATGTGGGAAGCCAAGCAGTCTTTCCTTTTAAGTTTCTCTTTGCTCGTGAATAATAAAACCATAGTATAAAACTATGTTTAACAAAACAAGGAATTAATTGGTTTTCAGAGCTTGCTGGAAATTTTCCATCCATGTTCTTTCAGTAGAAAGAAAAAATGTGTTATGAAAATGAAAAGTTCTTCTGAAAATGTCATTTTTCTGAGAAAGGCTTTTCCCCCCATGCCTTAAAAACGTGTAGTATACATTTGGACTAAAAAACATATTTATGGTTCTATTTTCTCACTCTCCCACCCCTCCCCCCCTCCAGAATTTCCTCTCACCTTTACTAACTAATCCTTAAGTAGCAGTTTTCATCAGTAGCTTTCAAATCAGTACAAAGGAGAAAAATGTCATCGTTCCTCCTCAACCTAAGGCACAGCAAGGGGGAGGAAGGAGATTCTAAGTGGCTTGCATTAATCACCCAGCACGATGGTGCAGCAAAACCTACCTCCTAAACCCTAGGACAGTTTTCTACTCACCTTTGCACAACCAGCCAACACTTCCTGTAACCCTGCTCTTTTGGCAAGAATCCCACTGAAATCCTCAGCCCAAAATACCTTTAAGGATGGTGGAACGTGGTTTAACCTTCATATTTGAGCAGTTCATCTGCTGAAGGAGGAACTCAAGGCTCAGTTAGAAAAAATCTTCCCTTCCTTCTCAGTTCATCAGCTTCTGAGTACTGAGAGCCAAACCACATGAATTTTTGTGCCTTGAATGTTTATTGTTTTATTTTGTAGCTCAGCAGACAAAGAAGAAGAGAGCAGGTGTGGAAGACAGTGGGACTCCTTCAAGACAGGAAAAAATATTCTCAGGCATGGGGAGAAAAAGAAAGAATAAGTTGCTTTGTGCTACCGGTGTCTACAATAAAGGAGCTAAACTACATTCCCAACAGCAGTTCTGCCTCTTTCTCCATGAACCTCATTTTTTTCATATTAAAAAAAATGATACTTTCTCATGTTGTATTAAAGATAATTATCCCCTGCAGTCCTTGTGATTTTCTTTGGTTCTATAGTTAACCCAGTTACAATCCTTGATATTTGCACAGCAACTGGTTGTTACTGCCTCAAAACAGAAATTCTTTATTTGTTCCTGAAGAACTCCTTACCAATCCAGACGTTGACCTTGGCTGGTCACTGTCGGCAACAGCGTGGCTAAATTCAAGGAGAGCTGTGGTGATTAGTTTGCATTCTTGAGAACCTCTGGAAAAGGTCCGCATGGGTGTGACACATCTGGGGCCTGTGTTCCTATCAGAGAAAATGGTAGTGACCCACACCATGAGCCATCAGGGCACAGGAAAAAGCAAATATCTATGGAAGATTTACTGATTTCCACATAGCTCTGAGGGTGGAAAAAAAATTTGGATCTAGAGGGGCTTGATTTACTGATGATAGCTGCTCTTCTAGTGGAAGGCACTTTGTAGGAAAACCAGTCCCTGAAAGAGACCTCCAGGGCACCTACTCCAGAGGTCCTGTAGGTTTGTACATACACAAAGCCTGGAAATCTGTTTATGTTCTTGAGAATACCATAGTGTTCTTCATGTTCTCTGATACAGATAAATGTCTGGCTTAATGACAGCTGTGTGCCATAACTGTGAAAAGAGTCCAAATGTATGAAAAACAGATCAATAAAAGAGATTTCCTGAATGAGGGCAAGAGATAGTTATACATGTATCATTGAACACAATGCGCCTACCAGTGAGTATCTTCAGAAAGCGTACAGAATGCAGCTAGTAGCCTTTCTTCATAGGATAGCTGTTCCATCCCTCTAATCATTGTTGTGTCCTCCTTTCGACCCACTCCAACAGGTCCATGTCTTTCTTGTGCTGAGGGCTCCAGAGCTGGACACAGCACTCCAGGTGAGGTCTCACCAGAGCAGAGTAGAGGCACATAAAAACCTTGTGCTTCAGTATTTTAGAATACAAAGGCTTGGCTTTGCCTACAAGCCAGCACTGGAGTCCTCCTTGTCTCAGGGCTTTCTTTCTTGGACTTGTAGGAGGGCAAAGTCACACTCTAGGAAAGCATACTTAGGTGTATTTTTACCTTATGGTAATATCTAGAAGCATCAGTTGAAATAACTGCACCATGCTGTACACTGCACCAGCATTATAAAAGACAGTAGGATTCTCAAGCCACCTATCATTTAAATAGACAAAAGAATGGGAGAATGTAAATATTATCATTCCTGTTGAGCAAACAGAGA